>JAAGEH010000724.1:0-10037 GCA_011751065.1 Lasiurus cinereus | reverse complement strand
GCGGGAGACAGACCCTCCGAACTGTGCCACTTCTGACTCCACTAAGCTCCTGTTTCGGGTGAAACCCAGGGGACCTAGACTCGTGTGGTCCTAGTATGCAGGGGAGCTGGAAAGGCAGCGGTTAGAGGCACTGTGGGTGCGGGCGCGCACAAGGACCGCTCCAGGGATTACCCAGTCACGTGAGACTCAAGTGCCGTGGAGGTCGGGGCCAACTGGAAGGCAAGGCGGTCCCTTAAGCCCTGAGACTCCACCCCTCCCAAGCTCAACAGAGGCATCTGCGGCTTTGCATCTGGTATCATAAGGCTGAATCCAACACAGAAGTTTCCCCGGCATAGTGAAAATGCCGAGACAAGGGAAGGGATCACAAACAAAAGAAATGGAGGGAAAAAAAAGACTGGATATAGAGTTCAAAACCACGCTTATAAGGTTTTTCAAGAATATGCTAGAAAAATTTGATAAATTTACTGAGACCCAAGAGGAGATGAAAAAAGACCAACTAGCGATGCAAAAGAGCCAACTAGAGATGGAAAAGGTCCAACTAAAGATGATAAAGTACCAAATAGAAATAAAACATACACTGACTGAAATAAAAATATTATACAGAGTCCTAACAGCAGACTAGAGAAAGGCAAGAATGAAGTAAAAAATTTGAAATATAAAGAAGCAGACAACATTCAACTGGAAAAGCAAGAAGAGAAAAGAATCCAAAAATGTGAACATAATGTAAGGAGACTCTGGGACAGCTTTAAGCGTACCAACATCAGAATTGTGGGGGTGCCAGAAGAAGAGAGAGAGCAAGATACTGAAAACCTGTTTAAAGAAATAATGACTGAAAACTTCCCACATCTGGTAAAAGAAATAGACTTACAAGTCCAGGAAGCACACAGAACCCCATATAAAAGGAATCCAAAGAGGACCACACCAAGACACATCATAATTAAAATACCAAGAGCAAAAGAGAAAGAGAGAATATTAAAAGCAGCAAGAGAAAAACAGTTTATTACCTACAAGGGAGCACCCATACGACTGTCAGCTGATTTCTCAACAGAAATGATACAGGCCAGACGGGAGTGGCAAGAAATATTCAATGTGATGAATAGCAAGAACCTACAACCAAGAATAATCTATCCAGCAAAGCTAACATTCAGAATTGAAGGGCAGATAAAGAGCTTCACAGATAAGAAAAAGCTAAAGGAGTTCATCAACTCCAAACCAGTATTATATGAAATGCTGAAAGGTACTCTTTTAGAAGAGGAAGAAAAAAAAGATAAAAGACAAAAAATTATGAACAACAAATACATATCTATCAACAAGTGAATCTAAAAATTAAGTGAATTAAAAATTTGATCAACAGAATAAACTGGTGAATATACTAGAATCAGGAGCACAAAAAGGGAGTGGACTGATAATTCTCAGGGGGGAAGGGGTGAGGGGTATACAGAGAGAGACTGGATAAAAATCATACACCTATGGATGAGATCAATGGGAGGGAGCTAAGGGCAGAGGGAGGGGTGGGAGCTGGGTGAAGGGGTGCTATGGAGGGGAAAAAAGAGAAACAAATGTAATATGAATAATAAAGATTTAATTAAAAAAAAAGTAATGCTAAAGGGGAAAGAAACCAAGATTGCAGCATAGATGAACATCTAAGCTAATGCCTCACACAACAATTTCAAAATTACAACTAAAAGTCAGAATGGACACCGTCCAGAACCACAGGAAAGCTGGCTGAGTGAAAATTCTACAACTAGAAGTAAAGATAGGGACTCAAGAAAACTCAGAGGAGCTGCAAAAAGCTGAGGTATCGAGACATGCTCCTGGAGAGGACGGGCGGAGGAGGATCTGGCTGGCTTCCTCTAGCTGGAGGGAGACAGAAAATCCCCACTGCACTGAACCCCAGCTCCAGGTGAGACTCATATCGGGGGGTCTGGACTGCTGTAAAAAGGAAGGAATGCACGGAAACTTAGGGGAGCCATGAAAGACATGGGTCTAGGGATGTGCGAAAGTGTGTGTGAAAATGCACACAAAAATGCACACACAGAGCACTGACTGCTGATTATGCTGCTGGCTTTCTCTATCAGGAGGAAAACAGAACCTCACAACAGCACTGAAATCCAGGTCCAACTGCACTGAACCCCATTTTCTGGTGAGACCCTGGGGACCCAGACTCATACGGGTCCCTAGAGTGCACGGAAACTCATGGGAACTGAAAGGCAAGAGTTCCAGAAGCTCTCATGCATGTGCGTGCAAAAGGGAAAGGTCTGGAGGCAAGCCCACATGTATAGACACAGCTGATCCTCACAACCAATTGCCTTGGAGGTCAATCCCTCCCAGTGATACCAACAACAATCAAGAATTAACTACAACAAGACTGTACACACAGTTCACAAAGGGGTGCACCAGGAATGTCCACTTCATGCAACTGGGGAGGCAGAGCTACTGGGCCACATAGGACATCTAGCACAGAAAGCTACTCTACCAACTCAGGGAAGCAGTAAAATATGCGGAGACAAAAGAACAGATCACAAACAAAAGAAATGGAGGAAAACAAATGATTGGATATAGAGTTAAAACCATGGTTATAAAGTTTTTTAAGAATTTCCTAAAAAAAAAACCACATAGGATAAATTTAGTGATACCCTCAAGGATATGAAAAAGGACCAACTAGAAATTAAACATACACTGACTGAAATAAAAAATTTTATACAGAGATCTAACACCAGACTAGAGAATCACAAGAATCAAGTCAAAGATTTGAAATTCAAAAAAGCAAAAAACACTCCACTGGAAAAACAAAAAGAAAAAAGAATAAAAAAAGTGAAGATAGTGTAAGGAGCCTCTGGGACAACTTCAAGCGTATCAACATCAGGATTATGGGGGTGCCAGAAGAAGAGAGAGCGCAAGATACTGAAAACCTATTTGAAGAAATAATGACTGAAAACTTCCCCCAACTGGGGGAAAGAAATAGACTTACAAGTCCAGGAAGTGCACAGAACCCCAAACAAAAGGAATCCAAAGAGAACCACACCAAGACACATCATAATTAAAATGCCAAGAGCAAAAGACAGAGAATATTAAAAGCAGCAAGAGAAAAACAGTTAATTACCATAAGGGACCACCCATACAACTGTCAGCTAATTTCTCAAGAGAAACTATGCAGGCCAGATGGGAGTGGCAAGAAATATTCAAAGTGATGAATAGCAAGAACCTACAACCAAGATTACTCTACCTCAATTCAGAATTGAAGGACAGATAAAGAGCTTCACAGATAAGAAAAACTGAGGGAGTTCATCAACTCCAAACCAGTACTATATGAAATACTGAAAGGTATTCTTTAAGAAGAGGAAGAAGAAAACAGTAAAGGTAAAAATTATGAACAAAAAATACATGTCTATTAACAAATGAATCTAAAAATCAAGTAAATTGAAAATCTGATGAACAGAATAAACTGGTGAATATAATAGAATTAGGGGCATAGAAAGGGCGTGGACTGATCATTCTCAGGGGGAAAGAGGTCAGGAGAGGTGCAGGGAGAGACTAGACAAAAATCATATGCCTATGGATGAGGACAATGTGGGAGGAGGTAAGGGCAGAGGGTGGGGTGGGAACCAGTGGAGAGAAGATATGGGGGGGGGAAAGAGGAACAATTTTAATAATCTAAACAATAAAGATTTATTAAAAAATAATTTAGTAAGTACATAAATGCTAAAGGGATTGCTGTAAAGTAGCAGTCACCAACCTTTCAGACCTCACGAACTACTCCATGGACCACTAGTTGGCTACTGCTGCTGTAAGGGGTTGCTGAGAAGAAGAAACAGAGAAAGCTAGTCACACAGAATGAAAATGAATATAAAAAAAGTACCTCTCAACAATAATCCTAAATGTAAATGGATTGAATGCGTCAATCAAAAGGCATAGGGTGGTTGAATGCATATAAAAAGATGACCTAACTATATATTGTCTATAAAAGACCCACTTCTAAACAAAAAACATAGGATGAAAGTGAAGGGATGTTAAAAATTTTTTTCCATGCAAATGGAAAAGAAAAAAAAGCTGGAGTAGCAATACCCATACCTGAAAAAATAGACTTTAAACTGAAGGCCATCACAAGAGACAACAAAGGCCACTACATAATACTAAAGGAATTGATCCAGCAAGAGGATATAACCCCTGGTAAACATACGCACCCAATATAAGTGCACCTAAATATATTTTTAAAACTTCTAGAGTACTTTAACAGAGAGATTGACAACAATACAGTCATAGTAGGGAACTTTAACACTCCTCTGACTTCACTGGACAGATCTTCCAAACAAAAACTTTACAAGGAACAGAGACTATAAAGGACACACTGGATCAGATGGGTTTAATAAACATTTATAGAACATTTCATCCCACCACAGCAGAATACACATTCTTATCAAGTGCACATGGATCATTCACAAAGATATATCACATGTTAGGACACAAAACAAATCTCTACTAGTTCAAGAAGATTTAAGTCATATCAAGTATCTTCTCAGATCACAGTAGAATGAAATTAGAAATCAATTGCAGTAAAAACACCCAAAAGTATTCAAACACATGGAGGCTAAATAGCATGTTATTAAAGAATGAATGGGTTACCAATGAGACCAAAAAGAAATAAAAAAATTTCCTAGAAACAAATGAAAATGAACACACAGCAACCCAAAATCTCTGGGACACAGCAAAAGCAGTCCTGAGAGGGAAGTTCATAGCTCTACAGGCATAGCTCAAAAAAAAAAAAAAAAAGGAAAAGAAAAACCAGCAATAAACTATTTAATTCTACAACTTGAACTAGAAAGAGAACAATAAGAAAAGCTCAGAGTAAGTAGAAGGAAGGAAATAATAAGATTACAGCAGAAATAAATAACATAGTCTAAAAAAAAATACAAAAAATGAATGAAACCAAGAGCTGGTTCTTTGAAAGGTTAAAAAAAATTAATAAATCATTAGCCAGACTCATCAAGAAACAAAGAGAGAGGACCCAAATAAAATCAGAAATGAAAATGAAGAAGTAACCATGGACACCACAGAAATAAAAATGATTGTAAGAAAATACTCTAAACAATTATATGCCAACAAGCTGGACAATGCAGATGAAATAGACAAATTCCTAGAAAAATATAATATCCCAAAACTGAATCAGGAGGAATAAAAAAACCTGAAAAGGCCAATCACCACTGATGAAATAGAAACAATAATGGAAAAAACTCCCACCAACCAAAAGCCCAGGTCTGGATGGCTTTACAGGGGAGTTTCTCCAAACATTCAAAGAACCAACACCTACACTCATACCAGTTCAGAAAATCCAAGATGAAGGAACACTTCCAAACTTGCCAACGTTCCATCCACTGAGCCAAACCAGTTTCAGCCAAACTCTTTTTATGAGACCAGCATTATCCTAATTCCAAAACCAGATAAAGACACTACAAAGAAAGAGAATTACAGGTCAATATTCCTGATGAACATAAATGCTAAAATCCTCAACAAAATATTAGCAAATCACATCCAGCAATATATTAAAAAGATCATATTGCTGAAACCAGTTTGGCTCAGTGGATAGAGCATCTGCCTGCAGACTGAAAGGTCCCGGGTTTGATTCCAGTCAAGGGCATGTGCCTTGGTTGCAGGCACATCTCCGGTAGGGGGCATGCAGGAGTCAGCTGATCGATGTCTCTCTCTCATCGATATTTCTAACTATCTCTCTCCCTTCCTCTCTGTAAGAAATCAATAAAAAAATATATTAAAAAAATACTGAAAAGATCATATACCATGATCAAGTGGGATTTATTCCTGGGAGGCAAGGCTGGTACAATATTCGCAAATCAATAAACGTGATACATCACATAAACAAATTGAAAGACAAAAATCACATGATCATATCAATAGATACAGAAAAAGCATTTGACAAAATCCAACAGCCATTTTTGATAAAATCTCTCAGCAAAGTTGGAACAGAGGGAGCATATCTCAACATGATAAAGACCATATATGGCCAACCTACAGCCAACATCATACTCAATGGGCAAAAACTAAAACCATTTCCCCTAAGAACAGGCACAAGACAGGGATGCCCACTTTCACCACTCCTGTTTGACATAGTACTGGAAGTACTAGCCATAGTGATCAGACAAGAAGAAGAAATAAAAGGGATCCAAATTGGAAAAGAAGAAGCAAAACTGTTCTTATTTGCAGATGACATGATATTGTACATAGAAAACCCCAAGGACTCCATCAAAAAACTACTAAACTTAATAAATGAATTTGGCAATGTAACAGGATACAAAATTAACATCCAGAAATCTATGACATTTTTATACACCAACTAGAGGCCCAGCATGCACAAAATCATGCATGAGTAGCTCACTTCCGTTTGCCTCGACCACTCTGCCCATTGCTGCTAGTAGCTCTCGCCCTATCCCACCTGCTGCAAGAGCCACTGCTCATTTAGTCATAATGGTGTGGTGACCATGGGCCTTTTATATAAGAGATAATAAACTCACAGAAAGAGAAACTAAACAAACAAGCCCCTTTACCATTGCAAAAAACAATTAAAATACCTAAGAATAAACTTAACTAAGGAGGTAAAAGACCTGTACTCAGAAAACTGTAGGACTTTGAAAAAGGAGTTAAAGGAAGACATAAACAAATGGAAGCATATACCATGTCCATTAACATACCAACAGAATACTTCACAGACCTAGAACAAACTGTCCAAAAATTCATCTGGAAAAAAAAAGACCCCAAATAGCTGCAGCAATCCCAAGAAAGATGAACAAAGTTGGAGGGATCACAATACCAGAAATCAAGCTATATTACAAAGCCACTGTTCTCAGAACTGCCTGGTATTGGCACAAGAACAGACATATAGACCAATGGAACCAAACAGAGAAGCCATTATGCTCAATTAATATTTGACAAAGGACACAAGAGCACATAATGGAGTCAAGATAGTCTTTTCAATAAATGGTGTTGGGAAAATTGGACAGATACATGCAAAAAAATGAAACTAGACCACCAACTTACACCATACACAAAAATAAACTCAAAATGGATAAAGGACTTAAATGTAAGACAGGAAACTATAAAAATCTTAGAAGAATCTATAGGCAGCAAAATAACAGACATATGTTGTAGCAATATCTTTACCGACACAGCTCCAGGCAGAACGGAAACCAAAGAAAAATAAACAAATGGAACCACATCAAAATGAAAAGCTTCTGCACAGCAAAAGTAACCATCAACAAAACAGCGAGAAAGACCACTACATGGGAAAACATATTTGCCAACATTATCTCTAATAAGAGTTTAATCTCCAAAATTTACAAGGAACTCATACTACTTAAAGGAAGATGAACAATCCAATTAAAAAAAATGGGTAAAGCACTAAATAGACACTTTTCAAAAGAGGACATAAAGAAGGCCAAAAGATATATGAAACATGTCCAAAGTCACTAATCATCCAAGAGATGCAAGTCAAAACAACAATGAGGTACCATCTCACACCTGTCAGAATGGCTATCATCAACAAATCAGCAAGGATGCAGAGAAAAAGGAATCCTTATGCACTGCTGGTGGGAATGCAGACTGGTGCAACCACTGTGGAAAACAGTATAGAGTTTCCTCAAAAAATTAAAAATGGAACTCCCATTTGACCCAATAATCCCATTGCTAGGAATATATTCAAAGAAATCAGAAACACCAATCAGAAAGGATATATGCACCCCTATGTTCATAGCAGCAAATTTACAATAGCTAAGATTTGGAAACAGCCTAAGTGCCCATCAGCAGATGAGTGGATTAAAAAACTGTGACACATCTACACAATGGAATACTATGCTGCTGTAATAAAGGAACTCTGACCATTTGCAACAGCATGGATGGACCTGGAGAGGATCATGCTAAACAAAATAAGCCAGTCAGAGAAAGAGAAATATCACATGACCTCACTCATTTGTGGAATATAATGAACAACCTAAACTGATGAAAAAAAATAGAGTGGGGCGGGGGGAGGGGGGAATAATGTTTTAGAACATAATAGAAGTAATCCTGCTATTTGCAGATTTTTAATATTTCCTACAACTTTTGTGATATCATACTATGATAGTACAGTTTTGGTAATATTATACTTAAAATGCTTTTATTCTTGAAATATTAATGTTTATTGCATATAATCCTATATGGTCTATAGCTTACAGTCCAGCAGGGAAGACAGACGCATAAACAAAAAAGCAATAAGTGACTTCTACACTGTAACACGTACGCTGAAGGAAATGAAAGTGCAGAGAGAGAATACTTCTAAAAGAGCAAACAAAAGCAGTCTTCCCAAGAAGACTGAAATTTAAGAATGAAGAGGAGGAACTGGCCAAGTGGGGATGTTGGTGAAAGCATCCATTGCAGGCCAGGTCAGGGAGGTAGGATCTTATAGGCCTGTTCAGAAATTGAAAGGTGATGACTGGAATGTGTCAGGCAAAAGAAAAGAGGGAGTTAGATGAGATCTATGGTAGGAAGTGGCCTTGGATGGGGCCCCAGGTTGAGTGGTCTGGGTCTACTAGAAGTTCTAAGTACAATGGAAGCCATGGAAGAGCTTGGAGCAGCAGAGTAAAAGGAGTCAATTAAATGACTTGCCAGCAAATGGCAAAGCTGAGACTTCAGCTCAGGCCTTTGGATCCAGACTTCCTGCCAATGGGTGACAAAGAAATGAAAAGCTTGAGACACAGATAATTTGCAGATACTGAAGAAAGACTGGGCCCTAACCGGTTTGGCTCAGTGGATAGAGCATTGGCCTATGGACTGAAGGGTCCCAGGTTCAATTCCGGTCAAGGGCATGTACCTTGATTGCAGGCACATCCCCAGTAGGGAGTGTGCAGGAGGCAACTGAATGATGTTTCTCTCTCATCGTTGTTTCCAACTCTCTATTCCTCTCCCTTCATCTCTGTAAAAAATCAATAAAATATATTAAAAAAAGAAAAAGAAATGGAGGGAAAGAAAAAGACTGGATATAGAGTTCAAAACCACGCTTATGGGGTTTTTCAAGAATATGCTAGAAAAGATGGATAAATTTAGCAAGACCCAAGAGGAGATGAAAAAGGACATACTAGAGATGCAGGGGAGCCAAATAGGGATGGAAAAGGTCCAACTGGAGATGATAGAGGACCAAATAGAAATTAGACATACACTGACTGAAATAAGGAATATTGTACAGAGTCCTGGCAGCGGACTGGAGAAAGGCAAGAATCAAGTAAAAAATTTGAAATATAAAGAGGCAGACAACATTTCACTGGAAAGGCAAGAAGAGAGGAGAATCCAAAGGTGTGAACATAATGTGGGGAGCCTCTGGGACAGTTTCGAGCGTGCCAACATCAGAATTGTGGGGGTGCCAGAGAAGAGAGAGAGCAAGATACTGAAAACCTATTTAAAGAAATAATGACTGAGGAGGACCGGGATCTGAGGAAGGAGCCGCCCGCGTTCCTGGCCCGGAGGAGGGCTCGCCGGTGAGGTCGAGGCCCCGGGGCCTGGGGGGATGTGCCCCGCAGCACAGGGCGCCGGGCTGGGACCCCTAAAGGGGAAACACAGGCATGGAACGCGGACTAACGGAGCTCCGCTCGGCGCCCCGCCGTCCTCCTCCCAGTGCTGCACAGAGTCTCCGCTGCTGGCAACGCCCGCAGGGGAGAGGGTCGGGGCTGAGGGGCTGGGGAGCTGGGGCGCTGGGGCCAGGCTGCAGACGCTGAGACCCTCACGCTGAGGCTGAGGCTGAGGCGCTGAGACCCTCGTGCTGAGGCTGAGGCGGAGGCGCTGAGACCCTCGTGCTGAGGCTGGGGCTGAGGCCCTTGTGCTGAGGCTGGGGCTGAGGCTGAGACCCTCGTGCTGAGGCTGGGGCTGAAGCCCTCATGCTGTGGCTGAGGCTGAGGCTGGAACCCTCGTGCTGAGGCTGAGGCTGAGGCACTGAGACCCTCGTGCTGAGGCTGGGGCTGAGGCTGGGACCCTCGTGCTGAGGCTCGGGCTGAGGCTGGGAC
>JAAGEH010000723.1:0-13688 GCA_011751065.1 Lasiurus cinereus | reverse complement strand
ATTGAGAAGAAGAAGTAAAGCTGTCCTTATTTGCAGATGACATGATACTGTACATAAGAAACCCAAAGGACTCCATTCCAAAACTAATTGACTTAATTAATGAATTCGGCAATGTAGCAGGATACAAAATTAATGCTAAAGAGTCTGTGGCATTTCTATACACTAATGGTGAAATTACAGAAAGAGAGACTAAAAAAGCAATCCAATTACCATTGCACCAAAAAAATTAAGATACCTAGGAATAAACCTAACTAAAGAGGTAAAAGACCTATATGCAGAAAACTACAGGACACTGAAAAAGAGATAGAGGAAGATGTTAACAGATGGAAGAGCATACCATTCTCATGGATGGGAGAATCAACATCATTAAAATGTCCATACTACCCAAAGCAATCTACAGATTCAACGCACTACCCATTAAAATAACAACGACTTATTTCACAGACCTAGAAAGAATTCTTCATAGATTTATCAGGAACAAAAAAAGACCACGAATAGCTACAGCAATTCTGAGAAAGAAGAATAAAGTAGGTGTGATTTCAACACCAGATTTCAAGCTATATTACAAAGCAACTGTTCTCAAAACAGCCTGGTACTTGCACAAGAACAGACATATACACCAATGGAATAGAATAGAGAACCCAGATATCCACCCAAACCACTATGCTCAACTAATATTTGACAAAGGAGGCATGAACGTTTAAGGAGCCAAGATAGGCTCTTCAATAAATGGTGTTGGGAAAATTGGACTGATACATGTAAAGAAATGAAACTGGACCACCAACTTACACCAAATACAAAAATAAACTCAAAATGGATACAGGACTTAAATATTAGAAGGGAAACCATAAAAATACTGGAGGAATACACAGGGAGCACAATCTCAGATATATGCCGAAAGAACTTCTTCACGGATACTGCTCCAAAGGCAATGGAAGCCAAAGAAAAAAATAAACAAATGGGACTACACCAAAATAAAAAGCTTTTGCACAGCAAAAGAAACCATCAACAAAACAACAAGAAAGATCACTGTATGGAAGAACATACTTGCAAATCTTATCACTGATAAAGGTTTAATCTCCAAAATCTACAGCCAACTTATACAACTTAATAAAAGGAAGATAAACGATCCAATAAAAAAATGGGCAACGGACCTAAATAGAACCTTTTCAAAAGACGACAGAAGGAAGGCCAAGAGACACATAAAAACATGTTCAAAGTCATTAATCATCCGAGAGATGCAAATCAAAACGACAATGCAATACCATCTTACACCTGTCAGAATGGCAATCAGCAACAAATCAACAAACGACAAGTGTTGGCAAGGATGCGGAGAAAAAGGTACCCTTGTGCACTGTTGGTGGGAATGCAGACTGGTGCAGCCACTGTGGAGAATAGTATGGAGTTTCCTCAAAAAACTAAAAATGGATCTCCCATTTGACCCTGTAATCCCACTCTTAGGAATTTATCCTAAGAAATTACAAACACCAATCAGAAAGGATTTATGCACCCCTATGTTCATAGCAGCACAATTTACAATAGCTACAATTTGGAAACAGCCTAGGTGACCGTCAGCAGACGAGTGGATCAGAAAACTGTGGTACATCTACACAGTGGAATTCTATGCTGCCATTAAAAGAAGGAATTCTTACCATTTGCAGCAACCTGGTTGGAACTGGAGAGCCTTATGCTTAGTGAAATAAGCCAGTCAATGAAGGAGAAGCATCACATGATCTCACTCATTTGTGGATAATAAAGAACATTATAAACTGATGAACAAAAGGATAGATACAGAGACAGTAAAGCTTCAAACAGATTGTGAAATTACAGCAGGAAGATTAAAGTTAGGTGAGGTAGATAAGAGATCAACCAAAGGACTTGTAGGCATGCATATAAGCATAACCAATGAACATAGACACTGGGGGGTTGGGGTATGCCTGGGAGGGAGGGGGGGCAATGGAGATATATATATATATAATTTATATATATCCATATATATATCCATATATAATTTTATATATATATATAATTAATAAAAATTTTTAAAAAAGTTACTGAACATGAATGAGAATTGGGAGGGGGGAATATTCAATAAACTATGATAATACAATTGATTAAATCCTGACTATCCTTCCCAATGTGGTGTCTCCCATTTCAGGAAGTGCAAAATAGCCCAGAGGTTTTAGGATATCTCACTGTAGAAAGCTGAAATGAATGTTGACTATGAACATGGAGTTAACCAAGAACATGTTAGAAGAAGTATAGATTTCTGTGTTGTGTGAGAAGCCCATATGGAAACATCCATACATCTCCCTTTACCATGAAGTCTGAGGTTACCCAAGATGTACTACAGAAGAGTATGAGTACCAGAAGGAGAAAATCAGTGGAGGCCCTCTTGAATTTTCAGGAAGGGCAAGGTGCTTCAAAATGCTTCCTGGGATTTCACTGAGAAACCAAAGACCAAGCCAATATTTTTAATATATTCTGTTGCTAAAAATATTTTCTTCCCGATTTTTGTGTGCTGAAATTTTCCAAGCCATCTTGTCTGTCCTTTTTTTTTTTTTTCAAAGATTGAAAAACAATTTCTCTCTTTTCTTGAGGATGTAAGGAACCTGGTGGTGCTGATGACCCAAAAAGCATATAGTATACATGTAAGGCCTGGAGAAAAGATGGCAAGTTGGTGGTGCCCTCAGAGAAAGCCGGCTCCTACAGAGTCACCCCTTTAGCCCATGGTCCCTTTTCCTCCTTCAGGCCATAAATTCCTCACCTTTTCCACATATCACTTTCCACTCTGTGTGAGTTATTTTGTAAGTAAATTGTTTATGCCTTCATTCAATAAGAAAAACTGAGTGATTGCTATCTGCCAGACCTCCCTGCCAGGTGCTAGGGATTCAGTGCTGAGCCAGACAGATACACAGGCACAGAACAGGTGACAGGTGATGTATATGTGCAGAGTTGCAAAAATCTGTTAGCCTCACCAATGTAGAATTCCTGCAATCTTCTACAATTTAAGTTAGAGGAATTTGGTTTCTGTTTTTCAACAGTAAGAAATTTCCATTACCATGACTATAACTGTGTATCCTAGAATTATGTAACTAATGCTTCAACTCACTGCCCTGAATGAGGCCATTTTTTGCAATCTGGCACATAGTCTTCATGTTCCTCTTCCAAAAACTCAGAGGTGTCACTCCCCAAGGGGTCAGGCATGGGAACTGATGGAAAAACAAGGTGGTCTCAGGAGACACTAGTAGATCAATCAACTCCCATGTTATCAAGAGAAACTGTTTTTGCGATCTCCCATAATATAATGCTAGTTGAACAGTAATCTGAAGCCCTTGGTCACATTGTGACCAAGACTGGAAAAAGAATATGAGGAATGTGAGGAAAACACCTATTTCATTTATATTTTAGGTAGCACCTTTCTCCAAGGAGCTCAGAAAGCTGCTTGAACACTAGTCTGCATTATATATGGTACTTCTGTTCACACATGTTTGCTTGCATTGTGCAGTCTTGCTTCCTCTGTGGTTTCTTCTTTTCCTTTCTTTTTCTTACTACTACCCACAGTTCTAATGTTCTGGAATATCCATTTACTTACATGACTTAAGACTTGTGTTTTAGGAACCTAGAATACCAAGATGACATGCTTAAAAATAGAATATTTTTACAATTACAACTTGGTGATTCAGCCTTTTATATATTACATGTTGAATAAATGTATCAGCACACTGAAAAATATTAACAGTATGTCTTGCTTTTATCAAAGCAAATGCCAGTAAATGCACATCCAGTCACTGGGTGCAAAAGTGCCTGAGAAAGTAGGAACAGCCGTTCTTTCTATGAAGGATTACATGTAAGGTGATTCTCTCCAAAGAAAGGCAAGTGACCCAATGGGGATCAAAATAATAGCTATGGCAGGCCATTTGGCAATATTTGGACAGGAGAACATAGACTGAATTTGAGACTACAACGGGTTTCCTAAGCTTTCCCTGAAATGGGGAACCCCCTCTCTCATGGCTTCCCCATCCAGTTCCAGGTGGGTAGCTCATCTCCCTGCAGAGTGCTTTAGGAGAGGGAAAGGAAGAGCAGGGGGGCTTGTCTTGGGCTGTGAATTGCACAGAAGAAAGATTTTGGCACATTTTACTGATTCATGAGAGAAGCAGCATAAGAGAGAAGGAAAAGGTGGGATTTGGATTTTTTTTAATTCTTTATTGTTTAAAGTATTACATAAGTCTCCTTCCCCCTCTCCCCAGCACCTGCCCTCATCGCCACAACCACCCCTCAATTCTGTGTCCATTGATTATGCTCACATGCATGCATATGAGGCCACTGGTGGGATTTTGTTATTGCTTGTTTTATTTTTGCTGTTTGAGGCCCAGCTACTCCACCTTAGGGAAGTACAGACCTAAATAACAAACAGTAAGCTATCACTGATCATATTAGCTCCTTCTTTTTGGGAAAAGTAAGCAAGAGAGAGGCTAAAGTTTCCATTCCAGGATTGTTCCCCCATGAAAAGTAGAGATAAAAAGTGAGGAGGGGGATAAGTATCATTTTACATGCATTTGTCAGAAAATATTATCATTGATGAGACTTTAAATTATGGACATTGCTAGTATTTCTCATTCTTGAGTATGTAGAGGGAAGGAATTTGGGCAAGAACTTCACTCCAACCTCCATCTTGACAATCAGCAGTAGTCATCCACCATAACTTTTAGAGGAGAAATGAGGGAAATACCATTTACCACTCATCTCCAGCTGTTGCAGGGCTACTGAAAAGCTGTCCTATGATTTGACTTTCTCTACAAAATGGCAGAGTAGCATCTCCCTTTATTCCACTTGCTGCCTCCCTTCCCACCCAGCCCTGAGACAGCATTCTCCATTCAGCCTCTAAATAAGGTCAGACTTCAAGCCACATTTGTGATGTCTGTTGGCTCGTTTTCCACAGAAGGAAAAATGCTAACTGTGGAGTTTTGTGGCTTGTACTTTCTGGTGTTATGAATAAAGCACTTATGTGTTCAGTTCCTTTTAGACCAAGCCAATTGTCTTTCAGGCCCAAGGTACAATTTGCCTCTCTGTATACATGTCCCAAAAGCAATAAAGATCCTTGCCCAGGATTCCAAACCAACCAACAACTAGACACCAATATCGCCTGAGAAGTTTTCCTACTGTATGTACCTCTTCAGACCCAGGTGATCATATGTGTGGCCACAAGTTTTAGGCTGTGTTCATAAATGAGTGATGAATATGACTGTCTCCATCAGAAGTGTGGTTTCAGCCAAACTCAGGATGAGAACAGCAGCTAAGGCAAACAAACAAGCTAGCTGACCCTTGCTGGCTCCATAGCCATCAGTTCTGCTTGCTTCTTCCCTTCCCTTCTGACATATTCAAACACACTCTTTGTTGCCTTGACTGAGGTGTCAAACCTCAGGTGTGGTTGCTGCAAGGAGCTGTAGAGTCTTGAAAAGAAAACTGGACAAATACCTGGTACACATTCTACTTCTGCAAGGAACTAGACATGTTACCTTAGGAAAATCATTCAATCCTCTTAGTCTTAGAGGAAAATAAGTGAAATGTTTTTTCTAAACATTTAATAGATAATTTCAGCTATAGTAGACCAGCTTATAATAAGCTAAACTTACCATAGAGACCAACCTAAAAGGTTAAATAAAAATATTTAAAATTCCTATTTGGAGGCCTCACATAGTTAAGGAGGCAGCAGGAATTTGAGAGGTAAAATGACAGTTCCATTTTTCATTTTTTTAGGAAACTCCACACTGTTTTCCAAAATGGTTGTACCATTCTGCATTCCCATTAGCAGTGTAGTAGGCTTTCTTTTTCTCCACATCCTTGACAGCACTTGTTGTTTGTTGATTAATGGTAGCCGTTCTGGCAGGTGTGAGGAGGTACTTCATTATTGTTTTAATTTTTATCTCTCCAATAATTAGTGCCGTTCAGCACTTTTTCATATGTCTTCTTTGGAGAAGTGTCTATTTAGACCCTCTGCCCATTTTTTTTAATTTTTTTTGTCTTCCTTTTGTTGAGTTACTAGTATATGAGTACATGATATATTTGGGACATTACCCCTTATCAAATGTATCCTTGGCAAATATGTTCTCTCATACAGTGGGTTCCTTTTCATTTTGATGCTGGTTTCTTTTGATGTGCAGAAGCTTTTTATTTTGATATAGTCCCACTTGTTTATTTTTTCCTTTCTTTCTCTTGTATTAGTGAAAATTCTGCTCAATGAGACACCTGATATTTTGCTGCCTATATTTTCTTCTAGAGTTTTTATGGCTTCATGATTTAAATTTTAAGTAGTTTATTCATTTTTAGTTTATTCTTGTGTGTGGTGTTAGTGGTTTAGTTTCATTTTTATGCATGTACTTGTCCAATTACCCCAATACCATTTATTGAAAAGACTGTTTTACTCCATTATATAATCTTGCCTCCTTTGTCAAATACTAGTATTAAGTGAACATAATGACTTGGGTCGATTTGTGGTTCTCTGTTCTTTCCATTGATCTATATTACTGTTCTTGTGCCAATACCAGGCTATTTTGATTATGGAGGTATTGTGATCCCTTTAATTTTATTCTTCTTTCTCAAGGTTGCTGCAGTAATTTGTAGTTTTCTTTAGTTCCAAATAAATGTTTGGATTATTTGTTCTAGATCTGTGATATATGCCATTAGTATTTCAACAGATATTGTATTGAATCTATAGATTACTTTGGATAGTGTAGACATTTTACTTATGTTAATTCTGCCAATCTATGAACATAGTATACTCTTCCACTTGTTTATATCATCATCTATTTCTTTTTTCAACATTCTGTAGTTTTCTAAGTTCAAGTCTTTTACTTCCTTGGTTAAATTTAACACTAAGTGTCTTAATGTTTTTTTGTTGCAATGGTAAGTGGGATTTTGTCTTAGTTTCTCTTTCTGAGAGTTCATTATTGGTGCATAAAAATTTCATCAATTTCTGGTTGTTAATTTTGTAACTTGCTACATTGCCAAATTCATTTATTAAATCAAGTAGTTTTGTGTGTGTTTGGTTTTTTTGGTGGAGTCTTTAGGGTTTTCCATGTAGAATATCACGTCATCTGCAAATAATAATAGTTTTACATCCTCCTTTCATTTTGATACCTTTTTTTTTCTCCTTGTCTGATGGGTGTGGCTAGGATTTCCAGTACTGTGTCAAATAAAAGTGGTGAAAGCAGACAACCTTGTCTTATTCCTGTTTCTGGTTTTAGTTTTTGCCCATTGACTATGATTTTGGCTGTAGGTTTGTCATATTTGGCCTTTATTATGTTGAGGTATGAAACCTCTATATCCACTTTGCTGAAAGTTTTTATCAAAAATTGGTATTGGAGTTTGTTGAATGCTTTGTCTGCCTCTATTGATATGATCATTGATCATATGATTTTTATCTTTCAATTTATTTATGTGATGTATCACATTTATTGATTTGTAAATATTATATCAGCCTTGCATTCCTGGGATAAATCCCATTTGGTCATGTTGTATGACCTTTTTAATGTATAGCTATATCTGATTTGCTAATATTTTGTTAAGGATTTTAGCATCCATGAAAGGCAAGGACCAAGAAACTGAGAAGGAGCATAAAGAGGCTAAATAGACATACAAGGAAATGTAAAGTATGATGTTAAATTGGCTTCCGGACAGATAAAAGGAATATTTGGCAAAATTTTAATAAGGTCCATCAGTTAGATAATAGCATCATGCTTAGATCCTGGTTTTACAAAATGTGCTACGGTTACAGAAGAAAATGTCCTTAACTTTAGGAAATACACACTGAAGTTTTTTAATATAAATCTGAGGAATCTCAATGAAGAGTTTATAGAAATTTCTTGTATCATTTTTACATTTTTGTAAGTCTAGGATTTTAAAAAAAATTAAGTTTACAGAAGAAAAATATCAAAACAGTAAAAACCCCGTAATTGGAAAAAATACATAAAGATATATGTGAAGCCCCTAGCACCCATCAAAATGCATGAGAAAACCAAAAGTGTTCCATTTGCTCATTCATGTATTTTAATGAGTAGGAATGGAGCAAAGGGTTGGGTACTAGTGGAGATGGCAGCAACCACAGCAAATCATGAGATCAGGGCCAAATCAGGCCTGTGAAAGATTTGTGTCCACTTATGCCATTGCTTGCCTGATAGCCAGGGTATCAGGTACTTCATCAAGAAATGTTATATGGAGCTAAAGAATATTAATCTTGGCCTGCCCATCCAAATGTTAGAGAGCTCAGATGGGCAGCCCAAGCTCTGGGCCCACTATGTATTTAGCTAAGAGAACAATATCTCTGAACAACTTCAGTGCTCATAAGATAGCCTGAGTCCTGAAGAATATGCTAAGTGGTAAAGCCTGAAGCCTTTACTGTGGATGAAGAGCAGCAATCCCAAAGCCTGGACTTTGTTAGACTGAGTACAATGTGGAAAAGTGTTTTTTATAAAGCTTTTGCTGTAAAATCACAGATTCATTGATTGATTGATTGATTGATTGATTGATTAAATAGAGATGAATTAAAAAATAAGTTAAAACCAAAGATAAAATGTGCCCGAACCTATACCAGCTTGGAATTAAATTAATCCATAATGTGGCCCCTTAAAATGGTGGGGAGGGGTGATTTCTCCAGAGACCTTTCTCCTAGGTTCCTCAACTGTTACATTTTGGGCTCAAATTCTGGTTTAAAGTAAAATTTGTATTGCATGAACATTTCCTGGAAAGTTGCTGGTGCCACATAGATTTAACTTACATAAAACTGAAGTCATAATATAAAGATAAGCTTCCTTTGACAGAGTTTTCCCTTTTGTATCTCTGAAAACATTGGGGCTGTTATACAGTTCCAAAATTGAGAAAACTGATAGAAATTTACAATTCCAAAATAATTATTTTTGCATTGTGTAGATCTGATTTATGATGCTTATTTAATTCCTTGACTCGGGCATCTTCCAATGGGTTCACTCATTATTAGTAAATAAACCAGAAATTACCGAGTGCCTAATATGTACTAGGCATGGTGTGAAAAGCTGCATGAATGGAAAGATAAATAAAGCATAATACTTGTTTTGAGCAGCTCACCTTTACTTAAGATGTTGAGAATAAATGTTTTCCCTTCTCTCTGAAATTATTAAAAATAGAAAATATCGCCCTGGATGGTTTGTCTCAGTGGATAGAGAGAGTATCTGCCTGTGGATAGAAGGGTCCCAGGTTTGATTCCACTCAAGGACATGTACTTCAGTTGTAAATTCGATCCCTGGCTCCCTGCAAGAGGCAACCAATGTTTCTTGGTCTTAGTTTCTGACCCTCCCTTCCACTCTCTCTAAAAATCAATAGAAGAATATCCTCAAAACAAAACATAGGAAATATCACCTGGCCAGGGTGGCTCAGTGGTTGAGCACTGACCCGTGAACCAAGAGGTTCTATTCCCAGCCAGGGCATATGCACATATTTTGGGCTCTTAGCTGAATGATGTTTCTCTCTCATCTATGGTTCTCTCTCATTGATGTTTCTATTTCTCTATACTTTTCCCTGACCCTTTGTCTAAAATCAATATAAATAAATTTTAAAAATGAAGTATCTAAGATTAAAATCTTGAGTAGCATATTAGTTTCCTATGGCTGCTATGACAAATTACCACAAACAGTGGCTTAAAACAATAGAAATTTATTCTCTCATAAGTTGCAATTCTAGAAGTCAGCAAGTTCCCTCTGACAGTCTGGGTAGAACCTATCCTTACCTCTTCCTACTTCCTGAGGGTGGTCGTCAATTCCTTGACTTATAGCTTTATCACTCCAGTTTCTGTCTCCGTCATCACATAGCATCTTTCTAAGTGTGTCTCTGTCTTCCATGATATTTTCCTCTTCTTCTAAGTACATCCATCATATTTGATTAGAGTTCACCCTAATGACCTCATCTTAACTTGAATACATTTGCAAAGACCTTATTTCCAAATAAGATCACTTTCACAAGTACTGGGAATTAAGATTTCAACTTCTCTTTTGAAGTAACACAATTCAACCCACAACATATACATTTCGGTAAATAAATTGTATTGCCTCCTCTGGGAATTTAAATCTTCCTAATGAGAAGACAACATTGGTGTGTTTTAGACTTCTTTTCCATGATGTAAATGATACTCTCCATGATTTGAAGGGCATCTTTCCAGGCCTGTGGAGAAAGTTTAAATGTAATTACTCATTCAGTTATATGGACTGAAGTAGGTTCTTTGAGAGGGGTGGTAGGTAAAGGATGGTCTCAAGGCCTCTCAGTTCTGTTTGTAAGTACTAATTTCTATGCTTTGGACTGGAAGATGGGGCTGTGATGCAAAGAGAGATAAAGACATAAAAGACTGTGTAATTGCTGGGGAAGATCTCCACCACCAGTGATGCAATCCATCATTACCTCATTACCTGCTACACTCACTGGATTTCTGCAGCAAGATTCCCTTTGGAAAACAAAATAAAACAGAATAGTTCTCCAATTGAAAACATTTGAAACTGATGGTTTGGATTGCTGGCAAATTTTTCAACACAGCTAAATTTCATTCCTGCTGGTAATGTTTTTCTTCCCTCTGTCTTCTTAATAAAATAAAACTGCTCAAGTTATTTTCTAGTTTAAATTATATTTTCAATTTCATTGTTTCTCTGCTCCTGTACTAATAAAGTGCTATTGTCCTAGATTCCTGCTGATGGTAAAAATGTTTGAATAATGGAATATTCTAATATTTTGCCTCAATTTTTCTCACAAAAAATTTAAATATTTTTCTTTTAAAAATCAATAATTTCATCATAAAAATCAAATTCCAGTTTTGTTTAAAATGTCAATACTATTGATATGTGAAATTTATAGATTGACTTTTTCTCATTTTGAATATCTTCTCAATAGACTTCTAAGATAATTTCATTTGACAGAAAAAAAAATTATATTAATAAAGTTATATTCTTCCATCATATCTCACTATCTATATTCTTTTTACTTATCTCACTTTTTTATATATTTATTCTTTTACTGGTCTCTTTTAATATACGTCTTGAGTTTTGAATTTATTTTTTTAATTAAATCTTTATTATTCAGATTATTACTATTGTCTCTCTTTTTTGCCTCCATAACTCCCCTCCACCCCAATCCCACCCCTCCCTCTACCCTTACCTTCCCCCCAATTGATGAGTCCATAGGTGTAGGATTTTTGTCCAGTCACTCACTTTACCCCCTACTCCATTTCCTCCTGAGAATTATCAGTCCACTCCCTTTCTGTGCCCCTGATTCTAGTATATTCACCAGTTTATTCTGTTGATCAAATTTTTAATTCACTTACTTTTTAGATTCACTTGTTGATAGATATGTATTTCTTGTTCATAATTTTTTATCTTTTACCTTTTTCTTCTTTCTCTTCTAAAAGAGTACCCTTCAGCATTTCATATAATACTGGTTTGGAGTTGATGAACGCCTTTAGTTTTTCTTATATGTGAAGCTCTTTATCTGCCCTTCAATTCTGAATGATAGCTTTGCTGGATAGAGTATTCTTGGTTGTAGGTTCTTCCTATACATCACGGTGAATATTTTTTGCCACTCCTGTCTGGCCTGCATCGTTTCTGTTGAGAAATCAGCTGACAGTCGTATGGGTGCTCCCTTGTAGGTAATTAACTGTTTTTCTCTTGCTGCTTTTATTTTTTTTCTTTTTCTTTTTTTTAATTAATTTTTATACATATCTCCCCATTGCCCCCCTCCCTCACAGGCATACCCCAAGCCCCCAGTGTCTATGTTCATTGGTTATGCTTATATGCATGCCTACAAGCTTTTGATTGATCTCTTATCTACCTCACCTAACTTTAATCTTCCTGCTGTAATTTCACAGTCTGTTTGAAGCTTTACTGTCTCTGTATCTATCCTTTTGATCATCAGTTTATAATGTTCTTTATTATTCACAAATGAGTGACATCATGTGATGCTTCTCCTTCATTGACTGGCTTATTTCACTAAGCATAAGTTCCAACCATGTTGCTGCAAATGGTAAGAATTCCTTCTTTTTAATGGCAGCATAGAATTTCATTGTGTAGATGTACCACAATTTTCTGATCCATTCATCTGCTGAAGAGCACGTAGGCTATTTCCAAATTGTAGCTATTGTAAATTATGCTGCTATGAACACAGGGGTGCATAAATCCTTTGTGATTGGTGTTTGTAATTTCTTAGGATAAATTCCTAAGAGTGGGATTACAGGGTCAAATGGGAGATCCATTTTTAGTTTTTTGAGGAAACTCCATACTGTTCTCCACAGTTGCTGCACCAGTCTGCATTCCCACCAACAGTGCACAAGGGTCCCTTTTTCTCCGCATCCTCGCCAACACTTGTCCTTTGTTGATTTGTTGCTGATTGCCCTTCTGACAGGTGAAAGATGGTATCGCATTATCGTTTTGATTTGCATCTCTCGGATGATTAATGACTTTGAACATGTTTTTATGTGTCTCTTGGCCTTCCTTCTGTCGTCTTTTGAAAAGGTTCCATTTAGGTCCGTTGCCCATTTTTTTATTGGATCCTTCATCTTCCTTTTATTAAGTTGTATAAGTTGGCTGTAGATTTTGGAGATTAAATCTTTATCAGTGATAACATTTGCAAATATGTTCTCCCATACAGTGGGCTTTCTTGTTGTTTTGTTGATGGTTTCTTTTGCTGTGCAAAAGCTTTTTATTTTGATGTAGTTTCATTTGTTTATTTTTTCTTTAGTTTCCATTGCCTTTGGAGCAGTATCAGTGAAGAAGTTCTTTCGGCATATATCTGAGATTATTCTGCCTGTGGATTCCTCTAGTATTCTTATGGTTTCCTTTCTAATTTTAAGTCCTGTATCCATTTTGAGTTTATTTTTGTATTTGGTGTAAGTTGGTGGTTCAGTTTCAATTTTTTGCATGTATTTGTCCAATTTTCCCAACACCATTTATTGAAGAGGCTATCTTGGCTCCATTGAATATTCATGCCTCCTTTTTCAAATATTAATTGAGCATAGTGGTTTGGGTGGATATCTGGGTTCTCTATTCTATTCCATTGGTGTATATGTCTGTTCTTGTGCCTGTACCAGGCTGTTTTGAGAACAGTTGCTTTGTAGTATAGCTTGAAGTCTGGTATTGAGATCCCACCTACTTTATTCTTCCTTCTCAGAATTGCTGTAGCTATCCGTGGTCTTTTTTTGTTCCAGATGAATCTATGAAGAATTCTTTCTAGGTCTGTGAAATACGTCATAGGTATTTTAATGGGTAGTGCGTTGAATCTGTAGATTGCTTTGGATAGTATGGACATTTTAATGATGTTGATTCTCCCAATCCATGAGCATGGTATGTTCTTCCATCTGTTAACATCTCCCTCTATTTCTTTTTTCAGTGTCCTGTAGTTTTCTGCATAAAGGTCTTTTACCTCTTTAGTTAGGTTTATTCCTAGGTATTTTAATTCTTTTGGTGCGATGGTAAATGGGATTGCTTTTTTAGTTTCTCTTTCTATAATTTCACTATTAGTGTATAGAAATGCCACAGACTTCTTAGCATTAATTTTATATCCTGCTACATTGCCGAATTCATTAATGAAGTCAATTAGTTTTGGAATGGAGTCCTTTGGGTTTTTTATGTACAATATCATGTCATCTGCAAATAAGGACAGCTTTACTTCTTCTTCTCAAT
>JAAGEH010000722.1:0-48216 GCA_011751065.1 Lasiurus cinereus | reverse complement strand
TGCCCTAACCCTAACCCTAACCCTAACCCTAACCCTAACCCTAACCCTAACCCTAACCCTAACCCTAACCCTAACCCTAACCCACTAAACAGTAACAAAGTAACCACTAACCAAGCAATCAGTAACCACCTCAGTGGTCACCAACTAACCAGTAACCAGTAAACAAGCAACCAACAAACCAGCAACCAACTAGTCACCAACTAACCAACAACCAGCTAACTAGCTACCAACTAAGTAGCAGACAACTAAGCAGCAACCAGGTAAGTAGTCAACAAGTAAATGTAAAAGGTTAAATAGTAGCCAGCTAAGTAGTTAACAACTAAGCAGTAACCATCTAACTAGTAACCAGTTAACTAGTAACCGGTCAACTAGCAACAGGCCAACTAGCTAACAACTAAGCTAGAACTAGTTAAGTGGTAACGGGCTAACTAGGTAAAAGCTACCTAGTAACCAGTTAACTAGTTACCTACTAACCAGTAACCAGTTAAGTATTTAACAACTAACAGATAAATATCTAAGTAGTAACCAGGTAAGTAGTAATTGGTTAACTAGTGAATGGGCAACTAGTAACCAGTTAACTAGTAACGAGTTAACTAGTTAACAACTTTATACTGACCATTTAACTAGCGAAGAAGTAATTAGCAACCAACTGTTAATCAGCTAACGACTAACCAACTAACTAGCAACAGGGTAACTAGCAACCATGTTACCGGTGTGGAACTAAGTAGTAACCAGGTAACTAGTATGTAGCTAAATAGTAACCAGCTTACTAGCAACCAGGCACCCACTAACCAGTTCACCAGTAAACCAGGAAAGTAGTGACTAGCTTACCAGCAACCAGGCAACCAGGAACCAGCTCCCTAGCAACCAAGTAACATTCCTCCAAGTAACTGGTAACCAGGCAAGTTCCTAGTACTAACCAGGTAACTAGTAACCATCTTAGTAAATAACAGGCACCCATGCACCAAGTACTTGGTCACCAGGTAGCCATCACTACGTAAGTAGCCAACAGCCAGGCATTCACCAGGTAACCAGGCGACAGGCACCTAGCAACTGCACAGCACTCAAGCAACAACCAACAGAATTGCCATGTAAGCACTCACCACCTACCTCCTTATCAAGCAACAAGCAACCATCAAACTGTAACAATGTAACTACTAAGCAATCACCAGATAACTTTTAAGGCAAGCAGAAAGTTAAGAATCCATTCAACAGGCACACATTCACCAGCTAAGCAGTCACCGCCTAAGCAATCACCAACTTACTGCTAACCAACCCTACACTCACCACTGCACCAGTTACCAGGCACCCAGTCATAAGATTTACAGGCAGCAATTAACAGGTGATCACTCACAATATGATAGTCATCAGCTAACTGCTCACAACCTAAATGATCATCAGTTAATTCGCCAATCTGGAACTTACCATCAAGTAGCTGTCCACCAGGTAACTAGCCACCAGGTAAGCACCTACCATCAAAACATTTTTGAGACAGCCACCAAACACCTGAGTACTCATAGCTATCCACTCACCCACCTCCTGGCTAATAGCAAGAGTATGTAGTGGCCAAACACCTGAGTAGTCATAGCTATCCACTCACCCACCTCCTGGCTAATAGCAAGAGTATGTAGTGGCCAACTCCTTACCGGCTCACTGGTCACCAGTGGACCCTGCACCCATCTACATGGGAAGCATTCACACACAATTAGTGACCGAGATCCCACCCTACTTACACAAGTAACCATTAAGTCAGCCCCACCCACCTACACATTGCTAGCCTGAGAGATAATCGCTGCCAGGCTGTCGTGGAACAAATATCTGCACACTGGCTAACTGGTAAGCAACAAAGCCAGAGCGACAGTCAGAGGATAAACTCCACACAACCACCCACACCATAATAGCCTCCACATACCCTCTCTCCTCCCCCTCCCTTCCTCTTCCTACCATCCCTTCTCGATTTTCCCATGTTCTTTCCTTCTCCTCTCCCTCTCCTTCCCCCCTGCCTCTTGCCCCTTCTCCTTTTCTCCAGTCTGGCTTCCTGACTTCCCGTCTCCCACCTCCTCCCCTCTAAGTGAAAGACATCTAACCTGAAGGGGGCAAAAAGGGTTACCAAAAAGCAAAGCAACAAACACCAGCAAAGCAACAAACACATAAAGACAGGACCCCTGGTCCTGCACACATCTAAGAGAACAAACCATACGGCGAAGGCAAAAGAAGTCAACGGACGAACACCAATAGCATCGCGAATACCTTGCACATGTGACCTTTCACATATCAAGGAGCTGTGTCAGCCAGGCTGAGAAACCTATACACACAAGCAAACACAGAAACCTGAAGAACACGGCACACCAATGGTGGTCAGGCTAAAATGCAGGAAAGTCGAAAAAAAGAGAGTGAAGAGACTCATTCACACAAGGCGTTCTGCAGAACACCACCACAGAAAAGAAAATTATTCTGGAGCCATAGCAGAAAAAGGGGAAATGATTACCAGAGCAACATCGCACCCACACAAATGCATCATGAACAGGCCTGTGGGTGCCAGGAACAAACTACCTGCAAGGAGGCAAACATACAGTGAATCACAATCCACACAGGGAAAGAAAGAGCATCGTGCAAAGCACTGCAGGCGCACCTTCTGCTTTCTCAACTACACCGGGCACAGAAGAAAAACCACGCACACCCACCTTCATGCAACTGCATGCAAGCATACCAGGCCATCACTGAGATGGGAGGCAAGCGAATACAATGGGACATCACTGGCCAAGCAGGCAGCCCACAACCACTTGCCGGTACCATCCTCTGAACTGAAAACACATCTTGCAACGTGTACACCACAAGCAGGGAAATCCAGGCCACAGCAAACATAACACACCCACTTGTGGGAAGCTTAAAGAAGGGCCTTGAAAAGGGTCTTTCACTAATAGTCTACCAGTAAGCTGAGACACTTGTGAACAGAGTGTCCTAAGCTTAGGGGTCAGGCAAGCGTATGTGGTTAAAAAGGTATGAAACAGAGTAGATGTCCTTGAGGAAGAACTGTACATACAAGAAAGGCGCGTCAAGCACAGGATAAAAAGTTACCTTTTGCAAAGAATGATAAATGCCTGGCTATGCGCCCAGGTTCATGTCTGGCAGTGATCTCGGAAACAGCAACCTATAAATACATTATTGCTCCTTAACAAACTGGCCTTCAGCAGCATCCCTGCTGTTGGTGCTCCAAATCCCCGCTTTCTGTCTCCTCTTTTTCCAGTCGTCGCCCATTACTTTCAGGTTACCCTGCCCATGTCGGAGCGGGTCTCCGACAGGTGGCACCCGGAACAGGGACCTGAAAACACTAGAGGGTCGACCCGGCACAAGATTGCGAGCATTATTTGATTAAGTGAGCACGTGAGTGTTTGTGGTTGCCGGCATTGATATAGAGTCAATCGGGAGTAAGAAATATGGGGCAAACTAATTGTTCTGAACTTTTTGTACAAGTGATGCGCAGCTCTTTGTCAACGCGTGGTATTAATGCGGATTGCAAGCAACTCTCTAATTTTCTTGTATTTGTAAGACAGGAGTGCCCTTGGTTTCCTGAGTGAGGTACTTTTAACATTGAAACGTAGAGGGAAGTAGGTGAAAGGATTCAGGGTTATTTTCAAGTTCATGGACCAGAGGCCGTGCCTGTTGACGCTTTTGCTTTGTGGTGTCTTATTGAAGACTGTATAGTAACTGATAGTGAGGCCGATAAGTGGAGAAAAGTAGATGCTTATGGGACACTTACTCAGCCCCGACCGGTAACAAATTTGTCTCCACCAAATTTTCCCTTACCGCCTGTTCCCACACCAAGTACTTCTAGCCCTCCAAAGTATGAAGAGCCCACAGTACTCTCTGCCCTTGAGAGGGCATCTATGGAACAGGCAGTTCAGACAAATAATGCCGTCACTAAGGTCTTGCAAACACAGATTTATCAAGAGTTTTTAAAAGCTCTTGAGGAGGTAACAGAAAGTACACCTAAGTTATATCCATCACTTAAAAAGTTCAAAAAGGGAAATGAGCTTTCCCCTAATGATTAGGAAGACCGTGAGGAGCAAGCTGCTCGCTATCACGACAGTGAGGAAGGAGTATATGCCGCCGTGATAGCCGATCAGTCAACTGCAGAATCTAAGGGACCGGAGGAGAGAGGGACGCCGCGGAATATCCCGATCGAGGCCCCAACGTGACGGCACCGGGGGTCCCGGTTTGGTCTGGTCTGATCACTGTTTTTGTCTATTTTCAGTATTTGGTTTCAGTAGTTTCCCTGTTCATATTTAATTTCTGACCGAGAAGAACTTTCGGTTGTGTGAGTGTATAAGAAAGGTATGCACGAGAAGCTGCGTCTGACTGGATATTGATTACTAGGAGAAGTGTGGTCTGTGATGTTCTGGGTTGCTTTTGGAATTGGCATTTGCGTAACAGTCTATATAATTAGAGCAAGAAAAATGGGACAGGAAAACTCAAAGGAAGGCCATCTCAGTCCTTTTCAATGCATGATTAAAAATATTTCAGAATTTTTAAGAGGAGGGGTAAGAGATATGGGGTCTCTGTGGACGGCTTCACCCTTGTGAATCTGCTGCATTAAATTTTAAAGTCCTAGGCATAAATTTGTAACATTTAAAAGAACAAAGAAATCTTATTTCTGGCTTTCTTATCTCTTTTGGTGGGTGGAGACCTCCAGGCTCAGGACTCACAGCTCTGCACAGCGGAGAGATTTACAGACAGGCCCTGTCCCTGCCTGTGGCATCATAGTCCAACGTGAGCCATCTAAGGCTGAACTGGGGCTGAAGTTATTATTAAAATGTTGTTTTATTTTACCATCTGTGACTGGATTAAAGATCTTTTCTTTCAGGTGGCTATGAAGGCTTCCATTTCACAAGAAATCTCCCTACACACCTTTATCTTTCAAGGCTGACTAAGAGTCATTCTTCTCCACAGGTTGGATCTCAGGCTTCGAAAGGGGGCACTACTATAGCAATCATTTTTAGTTTTCTTTGAAAGTCCCACTATTTCTGTTTCTCCCTTCTGTAGAAATTGTCTTCCTCTGACTCACAATAGGAAAGGGAGACAAGCAACTGGACAGGGGAACTGGAGGGAGGATATTGGCAGTTAATCATGAAGAAGGGACAACAGATCTTAAAACATGGAAGAGTGGGAAAAAATCTACGGGGTTACTATTCTGCCCATGGGCCAGAGAAGGTCCCGGTGGACACCTTCTCCCTGTGGAATTTAATTGGAATTGCTTAGATCCAAGACATGAGGGACATCGATGCTCTGAGGGTCTGGTACATGAAAAAAGGTTGGAAAAGGAGAAAGACGTGAATGCTACTTCTCCACAGGAGCCAGTAGACCTGATGCCACCCCCTCCTCCAGAGAACCTACCCTAGCCACAGCCCTACATTCTATCAAAAATTTGCAGCTATAGCCATCGCTCCAGTCAGAGATCATTATCCTGATTTTTATAGTATACATTACATGGATGATATTTTCCTAGCCCATTCTTCCCAGTATACTCTTACCAAAGCTTATGGGGCTTTACAAAAATCTCTTAAACAATTTGGATTAGTGATAGCAGATGATAAATTACAAACCCAGGAACCTTTTAATTATCTAGGTCTCTCCTCATACCCTAAAGAATTTAAACCTCCAAAGATTGCAATTCGAACCGAACATTTGAAAACTCTTAATGATTCTCTAAAATTGCTTGGAGATATTAATTTGCTATGTCCTTCCTTACGTATCACCACAGCCAAATTGCGTCGTCTTTGTGAAATTTTACAAGGGGATGCTGATCCCGCTTCACCTCGAAAGCTGACACCTCAAGGCTTTCAAGATCCTAAAATAGTTAATGAAGCTCTTTCACAAGCTCAGCTTTCTTATTGTGATTATTCTCAACCTTGGAAGGCAATCATCTTAGCTACTCCATGTACCCGTACTGGAGTATTGCATCAGCAAGGAATTTTGCATTCGATCCATGGTCACATGCTTCCTTCCCGTAGCTTAGATGCTCATCATATTGTAGTTGTTCAAAGAAATCAGAATGGCAGGAAATTAAATGCATTACATCTAGGGAAAGATCCTGATGAAATTGTAGTTCCTTACACAGCAGAACAAACTGAACGGTTAATGAAATGCACTAATGAGTTCCCTTTGGCCCTTGCTAATTGTATGGGTACAATAACTTACCATTTACCTAACAATAGGTTACGTCAATGTGCAAGTACTACTGCATTTATTTGTCCTAAGAACATTGTCAACCAGCCTATTTCTAATGCACGAACTTTTTATTCCCGATGGATCTTCCAATAGAAAAGCTGCAGTATCCATAGAGGATACTGATCACGTTTGGCAAGCAACATATAAATCTTCCCAACAAACAGAAGTATTTGCAGTTCTGCAATGCTTCCTTTTATATAATGAACCTTTAAACAGTTATTCCGATAGTCAATATGTAGCTACTGTCTTACATCATTTACAGTGTGTACCATTTATTCGTGCTGATGACAATACTATTCATTCATTGTTTTCACAGTGACAGCAACTAATGCACAACCGTAAAAACCCTTGTTTTATTGGACACCTTTGAGGTCACATGAAATCACCTGGACCTTTATCTTTGGGGAATTCTCATACTGATTTTCTCACTGAAACAATTTATGCAGCTCTTATTGCTGTAGAACAGGCACAAGGTTCTCATCAGCTACACCATTAATCTTCTAGAGCCCTGAGACTGCAGTTTAAAATTTCTAGTGATGCTGCACATGACATAGTGAAAAGTTGCACTCAATGTGCACGATTTTTGCCCGTTCCTCATTTTGGGGCCAATCCCCGAGGTTTGAGGCATAACGATTTATGGCAAATGGATATAACACATATTTCTTCTTTTGGGAAAATAAAATATGTGCATGTTAGTATTGACACTTTTTCTGGATTTTTATGGGCTACATGCACAGCCTCTGAAACTACTCGTGCCGCGCAGACACATTTACTCGCTTGGTTTTCAGTCCTGGGCATTCATAAATAAGTAAAGACATATAATGGTCCTACATATACTAGTAAATCATCTCAACAGTTTTGTTCTATGTGTAATACTTCTCTCAACACAGGTATTCCATATAATCCCCAAGGACAAGGAACAGTGGAAAGGGCTCACCTAACCTTGAAGATTCAATTGTTTAAAGTAAAAAAAGGGGGAGATGGAACATAAATCTCCAGCGGCATTATTGTCTCATACACTTTTTGTATTAAATTTTGTAATGGCAGACAATAATGCACATTCTGCCGCAGATCGCTTTTGGAATCCTAGAGGTCAGGAACAACCAATGATATGCTTGAGACCATGAATTTCATGGGCCTGACCCAGTTCTGCTTTGGGGAAGAGGTTACACTTGTGCTTATCCCACAGATGCAGCATCTCCACAGTGGTTACCTGAACGGTGTGTGAGACATGCCCAAAACCCGAGGTGCCAAGTTACGAAGGAGAATAGAGTGGATGACACTACAGACACGCAGACGTAGAGGATATAATCCATCGGTATCAGTACCTACATTTGCAAAGTTGCTTTCAGTGATCTGGATTGTCTTTTTTACTTTTGTTCCTTTACAAGGACATGAACATTGGGCTTCTGTTCCACATCCTCCAGCACTACATCCAATGACTTGGGATGATGACAGAGTGCTTGTGCACACTAATGACACTAAGGGTATGGGCGTACAGCCATCAGATCATATTTTGGCCTACACAAGTGGACAACCTTAATTATACTGGCCTCAGTATGCATTATCCCATTTGTTCTACTCAGAACAATGCAGAATACTGCACGCAGCTATTGAGAGTGGAGGATGATGATAAGAATTCATCCAAGGGAATACACGGGAGGATAGACATGCTATATCCATCTTTTAACAATTCGATGAGGGGGTCTGGCCAACCTCCTCAACAAATGCCACCTTGCAAACCCCAGAAATCTCGTAATGCTAGAAGGCTGAGCTGGCGCACTTGTCACATCAAGGAGACTGTATGTAATAAATTCCGTTGTGAATGGTCAGATTTATCAGACCAATGAACACCACAGAACTTAGTCACTGGGATATGGACTGGAAATAATAACACTTGGCAAACAGACTTATGGAAGCTGGCAAGTAGTTTAAGCCATGCTACAATTAATGGAGTGAACATCACTTCTTCTCCTACTACTGGCATAATAAGGGCAAGGGGAAATAGTTGGAATGTTAGTGTTGCTTCGTGTGTTCATGAGCCTTAAGTTTTACTCATAGGATCTATAAGCATTAACAAGAATAGTAAGACCGGAGTTCTCAATGCATCCTGTCACAATTTCATTCTCACTAATTGTATCAATAATACTCAAAATGATGTATTAATTTCAGTACAGCCTGCTTTTGTGTTTGTATCTGTTAATGTAACTGAGAATAGGTATGATAATGTTGCCATTGCCCTTATACAAGATGCTAAAAATCAGCTTAGCCGGAGTAAAAGATTTGTGGGCATGCAAATAGCTGCTATGGCAGATTTAATAACTATCATAGCTACTGCAGCTACAGCTGGTGTTTCTTTATCAACCAGTATACAAACTGCAGATTTTATTAATTCCTTACCTTATAATGTCAGTCGTACATTAAAAACACAGGAAGATTGGGATCGAAAGATAGAACATCAACTTAATACCTTACATGATGTAGTGACACTTATTGGAAAAGAACTTTCTAGCCTAAAAAGTAAGACTAGTTTGCAATGTCATAGTAAAGATCATTACAAACATATCTATGTGTAACTCCTTACATATATCACAATAGTATATGCAATGAGTCACAAATACAAAATTATTTAAATGGCATATGGCACAATACTAAGACATCTCTTAGCCTACGAGAATTACATAGGGAAATTCAAGATATGATAGAGAATCCTAGAGTTAACATAGAGATTGCTAAAGAAGGCAAGCAATTTATTTCTAGCTTAAGATATCAGCTCCCTTCCAGCCAAGATCTAGGACGACATGCTTCATATCTGGGAATCATGGCTATATGCATTTTGATTGTAATTCTTATCCTGTTGCTTGGCTGCCAATTACTTTTGTTACAGTGCACTAAAATTATGATTAATGTAAAACAGGTGCACCTGCACCAACAAAGAAGTCAAATATTTAACAATTTATAATAAAGAAGGGGGAATTGTGGGAAGCTTGCAGGCTCTCCCCTGCAGGGAGGCTTAAAGAAGGGCCTTGAAAAGGGACTCTCACTAATAGTCTCACTGTAAGCTGGGCCACTTGTGAACAGAGTGTCCTAAGATTAGGGGTCAGGCAAGCTTACGTGGTTAAAAACCTATGAAACAGATTAGATGTCCTTGAGGAAGAAGTGTGCATACAAGAAAGGCGTGTCAAATACAGGATAAAAAGTAAACTTTTGCAAAGAATGGTGAATGCTTGGCTATCTGCCGAGGCTCATGTCTGGCAGTGATCTCAGAAACAGTAACCTATGAATACATTAGTGCTTCTTAATAAACTTGCCTTCCGCAGGATCCCTGTTGTTGGTCCTCCCGATCCCCAATTTCTGTCTCTTGTTTTTCCAGCCGTCGCCTCTTACTTTCAGGTAACCCATGTCGGAGCAGGTCTCTGACACCCACCGCTCCACACATGCACACTGCAATAAACCGACGTCAACGATGAAGACCTCAGTAAAGACCTGCAGAAATGATAACCTTATCCAACCAAGGAAAAGGTCATTGACACCACAGGATCAAACACTGGATGCCAGGGCAAGGACCCAGAACAAAGAGCAACATCTACAATGGAAAGTTCTGCATACACGTAACATAGGAGCCTGGTCATTGCGATGTTAGTGAACCTTAATGGAATGACACAGACATCAAGGCATCCCACCATAAGCACACACCAACCAGAAAAATGACACTGCACGGCGCACACCAGTACACACAGCATAGAAATTGAAAACACACACAGCAAACAGTAGCTGGAAATGCAGGCACAAAGGCAATATGTAGGCACAGCAGCGGCATGAAGGCATCAGGGAACAGAAGGCACAAAATGAAAATACAACGAACCGCAATCATTCCTGTGCCACACACACTGCATTGCAAACATTAAGGCGGGCAAGGCAGAATGGCAAGAGTCTGACCACACAAGGAAAAGGAGAGGCAAGGACACAGACCCACTCCAATGGGAAATGCCCAGGCTGCAGCACAAAGAGGCTCACCTCTATGGACACAGCAGCAAGCTGAGGACGTGAGGGTGGCAGGTAGATGGTAATCAATTTTAGTTCAGGTGCCTTTGAGGAGGGAGAGCACAGACCCTTGGGAAGAGCCATGCCGGAGGCAGGTATGAAATACATCCCTGCCATCCATTTTCCAGCCTATCTCCTTGCCCCTTCCTGTCTGTAAATACTTAAACGGAAAACATGTCGACCCAAAATAAAATGAAATGCGAGCATACATGCATGCATGCACCGTAGAGCAGTGACTCTCAACCTTTCTAAGGCCGCGAGCCTTAGCAAACTTCCTCATGCTGTGGAGACCCACAACCGCATTTCTCCATTGCTACCTCATCACTGCAATTTTGCAAATGCTATGAATCACATGTGCACCTTCAAATGTTCTTAGGCAACCCCTGTGAAAGCGTTGTTCGACCCGACCCCTCAAAGGTGCCGCGACCCACAGGTTGAGAACCACTGCCCTACAGCATCTGAAAGCAAAAAGGAACAGTGCCAGGATGAAAGAGCACGCATGGCAAAGAAAAGAGACACAGAAAGGGAAACAGCGGGAACAGCAGCCTAGCACCTCATTGCACATAGCACCATCAAAACAAACCGACAAACAATGCCCTGCCACCCCCAAATGAAAGAGCAGGCAGCAGCACAGATCCATGGCACTCCGAATCCTGTTCTCCAAAAACCACAGTGCAGATAGCATCAGAAGGAGCGCACTCCGAAGGAATCATCTTTCAGGACACAGAGGAATCAATCCCCGGCAATCAGGAACACAAATGAGCAAAAAGAACAACCCGACAGAAGACCAAAAACACACGCAAAGCATAACTGCAAACAGGCACCACACCTTAACAACGCTACCAGAAAGCTTTCCCAAAATCGGGCGCCATCCCAACAATGGCCACATGATGGCACCAGAGGGTCACAAATTAAATCCACGCGTCAAAAATGCAGAGACAGCAACTCCTAGAGTGGCCACAAGATGGCAGCAGTAAATAAACAAGGACATTCAGGAGCAGATGCAAAATGTTACCGAAGCATCTGCGAGGGAAGGTGTGCCTCACAGGCGGGAAACCGAAAGGAATTCACAAAGCCACCAATGCACAGGAGTCCGGAAAGGGCCAAGGACCGCTAACGCCAGACAATGACCTCTGGGATGTGTGTGGAACACAACGCACACAACTCGCTACGAGAAAGCAAAGGACAAGCAGACACTCATTCACTCACTCACTCACTCACTCACTCACTTACTCACTCACTGCTCACCGCAGTGAAGGTAGGAACCGACGTAGGAAGTCACAGTACGCACAGGACTTCCCCCCCCTCCCCGCATCCACTGTTCCACTTACCCCCACAACGGGAAACGCCGGTGTGCGCTCAGGCAGAATGTGTGCTTTCAGGAGTGCAGGACAAATGCAAGGAACAAGGGTGCTCTTCTTTAGACGGTGGCTCCCAAAATCAGGTGAACGACAGATGGACCCCACATCACTGACCGCAAGAAAACATAAAGCAACACACGGAGGCATCCAATGGCATGGAGCAAATTCCGAGGCTCAGCACAAAGGTCTCCCTCGACACCTGGCAAAACAAAGAATAACACAAAGATGAACAATGTACAAGCTATCATGTCAATTGTAGAGTGCCCTTCCTCAAGAACTCAGAGAGCACCACAAAGGCCTTGGGGGGAATTGATAAATGCCATGCATATGGATCCCCTAGGCAAACAAGAGGCATGTCAAGCCTGCAGCACCCCTCCCTGCAAAAGAAGTGAAATCACACAGCCTCACTCACTCTTGAGCCAATTGCTGACCTGCACAACCGAACACACACCCCAGACACCAAACAACACGTCCTATAAATTCCACCTAGGCCAGCGTTGCATTTTTGCTGGAAGGACACACGAGAAGAGAAGAGTGCAGCGCTAACAGCCCTCTCTGCATTATAGCACTGCTCTGTAAGCAGCTGCCATGCACATGCACAAACAGCATTTGCAGTCAAGACTGGGACCTGAAGGAACATCACGCAAGACTCCACAGTCATCTCAATGTAACAGAGAAAGGAGGGGAAACATAGCAGCTCCCCCGGGAGCACTGTGTGCTCTGGGATTCGGTACTTAGGCCCTGTAAAGGGCCCATTGAGCTTTCACCGTGGCCTGAGCTGCATCCATTGCACCTGGGCAAGTTGCCACAACAGCATCTTCTCTTGGAACAAGCAGACACTCACTCACTCATGTGTCACCACAATGAAGGTGGGGACCCACACCAGAAAACACAATCCACACACCGCTGCCCTCCCTACATCCCCTATGCCACTCACCTCCACTCAAGGAGTCAGAGTGGGAAATGTTGGGGAACGCACGGCGCAAGCACCAGAAAGGGGCACTGGAGGGCACATCAAAGCTACTCAGGAGGGGAAAAATCAGGTGTCCGCAGCTTAATCAAGTTAAGTAGCAATTGTTAATTTCTACAAAGTCAAGACGGGAAAGAACCAGAGCTAAGAAATGGACTCCTGAAATCTGCAATCCTAGAACTGGAAGGGTCATACTTTCCCTGCTTGTCGACTAACTTGCTTCCTCCAGTGGAGTAATAACATCTTCACAAGCACCACAACCGCATCCCCGGGGACGCACAGGCTGTCCGAGAGGGAAATACACCAAGCGATGGAAGTGAATGCCTCGCTAAGCAGAGCACCCATGAGGCCTACCATGGCAGCTCCTCTGGGAGGCATTCCAGCTGTATCAGACAGCTGAGCGGAAAAAAAAGGCGTGGAACAGAAATGAAGTCCCACAGGAGAAGTGATAGCATCAGAGACCTCAACACTAAAAATGCACATCGCAAAAACCATGCCACAATATTCCCTTAAAATAAGGACAGAATACCACACGGCCCTAAAAAAAAAAAAAAAAAAAAAAAAACACGCAGATTCTGATGATGATGATGATGATGATGATGATGACGATAATGATAAAAATAATAACAACATCGAAAATGCAAACACTAAAAGGTAATGAAGGGTTTTTAAGAGATCTTGGACATAGTCAGGAAGACACAACAGGGCATGAGACAACTTTTGTTGAATGAATGGGTGAACGTGAAAGGCATCGTGACCGTCACAGATAAAGTGCAGTGAACACGAACACTACCAATGCACTACCTACATTGCTGTGAACACAAGGGACCTCTGTGGTCCACACACCGGCAAACACTCTGCAATGGAAAAGGACAAAAGGAGGAAGCAAAGCAAGGCCTAAAATCAGCTGCTGGACAGCAACAGCATCCAAGTTATCAGCACCGAGGAAGTGGAGAGGTTCCAGAGGTTCGCCGCCCAGCTGCACAGCAAAAGCACACTGAGCCGTTACAGACTGTTCTGCTCCAGCTACTCAGATCCGAGGATACCATGGGAAACAGCACCCAAGACGAGAGGAGACTATAGCACCCACAATGCTCTCCATATGAAAATCAAAGGGCAGCAAGGAGGGGGCTAATGTGCTGCAATGCAATCACTATGATGGAACACGACAAGGAACCATGGCAACAGCATGCATGACAGAAATAAAGTTGGGCTGCAAGCAATTGCGGCACTGCTGCCTGCACATAACAGGCAAGTGGCCATAGAAAAGCAATGTGCAAGCATGAAATGGGAACTCTGAAACAGTATCAGCTGAAAGGACATACAACCCTTGGAGAAAGTGCTCAGAACTTGCTTCCTACTTTACAGCTCACAACAAAGAATGCCTTCGATAACAGACAGGGATGGGACCGAGTTCATGATGTCTGAGCCAGAATTGACGGGACAGAATGGCAATGTGGCCACACAATGGGCTCAGATAACCCTGATTCTGCACACAGGCAACAAAACAATCAATAGGGCAGAAGCAAAAAGAGTCATCACAGGAACACCTAAAGCATCAGTGATACCTTGCATGAGTGACCTCTGAACACCAAGGAAGTTGCCCAGCCAGTATGACAAACGTAAGCGTCCAACCATGCATGCAAACCACATGAGAACCGCACACCATTCATGAGCAAAGATAAATGGAAGTAAAAAGCTAGATAAAGAAGCAATGCAATCAAATATGGTGACACGAAAAGCAGCACAAATGCTTAGAAAAAATATCTGGAACCAAGGCTGCCATGCCACATTACATGAAAAGGATTGCCAGAGCTAACCTAATGTGTAATACAGCCGCTTGTGACTGTCAACAGCTAGCACAATGGGAAGCAAACATGAACACCTTGCAGGAACTGAACATAGATGTGCAAATCTGTCAAGAGGAGGCAAATACACAGCAGTTGAAAGCCCATAGAGAGAAATAGAGCCCATCCATCACTACACAACAAGTGCATCTTCAGCTGTCTCAACCTTACCTGCTGCAAAGGAAAAACCTCTCATGTCCACCACCATGCTACTGCAAGCAAAGATACAATGCCCTGACATAAACGGGAGGACATCATTGACACTGACACATAACTTGGCAGGAAGACAGCGGTCAAGCAATGGTGACATCCTCTGAAGAGGAAAGGTGCAATACAAGCGACGCCGCATGCAGGAAAATCCATGCCACAACCATAAAAACACACTTATAGCGAACACCTCAGTGAAGACCTGGGGAAGTGAGAAGCCTAACCCAACAGGGAAAAAGTCAGCGAGAACAAATGCTAAAACACTGGCCGACAATGCACCTAAAAGAAAGAGCACCGGACACAAAGGAAAGGCCTGCATACACGTCCAATGGGACCCTCAGCAATTCTCTTCCAAGCAACAGCACACTTGTCCTCACAAAACCACACCATCCACGGGGTAGCTGACGCCCACCCTCATGGAGCACTCATTGAAAGTGACCGCAATACAGGGCAGGAATCCAAGTTAAGAACATGCAACAGGGGGACATCAAGGAAAAACACACACAGGAACAAATTCTGCCGCAAACACACGCCACCCGGGAACCAGACATTTCCCAGAAAATAGCAATCGAAAACACATAAGACGAGAGCAGCAAACACTGACAGGAAATGCTAGGCCACAGGAAATGTGGAGGCATGCTCAAGAGCATGAAAGCATCAGGGAGAAAAAGTTCTGAAAGGCAAAAATAGTGAACCGCAATAATACCTCGGGGCCACTCACGACCGTAAAAACAGGAGAACACCAAAGACGGAGAGGAAACAGTCACACAAGGGAAGGAAAACAAGGATTGAGGACACAGACAGACTAGAATGGGAAATGACCTGCGTGCTGCCTTAAGAGGCCAACCTCAGTAGAGACAGACACAGCCAAAAGACTGAAGCATGACAGGTAATTGCGGATCATGTGCACTGCATGTACCTTGGGGAAAGGAAAGCACATACCCGCGTGAAGAGTTGTTTAGGAGGCAGGCATGAAGTGCACCGCTACCATCCATTTTCCACCTCTCTCCCTGCCCCTTCCTGCCTGTGAAGAAGTAAAGAGAAAACAAGCCAGCAAGAAGGGAAACAAAATGCTGCATGCATGCAGTCATGCATACACCCTTGAACAACTGAAAGGTAAAAGGAGCACCGGCGGGATCTAAGAGCACACCACACAAGGAAAAGGAACAGAGAAAGGGAAACGGGGAACAGCACTCTGGCACCTCGGTGCACACTGAGGTATCAAAGCAAAACGGCAGACGATGCATTACCACCCCAAAAGGAAAGATAAGACGACAGCACAGATTCATGGAGCATCAAATGCACTTCTCAAAAAAAAAACAGTTCGCATGACACACAAATTCCCGAACCGCTAAGAAATCGTGTTTGAGGACAAAGAAGAATCAATCCCGGCAGTCAGAAACCGAGTTGACGAAAAAGAAAGACCAGATGGAAGGCAGGAAACATACACAGAGCAAAACAACTACCAGAAAACACTTCTAAACAACGCTCCCAAAAGTTTGTCTGAAATCGGCCAGTATACCAACAATGGCCAAAAGACGGCAGCAGAGAATCAAAAAGGAACTACACTTCACCGAAAAGGTAAAGAACAGCAATTCCGAAAATGGCCACAAGATGGCAGCAGAAGATAACAAATGAAATCCACGCGTCAAAAAAGCACTGAAACAGCAACCCCTAAAGTGGCCACAAGATGGCAGCAGGGGATAAGCAATGGCAATCAGGAGCAGAGGCAAAATCACACTGAAGATTTTCCGAGGGAAGGTGCACTTTACAGGCGGGAAACCTAAAGCAATTGACAAAGACAGCAATGCAGAGGAAGCCAGAAAGGGCCGATGGCCAAAAATGCCTGACAATGAGCTCTGGGATTGCTGCGGAACGCAACACAACCATCACTCACAACGAGAAAACGAAGGACAACCAGACACTCACTCAATAGTCACCACCGTCAATGTGGGGAACCACATACAAAGTCACAGCCCACACAGCACTACCCTCCCCGCAACCCCCGTGCCACTCACCTCCACTCCGACAAACGCTGAGTCTGTACTCAGACGCAGCATGTGCTTTCAGAAGTCCAGGATAAATGCCACCAACAACTGCGTGCTTCTTCAGACGCTGGTACCCGAAGTCAGGCGAAGGACAGGTGGACCCCACATCACTGTCCGGAGGAAACCATGAAGCAACCCACGGAGGCACGCGATCACACGGGGCACATTCCGAGGCTCAGCACAAGGGTCTAGCTCGACACCTGGCAAAACAAATTCCAAGACATAGATGAGCAATGTACAAGCTATCGTGGCCAGTGTGGAGTGTCCTTCATCAATAAGTCTGACAGCACCACAGAGATTATACAAACAACCGCTAAATGTCATGCCTATGGAGCCCATAGGCAAACATGAAAGAGATCAAGCATACACCACCCCTCCCTGCAAAGGAAGTGAATACACATAATCACACCCACTCTTCAACCAATGGCAGGCCTGCACAACCACAGACACACCCCACTCGCTGAACAAGACTTCCTATAAATTCCAACTAAGCAAGGGAAACATTTTCCCTGGAAAGACAACCTCAAAGAGGGGAGGTTGGCGCAAACTACCCTGTATGCATGCCACCTATCCTCTCTAAGGAGCTGGCATGCACATGCACAAACACCAGTTGGAATCAAGACTGGGAGCAGAAGAAACAGCAGATAAGACTCCACAGCCATCTCAGCGAAGCAGACAAAGGGAGTAAACATGAAAGCTCCCCCTGGAGCACCCTGTGGACTGGGACTCGGAACTGGGGTTTAGTAAAGGACTCATGGCAGTTTGCATTGTGCCTACGCAGCATCCAGTGAACCTGGATGAGTTGCCCATTGTTGGCACAACAGCTCCTTTCTCTTGGGAGAGAACCGAACCTCCCTCACGTCACTCAGGGGGAGTGTGAAATGGTCGGGCATGCAGGGCGCAAGCACCAAGAACGGGCAGTGGAAGGCACCACAAAAGAATGGTCTGTGATAGCAATAAGCGCACCAGCTTCCTGAGAGGGAAACCTGCCAAACAATGTAAGTGAATGGCCTGCCAAGCAGAGCACCCATAAGACCTACCATGCAAGATCCAGAACACATCATTGCTGATTAACACACCGGAGTGTCAGAAGGATATGTAGAACATGAATCTGGCCCCACATGAGGGGCTACAGCCTCAGGGACCTCAAACGGAACGATCACATGACGAAAAGCATGCCCCACCATCCCCTTCAAAGGACAGCCTTCCACATGCTCCTCAAAAAAGCACTAATAACGGTGATGATGATAACAATAATTCGCAGACTGCTAACATGAAAGTGCTATGAAATATATTTTAGCGATCTTGGTCATGGCAACAAAGAAACAAGGAAGCTACGGAGCGGGAGGTAACTGGTTTTGAAATATTGAATTTGGAAAACATCATGAGAGGAAGTCAAGCAATGCCATGATTCAGCTGCTGGACAGCGCCAGCATCCAAGAGATCAGGGCTGCAAATCACCGTCACGGAAAACACCAGTTCACATGGCATACAAATTACAGCACCGCGAAAAAATCGTCTTTCAGGAATCAATCCCGGCGATCAGGATGAGAGATCACGAAAAGGAATGACCCGATAAAAGGCAGAAAGCAGACACAGAACACCACAAGCAGGAATCACGGTTAAACACCGCGCACAAAAACTTTTCATGTAACTGACTGCTATTCCAACAATTTCCGCACGATGGCAGCACAGAATCCCAAAGGAACAATACTTGCCCAGAAAGCCCAGCGACAACAATTCCGACAATGGCCACAAGATGACAGCAAAGCATAACAAAAGGAAATCACGAGCAGAAAAGCCGAAAAAGACAACAGATTCTATGAGGAAAAACACGCCTCACAGGCAGGCAAGTGATAACTGTGGGTGAAAGAGGCACCACAACGATCCGGAAGGGCCCACGGCATTGCTGCAGACACATAACAATGAGGCTGCCACGAAAAAAAAGGTCCCCCATGGAATGGGAACAGAGAAAGACAACCAGCAGAAAGAACATGCACCAGTTTCAGAGAGCGCTCAGCAGCAGGTTGCTGCTTCCCAGCTCAACAGGAACTATATGTCAAAACAGGAAGGAATGTGATGGAATGCATTAGGGCTGACCCAGAAACCAGGAGAAAAAATACCAGAGTCACCACACAAAGGACTCGGACATGACAGAACTTTCATGCCTGCCACACTTCCTTACCGCAACACCACAAGACCTCCCTAAACTCAGAGACATTTGCAGTGCCTGAAGGCTACCAGACATCACCAAAGGAACCATGATGACTTCCACCATGGGCCCCCGTGCTCATAAGCGATGGATAAAGATGGAATGGAAGCATGGACCCAAACCTACCAAACTCCACAACAGGCTTCTGTGGAGTTTCACGTGATCACTGTAAGACACGCGACACTTCCTCACTGGAAATAACGGTGGGTGGAAAATGCTTCCAGCAGCCAACTCAGGCTTCCACAGCCTACTGCCAACACAAGCATTACAGCAATATGGCATTGTTGCATCCATGACCACACATTGCACTTCACAAAACACACTACCACCAGGTTCACACACACCAAATAAATTCCACATCAGCATGGAATGCCCAAGGGAAGACATACCATAGACAGACCACATGTGGAGGACTCACAAATCAGAGGCAGCCGTGGGAACTCAAGACATGGGAAGTGTGTGTCGGGGGCATCGAGGTGCAAAAGTTGAAGAGGATGATATGCAATCACCATAGAAAACTTTGCTTGCGGCAGCACAGGAAGCAGACGCCCGAGAAGATCCAGCATCTTTGCTTCTAAAGGCAGGAAAAACTCATCTCAGTTGCAGGGAAGGAGCAGAGCAGTGCACTGCCTTGGTTGCGGGGAACAGGGAACTGGGGAGGGACATAGCGGTACACCGTCAGGCATGACACAGCTAACAATGCACAACACCAGCAACAACTACCTGAAAAACCTGCGGCTGACTGGCCAACTATCTACTGGATCTTCATCGCACTGTCACCATGACCCTACATCCAGCTAGGATGAAAGAAAGGAAACAATAAACCTGGACTGAGCTGTGAAGATACAAAAACACAGTTAGAATATGAAAAGGAGAGAAGAGACTAACTGAGGTTTAGGTGAGACATCACAAAACTACAAAATGGCTCCCAAGTGGATGAGGGCGGGAGGGTGGGCGGTGCCAGAGGGAAGACAACACAAAGGACCTAGGAAGACAAAGGACACAAAATAACCATATACCTTGCCAATGTGAACGACCACACTTACAGTTCCCTCATCCGTTCAATACATCATAGCCAAAGGCCACACAACAAGCACTGACAGAGGAAACCCAGGGACACCATCAGGGGTTGTTTCCACAAGATTGACAAATGGAAGAGCATGGGAACACCAAAGCTCCCCATGGACAAAAACATGCATTGTAGACCAGCACCCATGTTGCAAGTCAAAGACACGCCCACCACAGGAGACCCCATGGATACAACAAGCCAGTACTGGCCACAAACTGCACCACCACGTTATTACAGGGCTGAGGTGGAGCACAGAAGGTGCTGCCACACAGTAAGGAAAGTGCACTTTTCGGGCAGCCTAGACATACTATGAGCCATCCTCCATTAATGCCATCTCAGCAGCGAGCCAGAAAAGCGCACAACTACCTGGACGCCGACTAGCAGGAAGAACGTTTTCCAAAGACTCAGAACACTGTTGGTTGCCGGTCCTGGGAAAAAACAAAAAAAGGGAACCGTCCCTTCATAAACACAAAACCAAAACTACACTAACTTGAACACCATATGCCGGCAGCTAGCCAGGAACAGGAAAATTTGGAAAAGTTGCCCCAAAGGCACATGCTAGCCACGCACTCAGGAGCCAGGTATGCTTGCCACTCATTGCAACTGCACATAAAGGGTCACACCATTGAAGAGTTCAGGGGCACTGGGAGGTGAGCATACTGGGACACAACAGCACAATAACACATAATTGCGGCTGACACAAAAACTACACACGTACGACCTTCCCAACGAAATGCCGCTCTCCGTGCCACACCACAACCTATCACTGCTGCAAGGAACAACGAACACGCGGGACAACAAACGGCAAAGAGAAGGGGGGATGAGGAGACAGCACTTTCAAACTCCATTCCACATTGCGACAACAAACTTAACAGCACCCCTTCCAGCGCTCACACAACGAACTATAATGCCAAGAAAACCAGCAAAATACAGCAGAGACCCCTAGGACCGAAACAGCACACAGAGAAACAGATGACACCTACTCAATAGGAATGAATGTGGAAAGAATCGCTCTACCTTTCAGGGCACAGACAACCAAATACTACAAAGCTAAAATCAACGGCTGGAAAACACGGATCCGGTGGAAGACATGGAACACACACAGACGGGAAACTGCAATAGAGAAGCACACACATGCACTACCGCGAAAAAGCATCAATGAAATAGGCTGCTAAATCAACACTTACCACAAGGCGGCAGCAGAGGATAACAAAAGAAACGAATGCGCCGAAAGAGAAAAAATACAGCAATCTCAAAAGAAGCCACAAGATGGCAGCAAAGGATAAGAAATGGAATGAAGGCGCCGCAAGGGGAGACGAGAGCGTCAGAGAAGGCGCGCCTTGCAAAGGCGGGAAACTTCAAGGAGGCAACACACCACCTCATCAACCCAGGAGCCCAGGCCGCGTATACCTCCGAATGACCTCTGGGAAACTGGCGGAGCGCAACGAAAAGCGGAAAAACGAGTGACACTCAGACAAGCCTCTCCCTTTGGTAAAGCCAGTGAGAAACGCACAGGACCGATCGCGGCCTCCACTCCGCTGCCCTCCCCTCCACAACCCACGCCACTCTCACCTCCTCACCGAGAACCGCCGGGGCTGTGCTCAGATGCTGAGCGCGCTTCCGCAAGCTTGGGAAAGTCGAACGAAGGCTCCTCTGGCTCTCAAGCTGACCCCAAAAGCCAGCCACACAACAGGCAGACAACACATCACCACCGTAAGCAAACCTTGCAACCAGCCACAGTGGGATCCAATAGAGCAAGACACATGGCAACACTCAACACAATGGGCCCCATCCTCACTTGAAAACACAAAGCCAAAGGCTAAGGCGAGCCATTGGGCTCAGCACAGAGATGCCCCCCGCAATCAATGGGAAACAGGAAGACCCAGCCTAAGGCGATCAATCCGGCTGACAACAATGACTCCGCTTCTGGCTCAACGCCACCAAACTCAGGGGCAGGGCAAACACTTGTGCACACACAATGGCAACGACCCCCATCACAGCGCAACAGAGAGCAAAAGGCGGATCTCAGCAATTGTACTGTAGGAGCAGACGCCAGCTACCGGCAAGCTGGGACTACCATCCTTCCGGAACCCGGAGGACACAACAAAGAGCTCGAAGCTCGGTCTTTGTCAGGGCCATTGACTTGCCATCGAGTTAATGGCCCAACATCAATCATGCCCAGGGGGCAGAACCCCTCCCCGCCACACAAGCAAATGACCATCATCTCACCCCTGAACCAATCACTGCTCTTCCACACGTAACAGACAACCCAAGCCCCAACTTCGGCATCCAATGAGTTATCAGGGATCCAGTGACGCACTCTGCCTCGGAGGAGAGCTTAAAAGAGCGGAGCAAGGCCAGAAACCCCCCTTCTCTCCTGGGACACAGCTGCATCAATGAGCTTCCCTGAAGACGAGCTAAAAGCTGCCGGAATCTCGGAACTTAAGTTCAAGAATATCATACGGAACCTCACACTCGCGTCACCACAGCAGCGACCGAGACGAATTAGACAAAGCAGCTTCGCCGACAGATGCACCATGAGGACTGTTACTGGGAGTACATGACCTTGGAGCCGAGAAGAGGCCGGGGCACCACCGCCACGTGGCCGACGACGCACCTGGGTGAGTTGCCTGGTTAGGCACAATGTCGGACCTGAGGCCATTCCGGCTGGCCAAGAGGTGATCGGGAGGGCAGAGCACAGGCACCACAAAGGGACTAATGGAAAGCAAGGTTAATGTAGAGAGATGCATGGGAGGCTGGGGCTCATCTCACATGAGCAATGGGCACAGATTTCCGGGAGGAGAGAGCAAGTAAAGAAGGACTGAAAATGGGAAAAGGGAAACAAGCAAGTCCCAGGGAGGAAGGGGCACACCCTCCTTTTCGGGCGACCTGAGGCACTCCTAGGCAAGTAGGAATCTCTCTGAGAATTAGGGGAGGGCCTCCTCCAGGAGGCGCAGGCTTCCATGCAGGGAAATTCACCAGGAAATTGAGCTGAATGTCTCGCCAAGGGGAACGCTCCTAAGGAGGCCTAGCAGACCCACTCCGGCAGACATTGTGGGCTACCCAAACAGCTAGGCAACTAAACAAGACACGTAAGGGGGCTGAACTCCTAGATGATAATCTATAGCATCAGGACCTCAACGCTGAGACAGCACACCTTGAAATGCACCCCACACCACAGCATCCCTGGGAAATCACAAGGGGGTCCCGGGAACTCCTCGGGAAACTAGAATTACCAGCCATGAAAGAGCTAAATAAAAAAGTAAAGAAAGCACCCTTGCAACCGCAGCAGGCAGGGCTGATAAAACAAAACATACAACACGCAGGACCGAAGCTTGCAAAAGAAAAATAAATTTTTATTTGGGGGGGGGATGCAAAACCATGTCTTCTACAGGGCGAAAAGCGAAAAAAACAGACAAACCCAACAGGAAAGAAACGGAAAAGGGCGCGCGCAGCGGAAAATCACGGAGTCCGGTGAAACGCACAAACCACGAAGGACAGTGAGCAAGCACCAAAGAAGGAAGGCTTCGGAAACTGGTAAGTAAAAAGACACCATGACCCTGCCTTGGGAACCCCGACTGCATTCTGCACTCTAACAAACATCCTTTCTCCCGACACAACTACCACCATACTCTGCACACATTGCTCTGTACTAACTTTTCCTACCGATAGAAAGGGAAATGGGAAAACAACGTGCAGAGAAAGTAAGTCCACAACGGCACCAACCGATCTAAGGGAGCAGCCCCTGTCCTGTCAGGGAAAGAATGATGGGAACGCCGCACACAACAGCAACACAGCCGACAAAGAACATTGCATATACTCCCTTGTCTTAGATTTTTTCCGCCGCCACAAGGAGAAACCGTGGGTCCAATTAAACAAGCTTTATTGGGAGCATACAGGCGGGTCCACCTGCTTGAAAAGGGGAGCAGGAGAGAAGCTGCGCCCAAACTGCGGCAGGGGTACATTTCTACACTTTTCAGAGGCTGCCGTCACCAGCAGGAACCGGTGGCAGTGAGGGCTTTCTCGGGTCACGTAATGCCTGGAGTCTGTTCTGCATTCTATTTCATGTAACCGTTTCTCACACAGGGACTCTCCACGTGAGTGTGACGGTTTCGGAACATCGATGTCGAAAGGTGAGTTCCGCAAAGTGGGCGTTACTGCTTCACCTTCGGGGCAGGGCGCAGGGAAGGCCGCACACCTTGCAATGGAAAAATGTGAGCCTGGCAAAGCAGCCATTCCATTCCAAACACCCATGCTTAATGCTGTCCTTTCTCTAACAGGTAATCGTAATCACCCCACGATAAAGAAATGCACGTGAAAACCCATCTGCCAAGGAAGGCACTAAAGCACAACCCATCGGCGAGCCAGAGATACCAGGTGAGTGCCTATGCCCGACTGTCCCAGGAATAAGAACCCATAGAAAGAAAAAAAAACCTGTCCTCAGGACAAGGGGCAAAAAGGTGGGAATGGGCTGTGGACAGTTGGGACACGACCTTGCATGGTGGGCCAATACCTGCAAAGCACAGGAAAAGGAAACCAGGGCCACAGAAAACAAATATTCTGTCTCCCATTGACTCAAAACAGACGACTATCTGCAGGGAAATATGCATGGGGCCTGGCAGAGCTCCTCAGACGACACTTAAAAGGCATTGTGGGCAGGAGCTGCAGACTTGCTGTCCTCAATCACATGAAGAGACCACCAGGGGAGTTGGGAGACAAAAACCCCAAGGCAGGAAAGAGGGCGGAGGCGATACACTGCGCACTGGAAGGAAGCAGCAGAGCACTGAGATGCCCCGCAAACCCAACAGTATTAGTCACACATAACACAAATGCAGCACAACCTTAGAAAAGAGGCTTCTCAAGAGACAATCACTATTTGGGAGTCAAGAAGGGAATGCGTACAAAGTAGGTAAAAGACATTTAACAAACCTTTATGCACCGCTCAGGAAAAGTAAGCACAGGAGATCGTGCTGCTGCTGCTGCTGCTGCTGGAGCCAGATGCTTGCAAAATGAGCTCTGTGAGGACACCTTGCCAGAACGCCACATGGATGACGACTGCCAACAACAGGCCCTAAAAGCAAGCAAGTGCCCTCCACCGGACATTCCCCCAGCAGGCCAGACCAGAAAAGGCACCACGGACAGCAAACCACCCCATCAGTCTGCCTTGCTGCATCAATCAACCCAGCAAGTCTTTGCCCTCCATGTACCTCCTCCCATTGACCAGCTCACACCACCTTGTGATGCAACTGCCTTGCTGTGCCCCCCCGACCCTGGCCCCTCCACCCCGGTGAGTCTCAGAGTTGCGTGTGTGCATGAGCGACTCCGTCTTACAAGGGCGGGAAGGTACGGGTGTCTGAGGGCGAACACTGGGTGGAGCGAGCAACAACAGCAAACAACATGGAAAGAGAGGGGATCGCTATAAGGCATACAGAGACAAAGTGGACAAAGATGTCACACACAGAAACCCTGGCTCTCAGGCAGCACACCACTGACTAACTCCACACAGAAATTGAGGAGGAGGAAACACTGCCCACCCTGTGGAGGAAAGGAAAGGGCACTGAAGGGAAACCATCCACTGGCAGTCCTGCAATGAGCACAGGTCTGGGCAAGGGAAGGAAATGGGGGCATGACTGCTCACAAAGACACAAACCTCACAAGGGCCACAGCATGGAAAAAAAAACACACCAATGAGAAAACCACCCTGGCTCCATTCCACAGCTCCCCTCCAAAGTACATAGCCCTCCATCCACATGCTGCCGCTGCCACTGACACGCAGGAAGACTACCCTCACTTAGCTGCCCAGCAACCGAGGACACACGTAAAATAGCAATGGTGGAGGGCAGAGACATGAATGCACTTCATACCCACTACACAGGAACACTGCAGTCAGTGCCTTCGCAAAACAAAATCCCTGAAACCTTAATAAAAACCCAGAGCACAGATACCAGCAATCTCACACACAATATACATAACAGGGGTGTCCTAGAGGGAAAGGAGACAAGGGCAAAGGGATTCATGGAGGAAGGTTAGGGAAAGCTTGGGTGTTACATAACCACAACCATTACTGTAATGAGGCACATGAAGCAAGCGCAATTTCCCACCTGCTCAGTCACACAGAAAAAGATGGAAAAACACTTGGCACCAGGGGTGCACAACTGCGAGCACCGTACATGAATCCTAGAAAACACAAACACTCAGATAACGGCTATTCCTTTGAACCAAAGGAGGGGACCAATAGCTGCCCAATAGCAACCAACACACATGGGAGTAAACACCAAAGTACGCAGAGACACACAACACTATGACACCAGTGCTACACCTGAGGCGGCATGTATGGGAAAGGAATGTGAGATAATAGAGCAGCGACTTTCCATTTGTGGCTCACAAACGACTACCAGGGTCTCCAAAGACCATCAGAAAACACAGATATTTGATCATTGGGGCTCACAACATGAGGTACTGTATTAAAAGGTCACAGCATTAGGAAGGCTCACGACCACTTCGCTACAGTGTTGGGGGTGGCGGAGCTTGAAAGCTGTGCGTCCAGGGGCAAAATGGCTTTTGTGAAGCCTGTGGGAAGCAGGAGTTGAGGGTTCCCAGACATTACATGCAGAAAACAAAGGCCCAGGCAAAGCACAGGCAATACTACCAAAGAGATGCATAGCCCACAAAGACAATGAGAAAAGGAATCCCATGATTCAGCTGCAGGACAGCGTCAGTGAAGACGGGGGAGGGCTTGACTCCTGTGCTTTGAGGAAAAGGAGAAAAAGACACACTTGGTGGCAGTAGGGTCCCTACAATCTCTCACCTTTAAATAGCCCATGAGCACACAGGAAAGCAGCGAGAAGCCTTCTCCACCCAAATGTCCATCCCACCCTGAAGGGGCAGCCTACAGGTTCGAGTGGTGGGGAGAAGCAGTGTGACAAGGGTAGGGGGAAGATAACTAGGCAGAATAATTCAAAGGAGGCACGATGGGGGAGAGTTGGTTGGCCTTATCACTGCCCTTGGCACAACACATATCTACACCATAGAAAACAAATAACCAAATGCATGAGGGACATGGGGAAGCAGGAAAGATGACGTGAGAGAACATACACCACCACTTTGAGATAGTGCTCAACACCAAATATTGACTAGGCAAAAATTGTTTATGGAATCAATACAAGCTAAGCAAAAGAAATAACAGCACAAAAAATAAGACAGGCAGGCAACACGTTGGGGACGGACAGGATCAGCTTAGACATATGTCAATCCAAGTCAGAATTCAATTTCATGGACTCCCAAGAAAAACTAGTAACTGAGTTGCCCAAAATACTGGAAAAGGCTGTGACTGCAAAGATAGGAGCCTATATTCATAAGGCAGTGGAAAGATACGAGTGGAGCATGGCATAGACATTCACAAGGCATGTAAAAGACACATCACCAGAAGGAACATGGGAACTTCACATGCTATTCCAAACCTTTATGTTCCCCACTGCAAAGAACACGGGCATAGCTGGACACAATACATGCTCTGTAAGCTAACTGCAACATCACGACTAAGGCCATAGCACAGCCCCTCTATGGTTCCTAAATGAAAAGCCAGGCATACTCGGATGACAGGGAAAAAAAGTCGAAAAGAGCTACAAAGTCTTTTGGTAGGCATGGAAAACGGAAGGAAGAAATTGGGATAAAAAAGTGCATTGCGGGAATAAGTAGCGAACATATAAACACCACATTAACTAGGAGCAAATTTCAAGGAAGGCACTGAGGAATCTTTCGAGACATGGGACAATAAGACAGGCAGCCTGCACTATGGGTCATGGTTACAATGCAGGGCTTCACAAGTAGACAGTGGGGATTGCTCCTTTCACAGGACCAGAGCGACGAGAGGCACAAGCATGCATGGGTTCTTTGCTGAACAATGTGGGGAAAGCAAGCGGGCATAGCAGTTGGTAATGACACCCTATGTTGTACCTGTTCCCCACCCACGTGGGCACAAAAAAAAAACGATATGTTGAAGCCACTTAAAAACCAGCACTAAACAGTAGCTAATGGGAAAGGTGTGCAATATAGGCATACCAACAAAAGAGCTGCGCAATTCTTTTTAAACCAGTGAGATGATTCTCATCCCATTTGAACAGCATCTGCAGCCCCTAATGTTAACAAAAGGAGAATGGGGGGGAAGAGGGCATTTGCCATGCCTCAAACCATGCCTGAAGGGATGAACACAGGAAGAAAATGGGGGGATGGGGGCTAGCGATGATGGTTGGGGACATCGCCCAAAATGGAGCATGCCTGACCAAGAGAGCCTAGGGATGACATTTACTTGTGCACTGTCAGCATCTAGGCAACAACAGTGAGCCCATGGAAATATATAGCCTCCTAAGTGCCAAGGCACCCAGCCATTCTTGCCACGCAAAACGTCACAACAGGCTCTACAGAGGGCAAAGAACCACAATCAACATATGAATCACGTTAATGAGGCAAAAACTGCCGAGCATAGCTTCATTACTGGCCTAACAAGCGCACCGCAGCACTGCTGTCACTCCATGCTGCACTGCTCTGTACGGGGATGACATGAACACTCCCAGGCATCACAAGCAGAGCACAGCGTGATTTTAGGGAATATTGAAGGAAAGAAACTGACAATTCAGGCTGCACATAGGTGACCAAGAAAGCACTTCTGGGATTGTCAGTCCGTTAAGGGGATGGATTGCTCTATACAGGGGCTGGGACTCTACTGCAGTGGGCAATGATGCAGAAGTCCTGGATCACAAAATTTGAAAAGGTTTGCACATCTTAACTCCTGCAGAGGGCCATAGTTGACACTACACCAGCAGTGGAGACACAGGTGAACTCGGACCACTCAGCAATTGACAGGCCGTGTACATAGCATGTAGTCAATGCAGAAAATGTCAAGCAAAGCAGGCACTCCAAACCATGTTAAGCCTAAAAGACATACTGTGTGGGGTGCATCCATTGAAAAAATAGCAGCAAACACTAGGAGGAATTGAAAAGGTAGCAGGTGGAGACTGCTGATACCAAGATACATGCAGATTTCTTTGAGCAATAATGTGGCACCCTGATTCGATTTCTTCACCATCAGCTCTCAGACATCAATTTGAAGCTGCCCTTAATCTCCCATGGATTATTGTCGCTTATCAGAGAAATTACAAACTTTCCGGAGTGAGGACCTGGGATGGCAGCAGTAGTAGAGGCAGTAGCTGTGAAAACTACAAAGTGAGAACATGCTCAAAAATTCACATCACATAGTTTGCATGTATGCAGTGTGGTAGGAGCAACACAGCAACAGGGAAACTAATGGTATTACCATGGGCGCAAAAACAGCAGCTGCTAACCACGCATACTCGGCATAAAACACAACATAGCACGTGATAACCTCAAGGTGGGGGAGGAGCAGGGAAATGGATGGCACAGCGACTGCATCAAGCAGATCACACCACAACTACCAGCCAACATCTATCACTTCCACAATCCACGCTCCACTATGTTCTTTTTGGATGCAAGTAATAGTAGGCGAGCCACAATAGGAAAGCAAGAGATCATAGAATATTAAAATGTAAGAAAATAAGACTCACATGGGACGGAACATTAATGATCGCTGCAAGAACAAGGACTGCAAAAGAGTTGGCACAAGACACTACACAGAGCATTGGCGTGGAAATGTGCTGGACCATGACACTAGAGCTGAGTGCTCTATGGAAGGCAAATCTTTTCACAGGGTAACACTGAACACACACTCCAGACACTAATGCTCTCAGATCACACACACTGTGAGGGGATGCACAGCTGAGAAATGGAGGGACTGTTGAAACAAATATCTCATGCAGTTGTTTTGCTACCATGTTTTACAGACACCATTTCAAAGACACGAGAGACACTGGGATGCAGCAAACAGCTGCTGACAGGGAACTTTGGAGGGAAAGTGATCAGAGTTACACTCGGATTTCTTTCACCGCTGCCAAACCTGCACATTTCATTCCATGTGGTGATACTAATTCCATGTACTCAGTGTCTGCAACTAGCCACTTCAAGTATACCACAGGGGTAGAAGGAGGGGCACAGTCACAGAATATGCATAACCATGCACATGTCATTTGCATCTCATCAGCAGACACATGCGGAGCAAAAGACAGCCTGCAACATGAAGCACCCGCGGCTGCCATGCCATCAATAAAGATTCCAATGCACAAGTTCAACTCAGATACTGGAAGAGGAAAAGGAACCTAACCAGTAGACAGCCTAAAAGTGGGGCCTGAATGAAACACAATGCCATGCACTGGTGACATTAAAATCACATTCTGAAATTGATGTCACAGGAACACCAACTAATCATATTGCTAAGACATACAGCTAGATACCAAAACATAGAAGCATTGCAACACGTACATGCTCTGGTATCAGACACCGATTCAAAGAGCAAGGGAACATGGAAAGGAAACCCCACTCTAACACTCATCAAGGAAAAACAAAACAAAAAAACCACAACAGATAGAAAAAGGCCAGAAAAAAAATGGTGCTTCATGACCAAGGAAATAGGAAACTGCTTATCAGGCATGTGGATGACACACTAGATGGACATTAAGAATAAATAAGCACTGTAAAACGGCAACTCACAGTGGTCTTTTGCAATACTCTCAAGCCTGCAAGATGATAGGGAATACACATAACCCACCAATATCTTTAGACAAGCAGGGAGACAGCTACTGTCACCGAGATAAGGGATACTGACAAAAAACAGCTGCATGCTCCCTAGATGTGTGGGCTACAGGGTCAGAGCACACACATCAATAATACATGCACATTATAGGAATACTGCAAGGGGATAAAGTCAACAAACTAAAACAGTATCCAGAGCTTTTAGCACACAGTGGTGAGAATTCTTACGACGTAACTATATATTTCTCCGTCTAGGAGCTAACCCAGATGCCATCTTACCGGTATCTTAACCTCCATAAATAACCCTGCAAGAATGGACCACAGAAGATTGGAAAACGTTCTCCACAACAAACTTCCATCACATGGAGTACAGGCAGTGATAACTAGAGTGGGCATTGTGGCGGAGGGAAAAGAAGAGTGGGCTCACTAATCAAATGGGACATTAGCATTGTTCACTACCATTCTTCACAACACCTACAAGACAGTGCACGCCTGTGTTATAGTAAACAAAAAAGCTGTTGGCGGCTCATTTAAAAAATAGCAACATAGTACTGCAGAACAGAATTTCAATGGTAAAATAACCAAACAAATTACTCTGCTGAAGCACCAAAAAAATGACAAATTTGGAAGTCTCAAAGACTCCTCGCACTTCATTTTCTTGATTTAAAAATGGCTGAAAAATTAGACTGAAAATATGCACTGAAAACATGCATAGATGTGGTCAACACAATCAGGGAGAATATGGGGAGAGAGGGCTGGGAGAAACGATGGGCAGCTTCACCATTATAATGCACATGGAGTCTGAATGATAAACAGTACATTTGAAATGGGCTGCTGCGCATTGGATGTTCCATGAGCAACCGCAAAGGTAAAATCTGAAAATTTTCTTTTTCCAGCTTGTGACCATCCCTTGAGAGAGGTGTCAGACTCAATGATCCATCACCCAAAGAAAAGTTTAATGCTGCCCATGGTGCAAGTTCACATTCGTGGCATTGGCAACATGCCTGTGTCCATATACATATAAAGCTCACATCTCAAGCCAACCCTCTTACACTGGTCAATGAGTAATGGTTAAAGGACAATAATAACAAAACTAAACAGGAAAGTAAGATGTCCATTGCATTGTAAGAATGATACACCACACATAAATCATTAAAGCAGAACATAAATGCACATTTGCCCGGAAGTCACAATGGAGTGGGAGTGGGGGAAAAAAGGTGTTTAAGAATAATGAACTGCTGACGGCATAGCACATAGACATGGCTATACATCTAAAGAATAACATACTCCCACGTGGGCAGCAGACCATGTGATACTCGACAATAAATTTAACAAAATTATACACATTCTTGAATTCCAGTAAATATGTAGGTCATAAGCCACCAGCAAACAGCAATACCTCTAAGCATCTCACTCTCTCCTTCAAGGGCTTTCACTCATTAGAAATTAGCACTCTGATAAGCAAAGTGGAAACCGAACCAAAAAAGGACAGTCAGCATAACAAGTACCTTACTTAAAAAACATTACTACAAAGAAAACATTGAGAAAGGGAACATGGGAAAGCTTACAAACATACCGACATTCACACATATTATCCAGGTGCACGGGGATTGGTAGAAGCTTCACGCAAATATCACACCCCCAAAATAGAACAGTAGAGCTACAAAATGAAATGGCAAGCATTGCTTAACACGAACCATCATACATGGTACTTGGGATTCCTTAGGACACAGCACAGAACAAAAGGCCTAAGAGTTGCTCCACAATCAACATCAGGAACGGAAACTTGGGGATGTATACACGTAGGTAGAAACTATTGTAAACCATCAAGGCAATGAGACAACAGAAGGGCATTTAGAATAGGTTCCTTTCCCAAAAAAAGAACAATGGGCTACGAAGGGACAACACTAACAAAACAACAGAAACCACAACCTCAGGAGCAAGATGACATGAAGATGGGAACATCAAAACTATTCCACACAATGCCATTATAAGTAAAAAAAAAAAAAAAAATAGCGAGCCCACAAAAAAGGCAGCTACAGGACACAGAGTGTCCCTTCGCTCCCAGCGAAAAGAAAAATGGCACGTCACACCTAACACGCTCAGAATGACTTTTCCTGAAGATAGATCAAAATAACCCAACAACACTCGACTGAGGAACAGTAAAACAGACAGGATGCAATTCACATCATTAGATATTACTATATCGCTACACAGTACACAAATAGAACAGGCACGCCATCTCGCCACCCCATCTCCTAAAAAAAGAACAAACAGGACAAGGGCAGAGGAATTGCATAAGCAGACAACCACAGGGACCCATGCCAAACTGCCATACAACAGATATCTATCTTCTTAAAATGAAACCAGCCTGTTTACCTAACACGCACACAAAATGGTCTGAGATCATGTGAACTTCAGGAACCAAGGAAAACACACTATTCTATAAAATAGCTACACTATGCTCACAGGATAAGGGACACAGTTCAAGCCCCAACACACACAAACAACAACTTAGAGCCAAATTGCACCCCCTTAGCAAAACAGTCCGGCTACACACTTTGAAATGGCAAGCATTGCTTAACAACAGCCATCACACATGACACTTTGGATTCCTTAGGAAACCGCACATAAGAGGACACATAGCAGGCAACTCTGCTATGGACATGGCAAGGTGAAACATCAGCATATGCCCATGTAAATAAAAATAGGACAGCATCATGACAATGGAACACCAGAAAGGCATGCACACCAGCCTCATGCAATAGAAGGAGAACAATAGGATGAGAAGGAACAACAGTGCCACCGCAACAGAAACCACAACTTCTTGTAGCAGGCACCCACAGAAATGGGAACATCCCATCTATTTAACTGAATGCCATGAGCATGAAAAAGAATGAATTGATGGAACCACAGGAACGGCACCTACAACCTACCAAGTACTCCCATTCCGCCCAGAGAAAGGAGAGTGACACCTCACACAGAACATCCTCACCATGACTTTTCCTAAGGATTGCTCAGGGCAATGCCAAACCTCTGAACTGAGGAAAAGTAAAACAGACACACTGCAACAGACAACAGTAACAATTTCAATAAGGCTGCAGATTGCACATAAAACACAGCCAACCCCATGTGGTCCACAAACAACAAAGAAGAGAAAGACAGAGGAATGGCATAAGCAGAAAAGCACAGGGACCCAGGAAAAAGTATCATACAGCGCATTTCTTTATTCTCTTCTTAAAAAATAAACAGGCGGGACACTTAAGGCTCTCACAAAGTACTCTGAGATTATGTGAACATCACTGACATGTAAAAATACTACGATCAATAAAAAAATAAGACTATACTCACATGCTAAAGTGCACAGGTCCAGACCCAACACACGAGCAACAAGATGTCAGGGGGGATGGGCAGATGTAGTTGCAGCTCACACAGACGAAGCTTTCAGGGAAACATCACCGTGACGTACTAATGTGGCCTCAAACACACATTCCAAACACAGCTCAAGGACGATGACTACGCCAGCACATGCAGAACTATGGAATGCACGGGCCCCTTCACACCATCGTCAACAACTGTAAACATCACGTAGACTCACGGAAGAGCAGACACCTAAAAATAAAAACACAGTGACTTAACGCCCATGACTTGAGAAGCACGATAAATAAACCTCAGGGAAAGCCATAAATGATAAACCAAATATACAGAAACAAATCACGAGACACTCTAAGGAGACCAGACTGGAAAATACACCTCTAGCATGCCCTATGGGCCCTAGAGGATATCTAAACAAGGTCATTTTTCCTGAAAAATGGAATACATTGCACCCCTAGGGGATACAGCACCGACACCTTACAAAATAGGATCCCCTTGGGAACAGCGTGAACAACTGAAAATGCTGACAGCATTTTCAAACCTGGGCTCCTGATGGTTAGCTTGACCTCTAAGAACGATACAAAAGGCTCATCAGGGGCAACTGTTCTGTAGACCCAAGAAACCCATGGTGCTTAGAATGGAGCCAAAAAAATTAAGAGGACCACGCCGACGGCCTGGCCCATACATACACAGACACAGTGTGAAACAGGTGTCTGTCACTCCCCAATGACAGGGTTACACCACAATAACCAGCCACTACACCAATCAGCTAATTCTGGTTGCAAGTTACATTATGGCTCCTTCAAAATTCAGCAGATCCATCTTCATCAACGGCTAGGGATCTGTGGATGCTCCATGAAATACAATGAACACCCAAGGCTCTCCCTTCTTAGGTCACATAGACATGCATATGCTGCATGTACTAAAAAAATGTAAAGAAATTAAAAACACCACAGGTTGGAAATTATAACTACATGACAAGAATACAATGACACACTTCTGCCATGACCCCTAAGATGGCCTCAAACACCTACCTTCCCACCCATCAACCTTTAAAGAGCCTGCACCTCATAAGAAGCTGAGCAACACGCTAACACCTAGCCGGGCACCCACCCAGCCAAATGGGCGTGCACCTCCTACTGAACAGCAAAAAATTCCATGAAGCCAGCAGTACATAGGTACGCATCAGAGACTCCTTGAAATCAACGGAGAGGAAGCACACAATCACTTCAACACAGGAGCAACTCTGACACAAAACCACAAGTATAAGCAAGCAGGCAGCAATGAACGTCAGAAATGGAAACTCATACTGACCAAGCACAAAACATTCACAAAAATCCTTGAAATCACAACAGGTAGAGACAGGGAACTAGGGGCTCTCAAACCACACTATTTCAACAACTACTTAGCAGCTCCCTATATTAAGGGAAAAGTTGGAGAAACATTGCTACAACTACAGAGCACAGGGCTGTTCTAATGCCTACAATGGAACCTGGAAGCTACCCTCCCACACAACCAACACGAGCCAACGATCCCCACACAGAACAAAGAAAAACAAGGAAACATCTAGGCAACTATAAGTCTAAAGGGCCCCTGAAAAGACCAGTGCACGGGTGTACTGACCAACATGGGTGAGCAGTTAACTTTCTGTCTAAGGTAAACATCCATGAAGTTTCCCCAAACTTGCATGGCTCTGAAACTTTTCCCAATTAATGGCCCATAGGGACAAACCTGTAACAATAACTATAGCTGGAAAAAATTCACCACACAGCACGGCAGGGGTGCATGTAACCGTTCTGCAAAGAAATAGAAGATCACAACACCCTCTGGAACACAACAACACAGGACACGGGTCTGCAATCTGCCACTGTCACATGGCACCACTAGAAAACCAAGCACATGGATTGAGCTGCTGTGCGGTGCACTCATGCCCTTCGTGGCTCCAGAGAAACCCTTTGCAAACCTGACACTCACACAAGAGTGAACAGAGTCAAATGCCCTCTTCTACCAGAGAACATACAAGGAACACTTTCTGTGCCACAGCCAGCCAAAATGAAACCGTGGGGGAACAAAGGGATAGCAAGCACTCATGAAAAACGGAATGCAGGATGCTGACAGTGACTCATAGCGGCCAAACACTACATGCGAAACACGGTGCTTAAATGCCAACAACACTGGAAATCCACAAAATCATCAAACACAGATGCAGGAATACAAGTTTTCAATGTTGTCCATTTTATGGGAAATGGACTAATTTTCCAAAATTGGGGATACACTGTCATTGTAGGCAATAGGATCTCACCCTTCGGAATGGCTACAAATAATAGGAAATCTTTGCACCCTTTAGAGTTAACCTCTACTCCCAAGGGCTACTTTAGCTTATCAGGAAGGCCCGAGGAGCGTTCAAAACACGCTCTACTTTGGATTAAACCTCAGTCTGTAAAGATCAGAAGGATGCAACCAAATAAAAAGAACACGACAAAACCGATGGCCTAGGCCCTTACCTACACATAGTGGGGAACAGACGTGTGCCGATACCTCATAACAGGTCGCCATCACAGGCACACCACCCACCATGCATAAGATCCATCAGCTACTGTTGGTCACGATCACTACTCATCAAATTCCTTCACGCTCCAACACACCCATCTTCATGGACCTAACTTCATCAAAACTCTGGGACACGACAACATAGGCTAACACATGCCATGCCCACCCAAGGCTGCTCCTTCACACGCCATAAACACAAGCATAGGACCTAGGAGGTCACACACAATATACAATACAAATAGCATATGAGGCAGAAACTAAGGAAAAGAGAACCTCGGTCACAGGACCACGGGGTGCAAGAGAGAGTTTAATCGACACAGCACAACAGGACATTCCAGACATATCCCCTAACCTAACACGACCTCAAACACGGATGCGACAAATCATCTCAAGTGAAGGGGCCTACAAATAATAGGAAGCGGGAAAGCACACAGCCACCCGCCGGGGAACGCAAATCTACATTTGCTACTGAGCGCTAAAACTGCATTCATAATAACATCAGGCACTTGCAGACAACAAATACACATATGACACTCCTTCACGTCCAACTAGAAAACAACGTACAGCATAAATTTACTGCAGGAGCAAAACTGGAAGCCCCCTTAGGAAACACAAATGGAGACAGTCACCAAGTAAGTACAAGTGGAGAACACCATACTTAGTGATTAAAAAACATTCAAAAAATTCTGTGAAGACACTATGTGGGGACAAACTATGGAATCATGAACCACACTGTCCCAACAAGTGTATGGCAAGTGCCGATATTAAGAAAATGATAGCCAAATATTCCTAAATAATTCCAAACTATGACACTGGTTGTTACAAAGCACACACTAGACACGATGGCCACTTGAAGGACAAGCAATGTTCCGTAACAGACACGATCCCACACCTCCATCATAAACAGATATACACATGGCAACGTTCAGGCACTTCTAGGCCTAGAAACCCCTGCAAGCAACCATCCACACCTATAGCATCTGAACAGGGCACACGGATGCCTTTCCATCTATGGCCATCATCCCTGACATTTCCAAGACCTTGCATTACATAAACCTCTCAGACAGAACATACCTCAGAGAAAATAACCTCTCATGCTGGCTTTGGGCACAAAACCGACACCCCGCACCACTACAGGGGCACATATACGTCCATTATTGCCACACATAAATTTGTCGTAAGTCCATTTTGGAGACGGCAACACGGGCCGTACCTCTACGCTCAGCACTTACCTCATGGCAACATAACCGTGACACATATCATGCCTGCAGGGGTTTACCTCTCAAAAACCACACACATACACACTAAAGCACTGCGAGGCACACTTCATACATCCGGAGACACCCTTTGCGTGGCTCGCTTCCACACCGAAGAACACAACGAAGGAACGACACCCCTCTCTTCCACTGGGAAAAATACAGAGAACACATTCCATTCCTCAACAGACATAAAAGTAGCAAGGGCAACTCCAGTAACTATTGCAACACCAGTGGACATGCAAACACACATATGCAAAACAGTCACATGCTTAACCCTCTCGCACTCCTCCTCCTGCTCCTCCTCCCCCCCTACTCCCTCCCCCTCCACTCAAAAATGTCCAAATAAGCCACATGTCATCACAAATAAAACCTTCTAGGAACTCACTCAATCACCACTCAGACATGCAAAACATTATTCTGACTTTTTTTGGAAAACTTAACACAGCCATCCAAACATACAAATCTAACAAAAACAAATAACTGTATTAAAACAAACACACAACATGCTCTCACAACGACTTTCTCATTCAGGAAAACAAACGAACTCAAGGGACACAAACACATGCAACAAGCAAGCAAAAAAAGATCTTTACGTACCACCCTACATTCATGGTGCAGTGAGCCACAATGCAAACCTACACCACGGGACAACACTCAGGCACCATTCAAAACTCAACACAATGGGAGACATCACGCAGAAGGAACAGGATAACACATCCTAACACCAGAATCCGTGCCATGGTACCATAATCGCATCTGGAGCCGTCATTCCAGTACAAACTTTGATAACCTCTCTGAAATACTCAACTCTATTCCTATACCACTCACACTTTAAAAATCACCCACAATAATTGGGCATGATCATACTTCAAGACACAATAAAAATAAGACTCATATTCAATGACAGGAAATCCTAAACTGCAGCCATCATTACTAAAATCAACAGGAGTCATGTCCCACAATCCCTTCTCATGATAGCTGTACACTTCCACGACCAATTGACAGACTACCTTCTGGCCAGCGATGCGCATTTCTGAAACACATTCGTAGTGACACAAGCAAAATAAAAAGGACAACCGCAACACTTGAAAACCGGTGCCATGAGAATGCATCGCGATTGAACAATTCTTCGGCAAGACACACAGACAAACAGGTAATAATTGGGCACAACACCCACCATGCTTTGGGCATAAAAAAATCACACAAAAGAAAAATACAAAATACAACAATAGACACGAACAGGACTCAGAGAAAATAACAGAACCTCTTGAAAAACAAACAAGCCACTTCATGGGAAAAACAGCATTGGAGGAAAACCTTAAATAAAATGAACTCAAAAAAATCAGCATAACATACAAAAAATAAGACACCTCCCACTGAGGACATCCATGCTATGCAACAATCAGGAAAAGGCAGAAAGAACACACAGTTTTAACATACACACTACATTGCAAACGTAAAGCATTTCACAGCGCAACCCAGACACACTCTTAAAGGTGCCTCCTCGAAAAGCTGCCATTGAATTAACTCAGGAACATCACACAGCACACTTGCCTATACCTCTTGTACTCTGACAACTCCAGCCTGCCTGCAATCAAACAAAAAGAAATCCCAAAACCAAAACAACTATTCCGGAGAGGAGGGACAAGGAAGACCTTCCTTGCAAGATCACCACGGACAACAACCCTATCACACTACCTAGGGATAATTGCCTGAATCAACACAGCCATCAAAAACAAAAAAGACCATCACAAACACTGCCCATACAATATCTCAGAAAAATCAAACTCAACTCATTTTGGTTTCACATAAAACAACATAAAACTGCCCTTACTGTCACGTAATGGAAACATTTCTCAAAATAACCTACTAAAAACACATGAACACAAAAACAATGCAAATGCCGAGAAAGCCTTGGGAACCCTTCAGTCCCCACATTGAATGAAGACAGCACACCCTAAAAAAAATAAACTTACCACTCTGCAACATAACTTTGATCACATCTCACTACGACAACACAATGATTCTGGCCTATGCAGCTCAGTGCACCCGCTGACACACTGCACCCTTCAGTGCCCAAAGAAAAAACAAAATCAAATACCGACAACAACCATCACATTAACACACACGACCGACTTTGCAAGTCACTCCCTAGATAGGACTCTCAGACCTAGCACCTCCACCACACACTGTTACGCTACACAACTCTTATCCCATACCTGCATGGACACAATCTTCTTCCCTCGGCCTCCGGCTGCACAAACATGATCACTGGGGAGCAAAACACAACACAAAACACAGCCAAGGCAAAACAACTGACCTGTTTCATAGAAGGTGACAGGAAACTCAGCAAATGAACAACATTTAGAAAAAAACGTAACTTTCCAATTCAAAAAACAGGAAATCTGCTGGTACCGCTCCAAGTTTCACTAATAATTCAAAAACAGACTAACAGCCTCTCCGCCCCATAGCGCACGCTACACGCACAACACAATTCAATAAACCACAGAAACGCCAAAAAACAAGAAATACGCACGACCAAAAAAGGCAAGAAACATTCCCTGCTGTTGGTATCCTAGAAAAAACAATTGAGCTCTTCATTACCGCCTAAAAACCAGAACATGACTGGCCTTGCCGAAATCCGAAACACGGAAACCGGCACACGCCCACCACATAGCATGCTGAAGAAATTCCAATGGAATGGACACATAGACACACACAACACAGCATCGTGGCCTCACCTGGCATGATTGACCGTTCCTGGTTGTCTACAATCTTTCATAACATGCCGCTGTATGGCACACTCGCCCCTACAACACGAAACTGGCATCCTAGCAAATTCTTCTGCTCCCTGCACCTGTTACCGCTTTCCCAAACAATTGCCACCATTAAAGACAACTGTGCGCAACATGGGCACGCACACACGCCGACCGGCACAAAATTCCACTACGTATGGAAAGCACAGGTGGCCAAGAATATACTCTGCCAATAAAATGGACTGATACAAATGACTCAAGCCACTTCTTATATATTGGCTGAGCATAAATGGCACATGAGACAGACAGGCAATACACAAATCACACGCCGTTTGTTTACAAGAGTGCCGGTGCCAGCCGGCACTACAGTCGAACAGTACCTGAAAGCGGGGTGAGGATTGAGAAAAGAAAAGAGACAGACACAAAGATGGGATCGGGAGGACTGACAGTTCAAGACTGCAGTCCTGAGTTTATTTTTCTAAGACTACTTATACATGTTAGTTATGCTAGCGTGTTTGCAAGCCTTTCATTTCTTTCTTTATTACAGAGACTCTTGGTTTCACTTCTCTTATCTGACCTTTAGCCATTCTTTGTTTCAGGACAATCAGTTTGTTAATCACTAAACCTCAGGCAAGAATAGACACTCAGGATCATTTACTTATGGAATGTCGTGGTTAAGCAAACTCCATTATGATTTTCTCGTTCCTTAAGCTTTAGCTAACTAAGCAAGCAGCCTTAAGCAAAGCTAGAAACAATTCCAGTAAAACTAGGGGGGGTCAAGGTGCTGAGGCAGCTCACTTTGTGAACGCTTGCCTTCTCGGGACTTTGTCAAACCGAGACCGCCCTCGACACAAGAGCCCTGGTGTTTTCAACACTTGGGAATGCCACCCAGAGATGCCAACTGACAGACACATACAATGGACATTGGACATTGTAGCTGCAAAGTGGCATGTTCTGGAGGCCTCAGCTTGTGACTAAAGGTTAGAACCCACGGTCCACGGCAGAGCACAGAAATCAGGGAGGATACAGGAAGGGGATCAAAGACCAACTGTCTATGGAGGAGCAGAAAAGCGACCTTAATCTCCTACAGAGCTGGCTCTATTTTTATGTAATCAAGCACACGTATTCAGTATGTCTTCAGTGTGCATTATCAGCAAGTCCCCGGTGTTCTCAAATCTGGCCTGGCACATGGGGCACAAACTTCTTTATGTCCAACAAGCACATCTATTTTAGGTGCATCACACTTCATTCCACTCTCCATTATGCCACACCCAATTCCTTTTTTTCTTTAATACATTTTATTGATTTTTTCGAGAGGGTAAGGAAGAAGGATAGAGTCAGAAACATCGATAACAGACACACACCGATCAGAGGACTCCTGCACAACCCCTAGTGTGGATATCCCCACAAGAAAGGTACATGCCATCGACCAGAATCGAACCTGGGACCTTTCAGTCCATAAGCCAACGTTCTATACAATGGGCAAAAACGTTCTCGGCCAATCCTCATTCTTATATTTTATCCTTGCTATTATCTCCATAACTACAACACCCACACACACTGACCGCATAACTGACAACCAAGGAACACAGAATGCAAATGCATGACACACATGGCTCTTTCAGCCTCACTGACTTGCCCTCAAGAAATGCAACAGACAAAACCAGTATGGCTCAGCGAGTACAGCAGCAGCCTGAACACTGTGAAAGGCACCAGACTCGAATGTTATCAACTCCATGTACCTTGTTGGCAGGCATATCCCCAGTAGGGAGTACGCAGGAGGCAGCTAACCGCTGTGTCTTTCTCATTGATGTTTCTGACCCTCTATCTCTCTTTTCCTTCCTCTCTAAAAAAGAATAAAAAAAATAACATAAAAAAACACATAAAAAAAGAGAAAGAAATGGAACATCAGTATGCATTAATAAACACTTCAATGGACAGGGAGGAAACCCAAAGCATACAACACACTGTCCACAGGGAGCCTCACACCCCATTCACAGGACTAACCCCAGAAAATGATGCCCGTGTCCACCAACACCTCCAGGACAACATAAAATCACCCTCAAACATGTGGGACCACTCACACATACATCTTTTTATTACAAATTTCTTACATAAGGGAACGGACAGGGCTACACAGCAACAAACATGCATGACAGACAACCATCCACCAGTACCCTACAAAACAACCACAACTGGGGATGTGACCACAGGCAATGTACATTCCCGTCATTGCAATGCAGCCTGGCACCTTTCAGTCAGTACATACGACAGCAGGGACAACTCTTGGCCAGGGGGGGGGTATGGAAATGGGGGGAGCACCAACCCAAGAAAAAAAATTTTATTCTAACAATAATAAAGATAAAGTAAAAATAGAAACTAAAAATTGGGCATGACGCATTGGACAGTGTAATGAACACTGAACGCCCTTGCAATACATGTGCATGTAAGAGATAAAGGAGCTGGGGTGCCACTTGTAAGACCAGACAGCAGAACACATGGGACCCACTCATAACACACACTGAAGACATACTGAAGATGTCTGCATGAGGAAATAAAAGGGAGGAATTCCCAAAGGACATTTACTGGGGGAAAAACCACGTGTGATTAGTGCATTGCATGTCTGTCTCCTGTGTCATTTATGCTCTGCCAACATTTAACAAGTGCCTTGAGTCATCCATATCAGTCCATTCTATTGGCAGAGGATACCCTTTGCTGCCTGGGCTTGCATGCTTAGATTATTTCTGGGACAACTCACTCGGAATTAACCAAACAACGCATCAACAAACCACACTCAACACAGCTGCCTCTCTGCACCACACCGCACCAACCTTGACGTTAGGAACATACATACGCTCACACAGACGGATCATCAGGTTTCAGCCTCACACCTACATACAATTCACAGAAACAGAAAACGAAAACAAAAAACATATACTCAAGCACACACACATGAAAACACAACCGCTTACATCATCCATCTTTCCTGCTCTGTCTCAGACCCTGCTTCCCCCACCACAAACCACTCACTCATACACTATGGACAACTCAAGGGAAAAAAAGACAACGGCGCTTGCATCAAAACCTAAGGAAATAGAATACCACGAGCGGGACAGATACACTTCTCTCACACAGGGACCAAAACATGAATAGAGGGAAAATTCCTCCTTCAGTGCAACCGCAAACATAACTGTTTCAAACACTACCAAAAGGAATTGAACAGAAGCAACGCGATGACCAACTCCGCAGAAAGTTATCAATAAACAACTCAAAAGCAAAACTCTAATCAACGGAAGTGGAAATTCAACTAACCGATGCACAGAAGTCAGCAAGCAAAGGACCTCACTTACGCAAACACTGGTAACACCCAGAAAACATCTAAGAAGGCAAATAACCCATTAAAAGCAAAGTCAGTGATACCACAGGAAAAAACTATGGCAAAGCAAGCATGAAAAAAAAGAGCACAAAAAATAAAAGTAAAAATACGTAACACATTGCAAAAACAACAAAATTGTAAAGAGCACAATGCAGAGAGGAAAGGTCTTCGTGCACATAAGACAAAATTCACATCAACAAAAACCCAGGAAACGTTGTATTACCGGCACACCTTCTCAAAATAAGGGAGACCGTCTGCTGGATGTATGATGGTCACCGAATCGGAGCACACATGGCCAACGCTTTGAAACAAAAAAAGACAAGAAATAAAATTTGAAAAGCCAATATGAAGAACTTACAGACACATTGCTGAATTGTGTCGCAAACACAGGCCAAACTACAGGCCGATACTGGACGGCCTGCATCGATGGACAAAAGCACAGCACACGGCAAACACAATCATTACACGCAGGCAGGCGTGTGGAGAATCTGAAGGCAAAAGTGATGGGCCAAACAAGGACAACAGGGGATATAAAGCAAATAAGGGCAAATACAGCCGACTGGAATCATGTATGTGAAGCGGTCAGAGTCATGGAGATGATAAGGGCAAACAAGACAATGTCAGTCATCACACAACAAAACATAAATGACAGTTTGCACTTGCAAATGTCCTGCATCACCCCTAACATATTGAACACAGCGCCGGCCTGGGGAATCAAGGGTGCCAGGTAGCTACGAATCCGTTCAAAGACATGGGCCACGGCATAGCCTGCACATCCCCATGGTGCGATTACGACAAGAGCCAGGTGTTGGATGCATACCCGCCATACTTATTTCTGGGCCTCTCCCCCTCTCCCTTCCTCCCTGCAAACAATTCATTCTTAAAAACCAAAAAAAAAAAAAAATGCTGCGCCCACATACATGCCAGAATATCTGAAGGGAGAAAAGAACACCGCAAGCAGCGAACACCATGCGGATCAACTAAAAGGCAAAGACAAAGAGGAAAAAACAGTGAACACAGCAATAGCAAACCTCACCCCGCATTGATTGCCTGGCAAATGGAACGACAATGCTTCCTACAGTCACAAAAAGCACTGCTATTCCAATAAGAAACAGCAGGCAGAAGCAGATATCCATAGCGAAGAAACAGCCTCTTCGCAAACACAAGCTCACATACAGTCAGCGGGAACCCACTTCCAAAGAACTGTCTTTCACACCAGAGCAAGGAATGCCTGCAAACAGGAACAGAAAGAAAGGAAAAGAATGACCCGATGGAAATCCAGAAAGATATAGAGAGAATTAACTGAAAACACTAGCCTCCCCTAAACACCGCTGCCAGAAACCTTTCGGAAATACAGCGCCGTTCCTAAAATGGCCACAGGAGGGCAGCAGAGGATCACAAATCATACCAACGCGCTAAGAAAGAAAAAAGAAAACAATCCCAAAAACGACCACAAGATGGTAGCAGAGGATAACAAATGAAAAGAACGCGCCGCAAGGGGAATAACACACGGACGTCAGAGAAAGCGCGTTTTTCACAGCCGGGAAACAGAAAAGGTCTCAGCAAAGCCACCACCTCAGGGGAGCACAGACAGGGCTTACGGCAGAGCATGCTTCCCAAGGAGCTCTGGGACCTTTCTGAACCAGAACACGCAACTTGTAGCAGGAAAACAAAAGACAGCCAGATCTGCCTTCACCTTTATCAGGGCAATAAAGGCGGGAACCACACAAGGAGTCACAGTCCACACTACGCTGACCTCCCCTGTTCCCTGTGCCACTCACCTCATCACCGAGAAACGCCGGGGCTGTACTCCGATGGACATGACCTTTCCAGAGCCTAGTATAAATGCGCCAAGAACACTCTTGTTCAGACGATGGCTGCCCCGAAAATAAGGCCGATGACAGCTGAATCAGATGACTCTGCCCGCAGCGAGCCATAAAGCAACCCAATGAAAGATACAATCGGGCAGAGCACATTCCGATGTTCAACTATCCCTCAACACTTTGAAACAAAAACCGCAAGGCCAAGCTGAGCAACTGTGCTCTGCAAGCACAGCTCGTCCAACTAAAAACTCTCTGGCCGAGTGGGAACCACCCTCCTTCCGGACCCCTGAGGGCCATCGACAGGCTCAACACAATGGTCGCCCTTCTCCATTGTAAACAGCAAGCCCAAGGCCAAGGCAGCAATTGGACTCAGCACAATGGTCCACTTCCTCCCCTAAAAACAGCAAGCCCAAAGCAAATGGGAGCAATTAGGCTCAACCCAATGGTCCCCCTTCCTCACTTAGCTACACCAAGGATGATCCATTGGCCTCAACACAATGCACCCCCTTCTCAACCAGCAGCAGCAAGCCCAAGGCCACGGGCAGCAATTGGGCTCCACACAATGGACCCCCTTCTCCACTGTAAACAGCAAACCCAAGGCCAAAGCAGCAATTTCACAAGCACAATGGTCAAGCACAATGGTCGCCCCTATCACAGAGAAACAGAGAGCCCAAGGCGAAGGCGAGCAATTGTGCTCTGGGAGCAGAGCCATGCTAGATGCTAACTAGGACTGCCCTCCTTCCGAACCCTGAGGACACAACAAAGGCCACACAGGGACTCAGCCTTTGTCAAGACCATCGAGTTCATGGCCCAACATCAGGCAGGCCAAGGGCACAGCACCCCTCCTGGCCAGACAAGTGAATGCCCATCACCTTACCCCTCAACCAATCGCTAACCTTTCCCAGCTAAGAGGTACCCCACACCACAAATGCAGCATCCAATGAATTCTCGGGGGGGCCAGTGACGCAGTTTGCCTTGGAGGAGAACTCAAAAGAGCTTAACCATTTCGAAGTCAGCAACGTAGAAATCAATAGATAGCTACACCATATAGTGCTCACCGTTTTAAACTCACCTCGACTCGAAACCGAGATACACTGCCCATCATCATGATCTCATGTGCCATTCTTTCCCTTCCTCATTCTCCACGATCCTGCACCATCTATGATGACACGACACACTGACACCGCACAACACTTCCATCTTAACAAATACTACTGCTCTCTACATCTCTTATCGTGTATAAAGTCTCTTTATTCTTCATCGTGCCTGGGGACAACATCAACACGTGCACCGACACACGCACATAGTGACCGCATGGGGCAGGCCCATGGAAGGAAGATGTAAAACACATAGCCAAACGGTGACTTCCCAATTCTATCGCTTTGACTCCAAAATATAAAATGCAACGGCAATGATGACAAAAGACTTCAACAGACAGGACGGAAAACCAGACCGTGAAATACACTGGAAAGGGGGAAACTCAAACACCTGCACAGCACCCAACACGAGGCTGGCTGTGCCCACTGCCACTTCCACGATGCCACGGCAACTCCCTATAAAAGCTCAGACCGTTCTTAGGGGAACAGTGGGAAGAGAGAGACGTGCTCCCAAATATTGGAACACTCACAGTTATTAAAACGCCAGGTAAAAAAATAAAACCCTGTAGGTCTTTCTTTCTTTGCACATCCGCCACGGAAACACAGCGGCTTCACTTCCTCGGGACAGGGACTGAGAATTCAAAAATAAAACAAACAAACAAAAACAAAAAACAAAAATTGAAGGAAAACCTGGGAACCGGTGAGACCGCCGCCCTCTTGGATAGAGGCACAGGGACCCAGAGCAGACACAGCAAGTGGATGAGATAACCCTAAATCCCAAAAAGTGCCATCAAAACCTGGAATGCAAGGACATGAGGGAAAGTCTTCACTAGGCCCGAGAATTCCTAGTGCTTCACTGCATTGACATGGCAAACAACTGCTACCTCACATACATAGTCTACAAAGGTTAATAAAAAAAATATTTTCTGGAAATTGCTCTTGTCATATTCTCCATTTTTGACATAAATCGGTTTCCTTGGCCTAGATGTTCACACAACAACATTTTACGAGGGGGTCTCATGATCACAATGACAAATGAAAATGAATTTTTAAGGAAAAAATTATTTTAAAACAATTAAGCATTAAAGGAATGGACTTACACGATAATATTTGACTATCCCCCGTTTTTAGTCAATACGAGCCATTTGGAAATTTTTAGTGCAGTCTTCATAGAATTCTGTTTGTGACTTTTACATACTAATAAGATTGTTTTCCAATCCTAACATGTGAAACAATTTTACTGTGAGATCAACCATCCAAAAGGTTTGAGTCAATGGTTCACAAGCACATTTTTCTACAGCAAAAAAAAATTTTTCTCTCAATAGTCACTTA
>JAAGEH010000721.1:5269-18268 GCA_011751065.1 Lasiurus cinereus | reverse complement strand
TGATCAACAGAATAAACTGGTGAATATAATAGAATCAGGAGCACAGAAAGGGAGTAGACTGATAATTCTCAGGAGGACAAAAATCATAAAGCATCAAACAGACTGTGAAATTACAGCAGAAAGATTAAATTTAGGTGAGGTAGATAAGTTATCAATCAAAGGACTTGTATGCATGCATATAAGCATAAGCAATGATCACAGACACTGGGGTGTCTGGGTATGCCTGGGAGGGAGGGGGGCAATGGGGAGATATGTATAAAAAATTAATGAAAATTAATTTAAAAAAAGGATGACCCACATTAACTACACTCATAAGAATTTCTCCAGTGTGAATTCTTTAGTGTTTAATGAAGTTAGAGTTCTCATGAAGGGACTTCCCACAATCATTACATTGATATGTTTTTTTTTCTATTGTGAACCATCCGGTGGGTAAGGAGGTGCCACTTTTGCCTAACACATTTTCCACATTCACTACACTCATAAGGTTTTTCTTCAGTATGAAGCCTCTGGTGTTGACTGAGGTGAGACCTTTGTCTGAAACACATCCCACAATCACTACATTGATGTGGCTTTTCTCCAGTGTGAAGTCTCTTATGAGTTAAAAGATAATAATTGAGCCTAAAAGATTTCTCACATCCACTACATTCAGAAGGTTTTTCTCCAGTGTGAACTCTGCAGTGTTTCATGAGGTAAGACTTCCGACTGAAGCAATTCCCACATTCACGACATTTATGTGGCTTTTCTCCAGTGTGAACACTCTTATGGCTAAAGAACTCGTAATTGTTCCTAAATGATTTTCCACATTCACTACATTTGTAAGGTTTTTCTCCAGGGTGAACTCTGTGGTGTCTAGTGAGGGAAAATCATTGATTAAACATCTTCCCACAGTCAGTACACCGATACGACTTTTCTCTCGTGTGAAGTCTTTTATGTTTATTGTGGTTAACAGTACCATTGAACTCTTTCTCACATGTATTATACTGACATTTCACTTTTCCAGAGCAGATGTCCTGATGTTGAACAAGGTTCTGGTTCTGGCTGTCAGCTTTTGCACATTCATCCCATTGGTGATGCCTTTTTCTATTGATAAATTCCTGTGAAATCTCACTATGACTGTGTGGCTCCTTACTGTTGAGTGGGGCCCAGTGGTGGAGAAGCTCTGAGATGGCTGGGAAGTCTTCCCCAACTTCCCTACCGGTTGAACGCAGCCCTGATAAGGAGAAACAGCACTTGGACATAAAAGAGGCCCTGTCCACAGCTTCCTTCCATGGATTCTCTTTACTGGCATTCCTCTGTTGATGGGAAGGGTTTGCCCTGAAATAGAAGTATCTCCCACATGCATTAGTGAAGAAGTCTTTCCACTGCAAGTATACTGCCTGTAAGTCAGTCAGGTGCAGAATATCTATGAACACAGAGAAACACCTCCCACAGCAATGGGGTCGCTGGGCTGCGGGAGCTGTCTTAGAGGCACTAACCTTTGCCTGTTTTTGTACAGATACAGTCTGCTCAGAATACACCTCTGCATCCTGAGTTTTATGGCAACAACCTGAAACAGAAAAGGGAGATGAAATGAATGACTGTGGTGACAGGTAAATTCTCATTAGAAAAGTGGTTTGCGGGATGAGGAAGATGGCGGCATAGGTAAACACCTACACTGCTGCTTCGCACAACAATTTCAAAACTACAACTAAAAAACAGAATGGACATCATCCAGAACACAGGAAAGCTGGCTGAGTGGAAGTTCTACAACTAGAGGGAAAGAGAGGGGCTCACAGAGACCCAGAGGAGCTGCAAAAAGCTGAGGTACGGAGACGCGCGAGCTGAGAGAGCGGGTGCCAGAGAACCTGGCTGGCTTTCTCTGGCGGGAAGGAAACGGACACTCCCAACGGCATTGAACCCCTTATCCTATGACACTAAACCCCAGATCCAGCCGAAACTCATAAGGGGGGAGTTTGGACTGTGAAAAGGGAGAGGTGCACGGAAATTTAGGGGAGTCGCAGAAGATCAGGTCCGGTCTCGCACGCGCACGGTGCTGCGCGGAGGACAGACTGCTGATTGTGCCGCTGGCTTTCGCGACTGGGTGGGAGACAGACCCTCCCAACTGTGCCACTTCTGAGTCCACTGGGCCCCTGTTTCGGGCAAAACCCTGGGGACCTAGACTCGTGTGGTCCTGGTGTGCAGGGGAGCTGGAAAGGCAGAGGTGAGAGGCACCACGGGCAAGCGCACAAGGACCGTTCCAGCCATTACCCAGTCACGTGAGACTCAGGGGCCGTGGAGGGAGGGGCCGACTGGAAGGCAAGGCGGTCCCTTAAGCCTTGAGACTCCACCCATCCCAAGCTCAACAGAGGCTTCTGAGGCTTTGCGTCTGCTATCATAAGGCTGAATCCAACACAGAAGTTTCCCCAGCATAGGGAAAATGCCGAGACAAGGGAACGGATCACAAACAAAAGAAATTGAGGAAAAAAAACGACTGGATATAGAGTTCAAAACCCCGTTTATAAGGTTTTTCAAGAATATGCTAGAAAAGATGTATAAATTTAGTGAGACCCCAGAGGAGATGAAAAAGGACCAAATAGAAATTAAACATACACTGACTGAAATGAAAAATATTATACAGAGTCCTAACAGCAGACTAGAGAAAGGCAAGAATCAAGTAAAAAATTTGAAATATAAAGAAGCAGACAACATTCAACTGGAAAAGCAAGAAGAGAAAAGAATCCAAAAATGTGAACATAATGTAAGGAGACTCTGCGACAGCTTTAAGCGTACCAACATCAGAATTGTGGGGGTGCCAGAAGAAGAGAGAGAGCAAGATACTGACAACCTATTTAAAGAAATAATGACTGAAAACTTCCCACATCTGGTAAAAGAACTAGTCTTACAAGTCCAGGAAGCACAAAGAACCCCATATAAAAGGGATCCAAAGAGGACAACACCAAGACACATCATAATTAAAATGCCAAGAGCAAAAGACAAAGAGAGAATATTAAAAGCAGCAAGAGAAAAACAGTTTATTACCTACAAGGGAGCACCCATACGACTGTCAGCTGATTTCTCAACAGAAACGATGCAGGCCAGACGGGAGTGGCAAGAAATATTCAACGTGATGAATAGCAAGAACCTACAACCAAGAATAATCTATCCAGCAAAGGTAACATTCAGAATTGAAGGGCAGATAAAGAGCTTCACAGATAAGAAAAAGCTAAAGGAGTTCATCAACTCCAAACCAGAATTATATGAAATGCTGAAAGGTACTCTTTTAGAAGAGGAAGAAGAAAAAGGTAAAAGCCAAAAAATTATGAACAACAAATACATACCTATCAACAAGTGAATCTAAAAATTAAGTGAATTAAAAATTTGGTCAACAGAATAAACTGGTGAATATAATAGAATCAGGAGCACAGAAAGGGAGTGGACTGATAATTCTCAGTGGGGAAGGGTTGAGGGGTGTACAGGGAGAGACTGGACAAAAATCTTACACCTATGGATGAGATCAATGGGAGGGAGCTAAGGGCAGAGGGAGGGGTGAGAGCTGGGTGGAGGGATGCTATGGAGGGGAAAAAAGAGAAACAAATGTAATAATCTGAATAATAAAGATTTAATTTAAAAAAAAGTGGTTTGCACATAACAGGCAGGTTACTTGCAACTGTCTGACAGTAACATATCTGAAGGAAATATGTAAAGTTCTGGGCCATTGAAGATTGTCATACCTAGAAGATCTCATAGGAAATATGACACAAACATGGCAAGCCCCACATAGAACAGAGCTGGATTGTCTGCTCATTCATCTGCTAAAGGTGTTCAGCTGGGCTTGTCTGCTGTGCTGAAGGTTGCTTACATCTTATTCTACATTAAATTCAATAAATGAGAAACAGTTGTCAAGATCTCTGGAAGAATGTCTGTGCATCTGATAACAGATATGCAGGTCAATATTTGAGAATATTGCAGGAACATAGTTCAGAGAAATAGGTGGTGAAAAGGAGAAAAAAAATGTGAAGGTAATCAGAAACCAGGGAGTCACACATTAAAAGATAAATTAGGGAAGTGTCATGCATGGGAATGAAAAGGTAGACATCAAGTGTTGCTAGGGATATATCACCCTATTCTTCCTAGACATGATCACATTCCTAGTATTATCTAAACAGCATCCTTATGTCATATCTCCTTCTCATTGCAACTCAGGAAGGGCAAGCAACCATTTAGATAATCTTGAATGTTCATTCTCTGAAAAAAATATAGTTCTGCTTGTATCTTCTATAAGCACATAGAACACAAATATTCTGAGTTTTATTAAAAGACAACATAGGTGAGTAGCCAGCAATGACCCAGAGCAAGATAGCATGCAATAGTAATCAGGGAACAGAATATTGCCCACAATGGAAGGAGATCTTTCAAGAACCATCCATGGTTCATGCAAGTAAAGACCATAACCTGGGACACTCAGTCACAAACAGCCTGTAGGTGGAGGAAAGATGCAGAAGTGGAAGCCAGGGATGTGGACATACACACACTGGCATAAATAGAAAGTGCAAGCATGGGCCCATTAAGCTGTTTGCAACAATTCTGACTCCCAGAAACTTACTGTCCTGTTTTAGGCGATGTACGTAAGGGATATTCAAGGAGTACTTTGCTCAGCTTTCTCAAAATTACTCAGCACTCTCAGCCACATCACATTACACAGGACAATGGTGGGAAACAAGGAATGCCCATGGTCTGGGTATGAGAGCTACATCCCGAGAATAAAGGAAGAGAGGACATCACCTCAGGACACCAGGATAGATGAGAATGTCTTACCTACAAATGAGACAAGTGCAAACACTTCTACCATCATCTTGCAGTAAAGAAGTCTCTGAGCCTCATCAAGGAGTCCCCACTCCTCCTCAGAAAATGTGATGGCCACGTCCTCAAATTTCATACCTTGTTGTTATGGGGACAGTCGAGTCCATGATGAGTTTATATCCTACGTTTTTATATTCATAATACTCCCCAAAATCCACATCCACCTGCTCCCTCGACTCCCCACATCAGAAAAGTACCACACCTTGGTCCATGAAAGTCATTCTCTCCTTCTGTTCCAGTTGATGCTGTGTATTCCCCCACCAATAAGGGCAAATAATCTTGCAGAAGATACCTTTGCTCTGTAACTTAATGTCAACCAAACCGCTTTTCAATACGGTGGGTTTAATAAACATATAGTAGGGAGAGATGGTGTCCACAAGGAGACAGTGAGTAATTTGACACTGTGCTTGACAGGCAATCACCTTATTGTACCCCAACTCAGGGTATCACAAGCTTATGGTATTGTTGTTCAACCTTTGGAACCCAAATCCCAGGGTGCTGAAACCATCTCCTTGTACTACATGCTGCACATAATTCTTTGAACCACAGTTCTCTCACAACTGCATTTCCAGAGAGACAACCTAAAGGTAACAAAAATGTGCCATCATGATTAGTTTATTTCCTAATCATCTTTTCCAAAATTTTCATTCACTACCTCTGTAATATATTTCTTTCTTACCTTCTCTCCACTCTATGTCAATGGATATTTACAAACACAGAAGACACTGATGTATGCTCTCTTATTTCTATTGATCACTGTAATAGCCCTCAACAATGAAAGGCACGTGTGCCCATAAATTTCTCTGAAGGTCTTGGCCAAGAATTTACCACCACAACATTCCCTCTTTTCAGAAATTTATCTGACATTCATCATATCGTATTTCCAGATATCACCAGAAATGGAATCAAACTCCATTTCCTCTTATGTCAATGTCAGGGCCTTTAACTATGAAGGTACTCAACTACTCCAATGGCACATCACTCTTTCTCCCACACCCATTTTACACCGGCACTCCCACAACCACAGCCCCCATAGTGATCTCCTTGACTTCATTCTTATTTCTCAGTATGTGTGGTGTAGTGACTGCTTTGCAAATCCAAACAGGATTAAGTTCTGCACTAACTCTGAGAGTCCACATTCATTGAAGCAACTTTGAGTTCTGCTCTGGAGGTTTCCCTCCCTGATTGTGTTTTTCTTCAACCTCAATTCCTGAGAAGCACATCAGATCTCAGATATCCAGACACCACCTCCACTGGTGCTGCATCTAATGTCCCTTTAAGAATTATAGCCTTTATTCCTCATGTCTCAACACCTAAGGCCCTCTACGCATGCCCAGTGAGTCTCACAGATGCCCACTCATGCCACTCAGCAAATGAACCTGACTGAGGACAACATGCAGACTAAAGCTCAATGAAAATCAAGTAAATATTCTATTAACAAGTCAATATGCAACAGCTGTCATTTCATCCTGTTTGACTTACTCTTTGGTCTCCTATTAAAAAGAAAGAAAATGATACAGAACCACACCCTGGTCCCTACATTCCTAATTACATTTTAGAGAAGTTTCTCTTCTTAACTGTTCTTCAGTGTTCCAGAAGCTCATGAACTGCTCCCTGAAATATTAGAAATCCTAACAGGTAAAATAAAAAATATTGATATCCCCCAATAACATTGCACTTCCTAATGTGAATATCGGCAACTAAGTTTATAGTCCTTCCATACCTAAAATTGCCAAGTGCAAACCTTCACATCATCCCTGACTCTTACCTCTTTCTCAGCCTCCAAATTAGAAATCCAGGTGGCCACACCTAAAACACAAATCCAGAATAAAAAACTTATTTTTCCACCACAGTTATCATGGACCAGTTACCATCACACTCACCGAATCTATCTCAGCGGCTTCCATCCTATTCTTTTCGTGCCTCCATCACATTTATATTTTTCATCATGATTCAGCCATGGAGGGTCCAATGAGACCCCGGTTAAATTACTTGCTCCTACTGCTCCAAATCTCCCATAGCTCCCATGAGCCACAAATACCCTTCCAAGATGTCACAAAGCTCCTCCAGACCTGATTCTTGTCTCATTGTTACCAGTTATTAACTAAAATAAAAATACTCTCTCTGGTTCCTGAATGAGCTCAATCTTCAGTCAAAGTCTTTACATATACAGGACCCTGTGCATGGAATAACCTTTCACTTCGCATATGACTGGTTGCCCTAAAAAGCAACCATTCACGTGACCTTAGGCCTGGACTAAGAATTCCGTGTTTTGTCTTTCATCATGATCCCCAGGTCACAGGCCAGAAAGAGAGTCTACACAGTTCCGTGTCACCACTATCTCAGAGGCCACAAGAGTTTGAGGTTCTGAAAAGAGCTCTACAACAGCATCCCTTAAGTGGCTCTATATCTGCTGGAACCTGTGGGAATGAAAGGTCTGCTGAGAGCCTCGCATCCAACCCAAGGACCCATGGGTTGAGGCTGCTCAGGGCCCTGGATCAGACCCAGAGCTGGGTGATTCCTGCATGACCTTGAGACTATCACAGGACTTCTTCATGCCCCTCACTGCTGTCCTCTCTCTTCTAGGATGTTCTTCCTCTGAGAAGTTTTGAGAAAAGGTTAAAACCCAAATTCACACTTTGTCCTGCTTTGGTTCACAGCCATTGATGGCAGCAGCTTCATGAAAATGAAGTAAAATTCCTCACAGAAAACTTTACTAAATCTTTCTTGTTGTCTTTAGGCATAAAACAGGCAAAGATTTCCCCAATCCTCCCTCCTCAGTCACACGACCATGTCCTTACAAGATGGATTCTCAGCCTGTCACCATCGCCCACCCACTCATGCCATGTGGCACCCCAGGCAACTCACGGTTCTGGTGCTTTGACTTGGGCTGCAGGACAGGACAGGCACTGACACTGGAGGATGGATGGTTATCGAGGTGAGGTCGGGTGGGACTCTGGAAACAGAAGATGGTTTGGGAAGCATGGAGGACTCAATATGACCTGTTATGGCTCTGTCAGCCTGAGATACACAACTGCACTGTGGGGAACACTGCCTCTGAAGCATTGGGACCCAGCACTGGGGACTGATTCTGTGAATACACTGCAAAAGTCAAACTCACCACCAGGAGAAAGACCCTGGAAGTCAAGCTCCAACCAATGAGTGTAGGGATAATGAGCCTCTTCTGGGTTTTAATTTAATAAAGGCATCGTTAGCGCATGGCCCTTTGGGTAATGTGGCAATTTAGTCTTGCATGGGGCTCTAAGATCCCAGTCACTCACTGACCATTGAGAATATTGTTCTGGGGTATCCAAGTGTCACTGTGAACTGACATCTTTATGTTTCAGGAGCTGGTAAGAAGTTTCTCTGGAGTGTTGTCTACAAAACTGAACTCTGGTTTGGAAACATTTCAGAATCTGTGACGCTCAGAGTGCTCCCTCTGGTGAAAAGTGTAATAATTACTTCAATTGTTCTTGAAAATCTCAATTCTCAATGGATAAATATATGGAAAGGTATTTTAATTGACTTGTACAGATAGATGAAGGAGAGAACAGCTGCCTCCTATAAGACTTCCTCATGGGATGCAGCCCATAACCACAGCAGGTGCCCTCAAATAAGAACTGAGCCAGCAATCTTTCTGTGCATGGGATTGTGCTTGACAAAATGATCCACTTCAGACAAGCTTTTTTGTTTTAACATCAAAATATATTAACAGAAAAAGAAAGATATCAGAGCATATAAGTAATCCTATCCTATTTGTTTAAAAACAAATTTTGAGAAAATATCTAACCGAACACATTGACAGTTCCTACATTGTAGGCGGTCAGTAGACATTGTGACATTAAGAATGTTTATTGAGGCTGAGAAAATGGCGGCGGAGTAGACGGACGCTTCTGGAATTTATCGCTGGGCAGAGGGAGAGAGAGTGGCTGAGAGTTGCATTGGGAGTGTTTGTTGGCAAGCTAGGGGTCAGTTGTCCTCCAGAGGAAGGCGGGGAACTGCTGGAATGGGCTCTCCCAGCCAGGCAGCCCCACTGCCACGGGTTTTTTGTCCGCCAGAGCCACCAGCGCGAATGCGGAGCCCAAGACATCTTGCAGTGGGAGGTGGATGTCTGTGGCGGTCTGAAGCCTTCGGCTGGGCACCGATCCACCAGCCAGGAACCCGGGGACCCAGATCTCCGCTCTCCAATCAGCGCAGACACACGGCGGAATCAAAGATCCACAGAGCACACGGAAAGGTCAGATTGCGCCTGAATTAAGGGGGAGGTGGATGTCTGCCAAGGTCTGAAAGCTGTGGGTGATAGAGGCACCCACAGAGCAGGCAGGACCCAGAGCGCGGCTTCCCAGGCGTCACAGTTGCGCAGGCGGAGGATTCAGAGATCCACAGGTCACGCGCGGAAGGGTCAGATTTCGCCTGGGCCAGGGTGCGGTCTCCTACCCCCGCAGGGCAGAGACGCGCACACTGTGGGAGCCGGGCTGCGGGAAAGCTGCCTCTGGAGAGGTCCGCAGAGTTGGTCAGGGCGTGATCCCTGAGTGTGAAGGCAGACCCTCTGAGCTGTTGACTGAGGAGAGCTCTGGAAAACGACTCTTTTTTTTTTCTTTTTCTCTGGGGCAGAGGGACAACCTGGGAGTTATTGCAGTGTCCATGCTGCAAAACCACCACAAACTGGTTTTGTGAACCACAGAGTAGCAGGATCTGAGCACAGCCTAGAGAGGTCCTGTGCTTTGTCTCAGAGATCAATTCCGAAACACTGCCACCCAATGGATGAAACACAAATTGACTCTAGCATAACCACAAGAGAATAAAGAGATTAAAACACCAAATGGGGAACACAGGGAACTGGAATACCTCCCCTACTGGGAAACAGGAGTGCCAAGCAGAATAATATGCCTTGTGTGCTGTACCTGGTCATGTTGTAGTTTGTGCCTTTCAATCAACGTAGGAGAGAGCACTACATAACCAGACACCCAGAGAAGAAAGACCATGGGCAGGAAAAGAAACAGCCCACAAAAGACAGAAAGGCAGGTTTCACCAGAAAAGGAAGTAAACGAAATAGAACCACAAATAAGCCTACCGGAGAAAGAGTTCAGAGAAATTATCATAATGTGGTTGAAAAGAATGGAAGACAAATTTGACAATATGAGTAAGAGCCAAGAGGAAATGAAGAAGAACCTAGAGGAGTTGAAGAAGCATGAAGAAGAAATGCAGAAGAAACTAGAGGAGGTGCAGAATAAACAAGAAGAAATTAATAATGACATCACTGCTATAAAGAACTCAATAGAAAGCATCAAAAGTAGACTAGAAGAAGCAGAGGACCGCATCAGTGAGCTAGAAGACACGGTAGGAATAAATACCCAAGTACAGCAGCTTCTAGAAAAAAAAAAAGTTAAAAAGCAAGAGTAGAGTCTAAGGGAACATTGGGATAAAATGAAACAAAATAACATCCGCATAATTGGGGTTCTGGAAAGAGTGGAAACTGAACAAGGATTAGAGAACGTGTTTGAAGAAATAATGACAGAAAATTTCCCCAATATAGGAAAGAAAAAACCCACACAAATCCAAGAAGCTCACAGAGTCCCAAGCAAAATGAACCCCAACAAACCGACACCGAGGAACATTATAATTAAATTGGCAAACACCGACGACAAAGTAAGAATCTTAAAAGCAGCCAGGGAGAAACAGAAAGTTACCTACAAAGGAACCCCCATAAGACTAATTACTGACTTCTCAACAGAAACTCGTCAGGCCAGAAGAGAATGGAATGAAATATACAAAGTCATGTAAAGGAAGGGTCTGAATCCAAGAATACTGTACCCTGCAATACTCTCAATCAAAATTGAAGGTGAAATCTAAAGCTTCACAGACAAAAAAGGACTAGGGGAATATATTACCACCAAACCAGCAATGCAAGAAAGTTAAAAGGTCTGCTGTAATAAAAAGAAAGAGGAAGCAAAGAAGGAACTCGGGGGTAAGGACTAAAAATGGCAACAGATAAGTACTTATCAATAATAACTTTAAATGTAAACGGATTAAATGCTCCAATCAAAGACATAGGGTAACCGATTGGATAAGAAAACATGATCCATATATCTGCTGTCTGCAAGAAACCCACCTTAGGAAAAGAGATGCACACAGATTGAGGGTGAAGGGATGGAACATGGTATTTCAGGCAAATGGAAATGAAAAAAAAAAGCTGGGGATGCAATACTTATATCTGACAAATTAGATCACAAAGTGAAGGACATAACAAGAGATAAAGAAGGCCACTTCATAATACTAAAGTGAACAATCCAACAAGAAGAAATAACTCTGGTAAACTTATATGCACCCAATATAGGAGCACCTAAATACATAAAAAAAAAAAAACTCTTGCAGGACATTAAGGGAGAGATTGACAGCAATACAATCATAGCAGGAGACTTTAATACCCCACTGTCATAATTGGACAAATCTTCTAAACAAAAAATCAACAAAGAAACATCAATCCTAAATGACTAACTAGACCAGATGGAATTCATTGACATCTTCAGAGCATTTCACCACAAAGCCACAGAATATACATTCTTCTCCAGTGCACATGGGTCATTTTCAAAGATAGATCATATGTTGTGTCATAAGAAAAGTCTCTTCAAATTCAAAAAGATAGAAATCATGTCAAGCATTTTCTCAGACCACAGTGGCATAAAACTGGAAATCAACTATAATAAAAACAATAGAAATAAATCAAACACATGGAGACTAAACAGCATGCTATTAAACAACAACTGGGTAACGAGAGAGATCAAGAAAGAAATAAAAAATATCATGGCAACAAATGACAATGACAACACAACAATACAAAATTTATGGGACACAGTGAAAGCAGTCTTGAGAAGGAAGTTCATAGCCCTACAAGCCTACTGCAAAAAAACAGGAAACAATGGTAATAAATCACCGAAAATGGTAATAAAACAATGGTAATAAATCACTACAACTCAAAGAGCTAGAACGTGAGCAACAAGAAAAGCCCAGTGTACTCAGAAGGAAGGAAATAGTGAAGATCACAGCGGAGATAAACAACTTGGAGACCAAAGAAACAACTCCAAAGACAAACAAAACAAAGAGCTGGTTCTTTGAAAGGATAAAGAAGATTGATGGACCCCTAGCCAGGCTCACCAAGAAGCAAAGAGAGAAGACCCAAATAAACAAAATCAGAAATGAAAGGGGAGAAATGACAACAGACCCTGTGGAAATACAAAGGATTGTTAAAAAATACTATGAACAACTCTATTCCAACAAATTGGACAACCTGCAAGAAATGGACATTTTACTAGAAAAATATAACCTCCCTAAACTTAATGAGGAGGAAGCCAAACATCTCAATAGTCCAATAACTATGGAAGAAATTGAAGCAGTCATCAAAAAGCTTCCAGCAAATAAAAGCCTGGGTCCAGATGGCTACACAGGAGAGTTTTACCAAAACATTCAAGGAAGAATTAAAATCTATCCTCCTCAGACTATTCAAGAAGAAGGAATACTACCAAACACCTTCTATGAAGCCAGCATCACCCTAATACCAAAACCAGATAAAGACAACACAATGAAAGAGAGTTATAGGCCAATATATCTCATGAACATAGATGCCAAAATCATCAACAAAATTCTAGCAAACCGGATCCAGCAGTACATCAGAAAGATCATACACCATGACCAAGCAGGATTCATCCCAGGAATGCAGGGATGGTTCAATATCCGCAAATCAATAAATGTGATACATCACATAAACAAATTGAGAGATAAAAATCACATAGTCATATCAATTGATGCAGAAAAAGCATTTGACAAAATCCAACATCCTTTCTTGAAAAAAACTCTGAGCAAAGTGGGAATAGAAGGATCATACCTCAACATCATAAAAGCCATATATGATAAACCCACAGCTAACATCATACTCAATGGGCAAAAACTAAAACCATTTCCCCTAAGAACAGGAACAAGACAGGGATGCCCACTCTCACCTCTCCTGTTCGACATAGTACTGGAAGTATTAGCCATTGCAATTAGACAACAAGAAGAAATAAAAGGCATCCAAATTGGAAAAGAAGTAAAGCTGTCCTTATTTGCAGTTGACATGATATTGTACATAAAAAACCCAAAGGACTCCATTCCAAAACTAATTAA
>JAAGEH010000720.1:0-15531 GCA_011751065.1 Lasiurus cinereus | reverse complement strand
GACTCAGAAGTGGCGCAGTTGGGAGGGTCTGTCTCCCGCCCACTCGCGAAAGCCAGCGGCACAATCAGCAATCCGTCCTCCGCGTGGTGCCGTGCGCGACCAGACCTCCGATCCTTTGCAACTCCCCTAAATTTCCGTGCACTTCTCCCTTTTCACAGTCCAAACTCCCCCCGTATGAGTCTCGGCTGGATCTGGGGTTTAGTGTCGTAAGATAAGGGGTTCAATGCCGTTGGGAGTCTCCGTTTCCCTCCCGCCAGAGAAAGCCAGCCAGGTACTCCGGCACCTGCTCTCTCAGCGCGCGTCTCCGTACCTCAGCTTTTTGCAGCTCCTCTGGGCCTCTGTGAGCCCCTCTCTTTCCCTCTAGTTGTAGAACTTCCATTCAGCCAGCTTTCCTGTGGTTCTGGATGATGTCCGTTCTGTCTTTTAGTTGTAGTTTTAAAATTGTTGTGTGAGGCAGCAGTATAGGTGTTTACCTATGCCACCATCTTGGATTTTCCCGTTGTTATTTTTTTAAAAATGTTTTTGTTCTTGCTTTCAGAGAAGAAGGGAGAGATAGAGAAAAACCCCAATGATGAGAGAGAAACCTCACTGATGGGCTGCCACCTTCAAAACCTCCCCTGTGCACTGGGCATTGAGCCTGCAACCCAGGCCTGTGACCTGATTGGGAAGCAAATCATGACCCCCTGGTTCATAATGTAAATGCTCAACTACTGAGACACACTGTCCATAAAGCATGTCCGCCAGTGCCCTGTTGAACTGAGAGGATCTCAGTTAATGTTCTGCTTTCCCCACAGGAGGTGGAAACTGCAGGTGCTGGATTTAAGGAACCTGGGGGCCGACTTCTGGAGAAGGTGGTGTGGAGACAGCATTCTGAATCACTCACCAACAGGACCAGTGACTGTGCACAGGGCCAGCCCCAGCATGGAGCACCCCTTAGCTCCCTTGGAGGTGTTCTTAGACCTTCATTTCAATGGAAGGGACAGGGATGAGTTTTTCATGGACGTCATCCAATGGGTCCAGCAGAGGGCAGGGCTGCTACACCTGTGCTGCAAGTCGCTGAGGATCGCTGAGGTGCCCTTCTGGAGGGTGAGGAAGGTCCTGGGTACGGTGCAGTTGGACTGCATCCAGGAGGTGGAAGTGAATTGTACCTGGGACCTGAACACCCTGGGGATATTTTCTTTTTTACCTGGGACAGATGAGGAACCTGCAGAGAATCTCTCTCTCCCACATCCAAGTGTTGAGTTTGGAGGATGAGAAGGATGATCAGGAGGAAGAGGAGCAGGAGATGAGGGAGGAAGAGGAGCCAGATAGGGAAGAGCAGGAGGAAGAGGAGCAGGAGATGGGGGAGGAAGAGGAGTCAGATAGGGAAGAGCAGGAGGAAGAGGAGCAGGAGATGGAGGGAGAGGAGTCAGAGAGGGAAGAGCAGGAGGAAGAAGAGCACAAGTGGGAGCTAGTAGAGGAGTTTGAGTGGGAGGAACAAGAGGAGGAAGAGGAGCTGATGGAGCAGGTGGAGCAGGAGGAACAGTAGGAGCAGGAGGAGCAGCAATCCTTTTCCCAGTTCCTCTCTCAGATGCTCAGGCTGCAGCACCTCCGAGAGCTTGGCATGGGTTCCCTCTCCTTCCTCCGAGGCCGTCTAGACCAGATGCTCAGGTGAGCTGTTTAGCAGTGGACACAACCTTAGAATGTAAAGGGAGTGGTCTTGTTATGTTGTTTGAGGGGGGTATCCCATGAGCAACAAAGGAAGCATCTGTTAAAATCAGTCTGTCAGAAGGGGTAACAGAACTGGCTCAGTGAGGGACCCAGCCAGCCTGGGTGTGTGTATTCTTCCTCAGGGACAGATGTCTAAGTGATGAGGATTTAGGAAGAGAATTGGGAGGAGGCAAAGCCACTTCAGACGGAGCATTTGGACACATCAGCTCTCAAACACACGTGAGCCTGTCTCAGATTCCCCATCTGTAGGAGGTGGCCCCGGGTACCAGGAAGGCCATTGGTAGAAAGGACAGGCATGATTCTGCAGCTCAGGGAGCGGGAGTGAAAAGGATGGCAAAGGTGACCAGTGGCTTGTGGTGATATAGGGATGGAAGTTCCCTCTGCACACTGGCCTCCCCAGTTGATGTTGTGGAATCTCCCTCTGGTTTACTCTCCCTTTTTGTTAAACCGTCAAAGGAGGATATATTTGACCATTGATTTTTAGAGAGTGGAATAAAGGAGAGAGAGAGAGAGAGAGAGAGAGAGAGAGAGAGAGAGATAGATAGATAGATAGATAGAGAGATAGATAGATAGATAGATAGAGAGAGAGAGAGATATGACTGGTTGCCCTCAGTACATGCCCCAACTTGGGCTGGGCTTTGAGCCTGCAAATGAGATCTGTGCCCTTGACTATGATTCAAACGTGAGACCCTTGGGTCCAAAAGGAAAAGATCTTGCCACTGGTTCAATCCATCGAGGGCCAGGTGTGTTCCCTATGCATTAGATGAACGAGTCTCAGGTGGCCCATAAAGTGCAGGGATGTGCCCCCTTTACCTAGACACTGCGTCGGGCTGCCTGAGTAAGTTCCCTGGGTTTTCCATGTCTAGGCATCCTCCAGAGTGCAGTTTTCTGCTTGGCAGCTGAGGAATGGAAGCTCTAGAGATGTGGCAAATTTGACCCAGTCTAAAAGGAGAGTGGGCTGCCTGGGTGTTTCCCTTCAACAGATTGTCAGGACAACCTTGGGCTTGGACAAATCAGTCTATTCCCACCTGGAGGACCCCTCTACCTGCACCCCCGAATCTCCAAGAACTAGCCTCTCTGTGTCTCCTCAGGTGCCTGCAGAAGCCTTTAGACAAATTCACCATAACGCATTGCCGTCGCCTGACCCATTCAGACCTAACACACCTGTTCCAGTGCCGAACCTCAGGCAACTGAAGTGCCTGCGTCTGTATTGTGCCAACCTCGCAGATTTTAGTTCTGAGCCCCTTCGTGCTCTGCTGGAGGCAATAGGTCCCACCCTCCAGGACCTGGGCCTCAGTAACTGTGCCATGGTGGACTCCCAGGTCGGGGCCATCCTGCCTGTCCTGAGCCGCTGCCACCAGCTCAGGTTCTTCACCATCTCTGAGAACGACTTCTCAGTGGCCACCGTGAAGAAGCTGCTGCGCCACACAGCCAGGCTGCGCAGCTTAGAGCTGGAGCTGTATCCTGTCCCCCTGGAGGGTTACAGGGCCTAGGGGACTGTCAACCAGGACAGACTTTCCCTGATCCTGGCTGAGCTGAGGGGAACACTGAGGGAGTTAGGACGGCCCAGGACTATCCTACTTGCCAGCAAGCACACTGGCCACAGGGAGTTGTATGAAGTAGCATTTTCATGATCATGAACCTGTGCTGTGCCTGTAATGACTTCGCTCAGTGGGTGCACCTGAGCTTCTTCTGGGCCTTTGGAAGCTGAAACCTCCGATTGGGATGCATTACACAGAGGCCACCACCTTTCAGGTTCATGCTTACTGTGAAAGGGGAAAGAGAAGGACACACTCAGGCAACAGGATTCCAGGGGCAAAGGATGGGCAGGTCATGAGGCCCCCCCCTCCCCACCCGCAGCTCAAAGGCAAAATGTCTTACAATCAGAAACATGAATCTCATTTGCCTGGGAAGAGGGGCAGAATTTGGACTTGAGCTTCAGAATTTGAATCCTTTGGTGGATGATTGTAAAGGAATGATAAGAAATAAAGACTATTTCTTTTTTTTTAAATATATTTTATTGATTTTTCACAGAGAGGAATGGAGAGGGATAGAAAGTTAGGAACATCGGTGGATCGAATCCAAGATGGCGGCATAGGTGAATACCTACACTGCTGCCTCGCACAACAATTTCAAAACTACAACTAAAAGACAGAACGGACATCATCCAGAACCACAGGAAAGCTAACTGAGTGGAAGTTCTACAACTAGAAGGAAAGAGAGGGGCTCACAGAGACCCAGAGGAGCTGCAAAAAGCTGAGATACGGAGATGCGCGTGCTGAGAGAGCGGGTGCCAGAGCACCTCTCTGGCTTTCTCTGGCGGGAGGGAAACGGAGACTCCCAACAGCATTGAACCCCTTATCTTACTACACTAAACCCCAGATCCAGCCGAAACTCACATGGGGGGAGTTTGGACTGTGAAAAGGGAGAAGTGCACGGAAATTTAGGAGAGCCGCAAAAGATCAAAGGCCTGGTGGCAGCGTGCACGGCGCTGTGCGGAGGACAGACTGCTGATTGTGCCGCTGGCTTTCGCGAGTGGGCGGGAGACAGACCCTCCCAACTGTGCCACTTCTTAGTCCACTGGGCCCCTGTTTTGTGTGAAACCCAGTGGACCTAGACTCCTGTGGTCCTGGCGCGCAGGGGAGCTGGAAAGGCAGCGGTTAGAGGCAATGCGGGCTCTCGGGCACAAGGACTGCTCCACCGATTACCCAGTCACGTGAGACTCAGGGGACGTGGAGGGCGGGGCCGACTGGAAGGCAAGGCGGTCCCTTAAGCCCTGAGACTCCACCCATCCCAAGCTCAACAGAGGCTTCTGTGGCTTTGCACGTCTGGCATTATAAGGCTGAATCCAACACAGAAGTTTCCCCGACATAGTGAAAATGCCAAGACAAGGAAGGGATCACAAACAAAAGAAATGGAGGAAAAAAAAAACGACTGGATATAGAGTTCAAAACCACGCTTATAAGGTTTTTCAAGATTATGCTAGAAAAGATGGATAAATTTATCAAGTCCCAAGAGGAGATGAAAAAGGACCAACTAGAAATTAAACATTCACTGACTGAAATAAAAAATATTATACAGAGTCCTAACAGCATACTAGAGAAAGGCAAGAATCAAGTCAAAAATTTGAAATATAAAGAAGCAGAAAACACTCAACTGGAAAAGCAAGAAGAGAAAAGAATCCAAAAATGTGAAGATAATGTAAGGAGACTCTGGGACAGCTTCAAACGTACCAACATCAGAATTGTGGGAGTGACAGAAGAGAGAGAGCAAGATACTGAAAACCTATTTAAAGAAATAATGACTGAAAACTTCCCACATCTGGTGAAAGAAATAGACTTACACGTCCAGGAAGCACACAGAACCCCATATAAATGGAATCCAAAGAGGACCACACCAAGACATATCATAATTAAAATACCAAGAGCAAAAGACAAAGAGAGAATATTAAAAGCAGCAAGAGAAAAACAGTTCATTACCTACAAGGGAGCACCCATACGACTGTCAGCTGATTTCTCAACAGAAACGATGCAGGCCAGATGGGAGTGGCAAGAAATATTCAACGTGATGAATAGCAAGAACCTACAACCAAGAATAATCTATCCAGCAAAGCTATCATTCAGAATTGAAGGGCGGATAAAGAGCTTCACAGATAAGAAAAAGCTAAAGGAGTTCATCAACTCCAAACCAGTATTATATGAAATGCTGAAAGGTACTCTTTAAGAAGAGGAAGAAGAAAAAGATTAAAGTCAAAAAATTATGAACAACAAATACGTATCTATCAACAAGTGAATCTAAAAATTAAGTGAATTAAAAATTTGATCAACAGAATAAACTGGTGAATATACTAGAATCAGGAACAAGGAAAGGGAGTGGACTGATAATTCTCAGGGGGAAAGGGGTGAGGGGTATACAGGGAGAGACTGGACAAAAATCATACACCTATGGATGAGGTCAACGGGAGGGAGGGAAGGGTGGGAGCTGGGTGGAGGGGTGCTATGGAGGGGAAAAAAAACAAATGTAATAATCTGAATAATAAAGATTTAATTAAAATAAAAAAAAGGTATAGGAGGTGGGCCGAGACCGGTTTCACTCAGTGGATGGAGCGTCGGCTTGCGGACTGAAAGGTCCCGGGTTCGATTCCGGTCGGGGGCATGTACCTTGCTTGCGGGCACATCTCCACTGTGAGGCTGTGCAGGAGGTGGCTGATCGATGTCTCTCTCTCATCGATGTTTCTGACTTTCTATCTCTCTCCCTTCATCTCTGTAAAAAGTCAATAAAATATATATATATTTTAAAAAAGTATAGAAGGTGGGGCAAAAGTAAGTATACAGTTGTGAGTATGAGAAACAGCCTATTCTTGTAATTGTTACTCATTACTTATATTATTTTCCATACAGCCTATTCTTGTAATCATTACTTGCTATTTATTGTATTGTTTTCCATACAAACAACTGTAGACCTACTTTTGCCTCACCCTGTGTATTAAGTTGGGTTACACTAATAACCAGTTCTATGAAAAAACAACAACTATGGTATATCTAGGGGGCTCTTTAGGGGGCGCCACAGCTGGTAAGGACCAACAATCAGGCAGGGCTTATGGAAGTTCTCGAACTTGACGCAAAAACTCCGTTAATAATAAGTTCTAAGTTCCCACATTCACCTTCCCTGAATTCCTCTCCCTTCTATAAACACCCCTGCACCCTGCCACGTGGGAAGACTATGCACGAGATGTAACTCTTTTTCTTTCTTTTGTTTGAATCCTCACCGGAGGATATTTCCCCATTGATTTTTAAGGAGAGTGGGAGAGGGAGGGGGAGACAGAAACATCCATGTGAGAGGAACACATCGACAGGCTGCCTCCTGCACCAGCCCTGACCCTGCAAACCAGACACATGCCCTTGGCCGGAATCGAACCCGGGTCCCTAAAAAAAAAAAGAAAGAAAGAAAGAAAGAAAGTTAGGAACATCGATGAGAGAGAGACATTGATCAGCCGCCTCCTGCAAGCCCCCTACTGGGGATGTGGCCACAACCAATGTACGTGCCCTTGACCGGAATTGAACCTGGGACCTTTCAGTCCACAGGCTGACACTCTATCCACTGAGGCACACCGGTTTCAGCATAAAGACTATTTCAAAAGCTACCTTCTGATCCTCTTGCATGTATTCATCTGTCTCCCTAGTTTACAGCTCAAGACCCTACAGTTACTGATTTAAAAAAAAAGCCAGGGGGCAGAGGGGTGTGGTTGGGGAAGGGCTCAGGATCAGAACCTGGAACTGGTGGGCTGCAGTTCGGCTACAGGACTTAGCAGCATTTTATCCCTCCCTCCTGCTCTTTACTTCTCTCTGGGCATCTCTGACCTCCTTGTGGCTGCTCAGTGGGTGGGGACAATGGGATATGCTAAGTGGCCCACCAACCCCTGAAGTGAAGGGGACCTGGCTGCTGGCTCTGACCCTGGATGCGAGTGTTCCTCACAGTCCTCCATGTGGATCCAGAAGTCTCAGGACTTGTGTCAGGAGGGGTTCAGGGACAAGGCAGGGTCCCCATTTCCTGAAGGGCCCCTCCATACTGCAGAGGTACCATGTCCCTGGACCACCCAGCCTATGCCTGTGAGCCTGCTGCGGAGGAAGTCTGACTTATAGCCAGGAATATCATCCAAATTCCTTTGAGCAAAATACTACAGTTATTCAGGTACATCACACGTTTTCTAGTATTTCTACCCCACATTCAATAGAACCCCATGGCAGGTCATATCCCTGGAGGATTGGCTTATTCCCATTACACCTCCCGTCTCTCTGTGGAAAAAGACTAGAAAGCGTGTTTTGAAACCAGCCTGTCAGATTGGGGAGCGGACACACTGCACCAATGAGTGAGCTTCTTCCCTGTCTCAGTTGCTGCATTAGGCACTGTTCACCAGAATAATCAACAGAGACCATGGACGCAGATAAGGGATTTATAGGGAAAGGCTCCCACTTTCAGTCCCAATAGCTGCCCTCTGCAAGCCAGGGAATCTACAAAGGGAATGGTGTAACTGAGGCCAATCTGAACACCTGAGAACAAGGGGAGCCCATGGCATCGCCCCCAATGTGGGGCCTAAGGCTGAAAATAAAAGGCAGCTGGTACACACCCTGGAGTGTGGGAAACTTGTGCTTTACAGCCATTTTGTAGTAAGCTCCAGTCATGTTAGCTCTAACCTCGGGCTAGGTTTCTATTACCCCAAACCCTATCTCTTTCCCGTAAGCCAGGTGTTTCGCCTTACGGGCTAGGAATTTCCACTTCGATTTGGTTGCTTAGTCTCCCCCGTTACACAAAAACTGGAACCTCCTCATTCCTCCTTCTCCCTATAATTACCCCGAACTCCTCCTGAATAAATGAGACTTGATCAGAACCTTGTCTTGTCTCCATTCCTTGTGTCTGTTGTCCCTTTCATCCCCACTCCCCCTCTAGGGTCCCCGTTGACTAACCCTTGGGTTGGGACAAGTGGCGCCCAATGTGGCTCGAGAACGGGGGATCCAGTGAGGGACGCTGTCTGGAGAGCCGGCACAAAAAGGAGAAGACAGAGGATAAGTTGATGTGGGAACCTGCTGCGTTTTCTACACCTCGGTGAGTAGACAGCAACTATGGGTCAAGAAATGAGTCAGCATGAAATGTTTGTTAATGGACTTAGAAAAGCTTTAAAGGCACGAGGAGTAAAGGTTAAAATTAAACAGTTATGTGATTTTTTTTTATTATATCCAAGATATTTTTCCTTGGTTCCCTACTGAAGGAACTATTGATAATAAGAGATAGAAAAGGGTTGGAGATGCTCTTAGGGATTTTTATGAAAGTTTTGGGCCTAAAAAGGTTCCTATAACTGCCTTTTCATACTAGAATTTAATCGATGAGGTCATATCACAGAGGCATCGGGATCCTGTAGTTGCTAATGTAATTGAAAAGGGAGGAAAAAAATCCTCCAAATAGATAAAGAGAAAGAGGATTTAAAAGAACAGCAGAAATTAGATCAAAAAGAAAAAAGGATTGAGAAAGAGAGGACCTCATGTCTTTCGATAGCGATGTTGAGGAAGAAAGAGGGGCGACCCAAGGAACTGAAAAGAAAAAACTTGAATAAGAGAACCATCCAGGGGCCCACATAATACATTAAGAGAGAGGACTTTAGAAAATGAAAAGAAAAAAATCAAAGATACATGAAAAAAGAACACCTTTAGAAACAAAAGTAAAATTCTATAATTTAGAGGGAGCTAAACCTAAGACAAAGAAATATCCAACCCTATCAGAATTTCTTGAAGTTAAGGAGGATCTTAGTGATACGGATTGGGAGAATTTAGAAGAACAGGCAGCCAGATATCATAATCCAGACTGGCCGCCTGTTGCTCAGCGTCCTCTGCCATATAGTCCCGTCCCCAGCGCTCCTCCCTTAGCATGCCCGGTTCTTGACCCCAGAAAGGAGCTAAGAGATAAGATTGAATTTTTAAAGGAACAAATAAAATTAGAAAAAGAGCACCAGGAGCTTATAGCACAATTAGAGGGTCTAAAAATAGGCAAGCCCAATATGGAGCCACAGCTCCTTATACCACAGTAATTGTAGCATCAGTAGCTGAAAATTGGCTTACACCCGGGGATTGGCAGACTCTAGCCAGAGCAACACTAGCGGGAGGGGATTATTTTTTATGGAAATCAGAATTCATAGAGTCATGCAAGGATACTGCTAAACGCAACGCGCAAGCTGGCAATAGGTGGAATCTAGATATGCTCATAGGAGAAGGCAATTATGCTACCAGCGATGCGCAAATGCAATATGACGCAAGACTTTTTGCCCAGATTCAATCAGCCGCTACTAAGGCTTGGAGAAAATTACCAGTTAAAGGTGACATGAGCTCCTCTTTAACTAATATTAAACAGGGGCCAGATGAGCCTTTTGCAGATTTTGTTCATCGCCTAATCACTGCAGCTAGCAGAATTTTTGGTAACGCTGACGCAGGCACGGAATTTGTCAAACAATTGGCCTTTGAAAACGCTAATGCTGTTTGCCAAGCGGCCATTCGGCCCTATAAGAAAAAGACTGATTTATCAGGCTACATCCCCCTTTGCTCTGATATCAGAGCCGCTTATCAGCAAGACAATTCTTATCACAGCAAAATAAGAATAAATGTTTTAACTGTGGGGAATCAGGGCATTTTGCGAGAGAATGTAAGGGGAGCAAAAATACGAACACTAAAACTCAAGCTCCAGGTCTATGCCCTTGATGCAAAAGAGGGAAACACTGGGCTAATGAGTGTAAATCCAAGACAGATGCCCAAGGTCAGCCTCTATGTTGTAACCCAACGAGACAACCTCATTCGGACACAGAGTTTTAGAGATGGAAATTTGAGCTTTATTCCTGCGCAGGGACTGCAGCCAACCTTACGCAGAGGAGAACTGCAGTCCCGAGGTCTTGAAAATGGCTGGTTTTATAGCCCTATCACTGGGGTTGAGCAAGCAAGCATTGTCTACAGAAGCAAATATTTGCTGTTAGCACAGCTGCCTGGAGGAGTTATCCTAAGAGAAGTGTAAAATTTTAACAGAGACATTTACTGGCTCAGGGGAATGTTCTGAATGGTCTGTTATCTTCAACAGAGACATTTATCAACTCAGGGGAATGTTCTTACCCTGTTCCGGGCAAATTTGGCCCGGGGTTGGGGAATTAAAGGTTATACACACAGGGGCTGTTTGGCCATGTCACAACACTCTACCTCCGGTTCAGGGAAACGGGAACGGGGGCCAGCCCCAGGCCCCCACACTGAAACAAATCTTTGGGACAGTCAGCTTTGTTCCAGCAAACAACAATCCATTTCAGACCTCCTCAGAGCCACCACAGGAAGCGCAGGACTGGACCTCAGTTCCACCGCCCACACAGTATTAACCCCCGAGATGGGAGTTCAAGCCCTTCCCCCTGGGATCTTTGGCCCTTTACCAAAAGATACTTTCGGCCTCATAGTAGGACGTAACATTTCTACACTTAATGGATTACAAGTCTTTCCCGGGGTTATAGATAATGACTACTCTGGTGAAATTAAGGTTATGGTATCTTCTCCTAAAAATATTAATACCATTGTAACGGGACAGAGATTTGCTCCATTACTACTCCTACCCCTAATCCCCACCTCTAATAAGACAGTTATTAAACAAAGAGGTAATAAAGGTTTTGGGTCATCAGATGTTTATTGGGCAGAGATAATATCAGCACAAAAACCTCTTATGTCTCTACAGCTAGATGGTAAAGAATTTTCAGGCTTAGTAGATACAGGCGCAGATGTTACTATTATCAAAAAGGAAGAATGGCCTACAACTTGGCCTCTAGATACTACTATGACCCATTTAAAAGGAATAGGCCAAAGTCAGAATCCTGAAAGGAGTTCAAAGCTTTTGATCTGGAAAGATCATGAAGGTAACCAAGGCACCATATGTTGTGCCCAGAGTTCGGGACCTTCAATAATCCACCACTAAGGAGCCTTTTCCGATGCAAAAGCCAAGAGTCTTTATTCAAACCCGGGTTTGGCTCTCAGCCTCTTTATGACGGAGCAGCGAGGTGAGAGAGGGGACTGGGCGGGAACAATGAGTTTTATGGGGTATGATAATTAGGGGGCTTGAGAAAGTGATGGTTACAGAGATTGGTCACTTGAATTGGGGCCTTTCTGTGGTTAAGCCTAATTAGGACCTTAGCTGTGTCCCTGGAGCTTCATTGGTCCATTTGGATGGGGGTCGGGGAAGTTAAGACATTGCTGGCACACCTGTGGCCACTCCCAGAAAAGGGAGGGGTTTTAGGCAGGGGTCCCAGCCCTATAGGACAAGATGGAGGGGAATTCATTTCCTTTCACATACAACCCTATGTTATAGCTGGATTACCAATCAACCTTTGGGGTAGGGACTTATTGTCTCAGCTTGGACTAATCATGTGTAGCCCAAACAACGTAGTTACTACTCAAATGTTAAAAAATGGATATCTACCAGGTCAAGGTTTAGGAAAAAACAACACAGGAATATTAAAACCCATAGAAGCCACTCCTAGATCAAACAGAGCAGGATTAGGCCATTTTCCATAGGGGCCACTGACGCTCCTGTGACCCATGCAGAAAAAATAACGTGGCTATCTGAAGAGCCTGTATGGGTCGATCAATGGCCTCTAACATCTGAAAAACTATTGGCTGCACAGCAGCTGGTACAGGAGCAGCTTGAAGCTGGCCATATTATCCCCAGTAACTCTCCTTGGAATACTCCTATCTTTGTCATTAAGAAGAAGCCAGGTAAATGGTGGTTGTTACAAGACTTAAGGGCAGTAAATAAAACAATGGTGCTAATGGAAGCCCTACAGCCTGGACTCCCCTCTCCTGTTGCTATACCTTCAGGGCATTTTAAGGTAATCATAGACTTAATAGATTGCTTTTTTACCATTCCTCTACACCCTGAGGACCAAAAGCGCTTTGCCTTCAGCCTACCCGTATGGCTAATAGTCCCACCTTATGTCAATCCTTTGTTGCTCTTGCAATACAAGCAGTAAGAGATCATTGGCCAGAAATGTATATTATACATTACATGGATGATATTTTAATAGCTGGAAAGGATGGTGGTGAGGTCTTGAGATGTTATGACGAGTTACAAAATACTTTACAAGACAAAGACTTAGAGATCACCCCTGATAAAGTCCAATTAACGGATCCATAAACATATCTTGGTTTTCAAATGAAAGGACCTCAGGTCTCCTCTCAGAAGTTAGCATTAAGATTAGACAAGCTCAAAACTTTAAACGATTTTCACAAACTCCTTGGAGATATCAACAGGCTCATGTCCTATCTAAAGCTTAGCAAAAGTGATTTAAAACCTCTTTACGATATTCTACACGGGGATGCTAATCCTACATCTCCCCGTGAGCTGACACCGGAAGGAAGACAAGCCATATGTATAGTAGAACAAGCCATTTGGTCACAAACTGTTACATTTATAGACTATGATAAACCTTTGAAATTCATCATTTGCAAAACAGCTTTCACCAACCGCTGTTTTTGGCAAACAACCCCCCTCAGATGGGCTCATCTGCCTGCTACACCTAAAAAGTCATTGGGCCATATTATCAAGCAGTATCTGATCTTATAATCCTAGGCAGGGAACAAGGGAAGAGATATTTTGTTAAAGAACCAGATTTCATCATACAGCCTTATACCAAAGAACAAGTTAATTGGCTCATGCAGACTACTGAATTCTGGCCTATTGCCTTGGCTTCTTATACATCCTAGATAATCATTATCCACCAGACAAACTTACTGATTTTGCTAACAAATATGATTTAGTATTCCCCAAAATCACAGCATTTACGACCACCGCCTAAGCCAGGAACTGGGCCTTATGCTGCCCTGCTTTCCAATGACGGGTAAGGTGGGTTGGAACCGTATAGTAGTTCCTGACCTAAGACGGGTACCGTCCCCTCAAGGTTATTGGCCCTTTCAATGTTTAAAGAAAAGGGGGACCTGTGGGAAACTTGTGTTTGACAGCCATTTTGTAGTAAGCTCCAGTCATGTTAGCACTAACCTCGGGCTCAGTTTCTGTTACCCCAAACCCTATCTCTTTCCCATAGCCAGGTGTTTTGCTTTAACGACTAAGACTCCCCCGTTACACAAGAACTGGAACCTCCTCATTCCCTGGAATCTCCTCATTCCTCCCTCTTCCTATAATTACCCCAAACTCCTCCTGAATAAACGAGACTTGATCAGAACTTTGTCTTGTGTCCATTCCTTCTGTCTGTTGTCTCTTTCATCCCCATTCCCCCCTGGGTCCACGTTGACTAACCCGTGGATCGGGACAAATTAGAATTTTGGTTTGTATGCTTAAGGAATTATAAGTTTCAGAAGGTATAGTTTTACAGGTTTTGTTTGATGTTATAGAACATAATCCTTGGTTTCCTGAAAAAAGGTACATTAGATCTTGAGTGTTTGGCAAAAAGTTGGTCAAAATTTGGGGAAAAAAAATAAAAAAAAGAGCTCAGCAGCAGGGAAAATACTCACTTTAAAAAAAAGAATAATAAAACCAAAAACTGGTTTTCCATGGGGAACATACTGTTGCCTTTGCTAGAGCCTTTTAGGGAGGCTGAGGAGAAGCCTCCTCCCCTGGTTCCTTCCCTCCTCCTAGTGAGAAGCAGGAAGAAAAATGGAAGAAATGGCCTGTATGGCCCCCTCCACCTCCATGTCCTAATCCTGAAACATTTAATTCGCTGCCAATAGAGTCATCTGTACAGAGAGCCATCAGAGCAGGAATGAAGGACAGGTCTTGGAAGAAAGGCTCGGTTTTCCTGTTATACAAGTAGCTGACCCACAGCTCCCAAATCAGACAACAAGAAAAAATTGATTTTAGTCGAGAACACTTTGGCTCAGTGGATAGAGCATCTTCTGCGGACTGAAAGGTCCCAGGTTCGATTCTGGTCAAGGGTATGTACCTTGGTTGCAGGCACATCTCCAGTAGGGGGCGTGCAAGAGGCAGCTGATCGATGTCTCTCTCTCATGTTTCTCTCTATCCCTCTCCCTCTCTGTAAAAAAATCAATAAAATACATTTTAAAAAATTAAAAAATGATTTTAAAATGATAAAAGCTTTGTGAGAAAGCATTGTTCAAAACGGTCCAACGGCTCCTTTTACAGGAGAAATCATGAATAATATTTCTGAAGCATTCTTACCTCCTTATGATTGGGATTCTCTGGCTCATGCCACTCTGAATGAAGGAGAATATTTACTGTGGAAGGGAGAATATTTGGAGAAGTGTCAAGAGCAAGCCCGTGCAAACAGAAGGCCGCATGCTCAAATAACTTATGAAGTGCTGCCAGGACTGGGACGGTATATGGATATACAAAATCAGTTCCAATATGTACAACAGGCATATGACCAAATTAGACTTTGTGGTAGGAAAGCTTGGTGGGCTTTACCAGCAAAAGGGGACCCTGAGGGAGCTTTTAGTAAATGTCTGCAGGGACCTACAGAGTCATTTTCTGACTTTGTAGCTCGTCTCACTGCAGCAGTGAAACAACAGATTCAACATGAGACAGCAGGAGATATTTTAATTTAGCAACTAGCTTATGAAAATGCCAATGCTGACTGAAAGAAATGCCTGACGCCTCTGAGAAGAAATAGTGCCATTACAGAGATAATTCGAGCATGTCAGAATGTGGGATCAGGCACTTTTCAAGCGAATTTACTGCTGCTGCAGTACCAGTGGGAAAAGGAATGCAGGCAACTGAGGACACAAGGTGGCGCTCTAGGGAGAGGCGTAAACACTCAGCCTCTGAGAGATTCAGTCTCCGTGTCCTAGATGTCAGAAAGGGAACCATTGGGCCAGACTGTGTAGATCAAAATTTCATGGAAACAAGCAGCCTCTAGATCAAGATACAGGGAATGGTCAACCGCCGGGAAACGGCCTGACGGGTGCCCCCCAGCCCCATCATTAATTAGGGAAACCTGCCCTGCAAAGCCCACAGTGGATTCCCTCATCCGAGAAACTGCTGGAAGCACAGGTCTAGATCTTAACAGCACTATAGTGGTCACTTTGACCCCTGATATTGCTCGGCAAGCTATTCCTACAGGAATTTCAGGTCCTATGTCACCGGGAGCTTTAGGATTAATCTTAGGGAGGAGTGGAAACACTCTAAAACAGTGGTTCTCAACCTTCCTAATGCCGGTACCCTTTAAGACAGCTGCTCATGTGGTGGTCACCCCCAACCATAAAATTATTTCCGTGCTACTTCATAATTGTAATTTTGCTACTGTTATGAACTGTAATGTAAATATCTGATATGCAGGATGTATTT
>JAAGEH010000719.1:0-14636 GCA_011751065.1 Lasiurus cinereus | reverse complement strand
CTTTTTTTTTTTTTTTTTACCTGTGAAGCTCTTTATCTGCCCTTCAATTCTGAATGATAGCATTGCTGGGTAGAGTAATCTTGGTTGTAGGTTCTTGCTATTCATCACTTTGAATATTTCTTGCCACTCCTGTCTGGCCTGAATAGTTTCTGTTAAGAAATCAGCTGACAGTCGTATGGGTGCTCCTTTGTAGGTATTTAACTGTTTTTCTCTTGCTGCTTTTAATATTCTCTCTTTGTCTTTTGCTCTTGGCATTTTAATTATGATGTGTCTTGGTGTGGTCCACTTTGGATTTTTTTTGTTTGGGGTTCTGTGTGCTTCCTGGACTTTGAGTCTATTTCTTTTACCAGGGGTGGGAAGTTTTTAATTATTATTTCTTCAAATAGATTTTCGGTATCATGCTATATCTCTCTTCTTCTGACATTCCAATAATTCTGATGCTGGTATGCTTGAAGTTGTCCTGGAGGCTCTTTATACTATCATCAAATTTTTGGATTTTTTTTTTCTTTTTCAGTTGAGTATTTTCTGCTTCTTTGTATTTCAAACCTTTGATTTGATTCTTGCGTCCCTCTAGTCTGCTGTTATGTCTCTGTATAATATTTTTTATTTCAGTCAGTGTATGTTTAATTTCTAGTTGGTCCTTTTTCATATCCTCAAGGGTCTTGTTAAATATATTGACCTTTTCTAGGAAATTCTTGAAAAACCTTATAACCATGGTTTTGAATTCTATATCCAGTCGTTTGTTTTCCTCCATTTCTTTTGTTTGTGTTCTGTTTCTTTGTCTCCACATTTTCGCTGCTTCTCTGAGTTGCTAGAGTAGCTCTGGGCCTATATGGCCCAGTAGCACCACCTCCCCTGTAATTTGAGGTGGACACTCTTGGTGCACCCCTTTGTGGACTGTGTGTACAGCCTTGTTGTAGTTAAGTCTTGATTGTTGTTGGTATCACTGGGGGGAATTGACTTCCAGGCCAATTGGCTGTGAGGATCAGCTGTGTCTACACCGAGAGAACTTCTGTGCTGGAGTCAGCCTTATGAGTTAAGACTTACAAAATTGCAAAATCCTCTGTGCTTGGCTTGGATGGGGACGAGTCTCAGGGCTGAGCAGACAGCTTTGGCTTCCCATCAGCCCTGTCCTATGAGGCCCCTGGATCTATTTCCCTTGGTAATCATTGCAGCCCACTGTGCACAATCACACTCACAACTCTAGCCCTCTCACTTTTGCGGCTCCCTTGAGTTTCTGTGTGCTCCAGGGACCCATATAAGTCTGGCTCCCCAAGGTCTCGCCTGAAATTGGGATTCAGTGCAGTCGGAATTGGAGTTCAGCACAGTTGGGAGGTTTCGTCTTCTTCCCACTAAAGAAGCCAGTGGCACAATCAGCAGTGAGTCCTCTCTGTGTGCACTCGCATGCATGCCTCCACACCCCTGCCTTTTGTGGCTCCCCTAAATTTCCATGTACTCTTCTCTTTTCCCCACAGGCCAGACTCCTGTATGAGTCTTGCTTGGAATTGGGGTTCAGTGCAGTTGGGAGTTTCTGACTCCCTCCCGCTAGAGGAAGCCAGCCAGGCATTCTGCTGCCTGTCCTCTCTACTCACGTGTCTCTGTATCTCAGCTTTTTGCAGCTCCTCTGAATCTTTGTAAGCCCCTCTCTTTCCTTCCAGTTGTAGAATTTCAATTTAGCCAGCTCTCCTGTGGTTCTGGATGATGTCTGTTTTGTCTTTGTAAGCCCCTCTCTTTCCTTCCAGTTGTAGAATTTCAATTTAGCCAGCTCTCCTGTGGTTCTGGATGATGTCTGTTCTGTCTTTTAGTTGTAGTTTTGAAATTGTTGTGCGAGGCAGCTGTTTAGGTGTTCACCTGTGCTGCCATCTTGGTTTCTTCCCCATATAAATCTTTTGATGATTATAGGCTTTCTCTTGGGCTTCAGTTTGTGTAAAGATATGGAACCATAAAAATTAGTATCAAAATATATTATCACTAATTTAGACAAATTTTCAGGTTTTCTTTTCTTTAATACCAAAAATGTTTCTGAGATACCTCCTTTCTAGTCACACAGAAGAAGACACAGACTGCATTAATAGGTTTGTAGTCAGATTGACCTGAGTTCTAATCATAGCTTCTCCATAGTAGTGATATAACCTAACCAAGCTTCACCTCTATCATTTTTAAATATCACCCAGCCTCCTAGACTTGATAATTTTTATATTTTTTTACTTAATAGTTAAAATACTACCCATATACTAATGGCCTATCTCTACCTCTGTCAATAATAACCTTTCTGTTGGTTTTAGGAGTTCAACAAGATATAGCTTCACAATCTCTGGATCAAGAAGTTTTATTAAAAGTTAAAACTGAAATTGAAGAAGAGCTAAGATTTCTGGACAAAGAAATTTCTGAAGGTTTCTTTATTCTTACTTTCCTAATTAATTAGAAGATTCTATTTGGTATGATTTACTTTTGATTTAATTTGTTTTTTTACAATAAAGTGCTCTCAACATTATACAGCTTCATTGGTATAGGATTATAAGGGTGAAACTAGTGGTTTACTCATTTTTCTTTTCTGGGGGATAAGTTTCTAAATTTTTCCTTGACTGTATACAACAGTTAAAATGTAGCCTTTTCTGATGTTAAGTGATGGGTTCAAGAATCATGTTAAGGTACTTTCAGTAAGGTGAAAAATGTGACTAAACTGCTTTTAGTTTTGCATTATATATGCTATAAATTAGCTGTCGCCAACCTTTCAGACTTCCACGGGCCATTGTTTGGCAATCACTGCTATAGATAGTTGTAATAGTAATATAGATGTAATTTATAGATGTTTATTTTATATTTAACATTATGTCATAAAATTTAAAAATTGTTATCATTGTAGTAACTAAATGAAATTCGATGTATTGAATGACTGTTCAATCATTCCCTTATTATTGAGGAGAGCATTTGGATTATTTTGAATCCACAATATGGGCATGTGCCCTGGCAGGAATGGAACCAGTGACCTTTCAGTGCAGCAACTTTTCAGTGCATGGGGATAATGCTCAACTAGCTGAGCCAAACTGGCCAGGGCCTAGTACAAGTTTTTGTGTGGATATATATTGCCCTATAATTGTTGTTTTTAAATATATTTTAATTGATTTTTCATAGAGAGGAAGGGAGAGAGATAGCTAGAAACATTGATGAGAGAGAAACATGGATCAGCTGCCTCCTGCACACCCCACACCGGGGATGTGCCCGCAACCAAGGCACATGCCTCTGACTGGAATCAAACCCGGGACCTCTCAGTCTGCAGGCCGACGCTCTATCCACCGAGCCAAACCAGTTTTGGCCCAATAATTGTTTTAAAAAATATATTCTTACTGATTTCAGAGAGAAAGGGAGAAGGACAGAGAGATTGAAGCATCAATGATGAGAGAGAATCATTGATCAGCTGCCTCTTGCACACCCTGCACTGGGGATTGGGCCAACAACCCAGGCCATGACATCCTGGTATGTAGGTCGGTGCCCAACCACTAAGCCACTCCATTTGGGCTATTGCTTAATAATTTTTAACAAGAAAAATGATAAATAATGTTTATAAATCAGTTCCCTGTTAGTAGAGAAAGAATATGAATAGTAATTTACAAATCATCCAGAAACCTAATTTTAGTCTTTTATTTTCCTTTGCCAACATTAAAAAATTTTTTTTTTTTAAATCCTCACCCAAGAATAAGTTTATAGAGAGGAAGAGTGCGAGAGCATGTGAGCGCATGCTTGTTCAGCATGGCTTAGTGGTAGAACGTTGACCTGTGACCAGGTCACAGTTCTATTCCTGGTCAGGGCACATGCCAAAGTTGCAGGCTCGATCCCCAGTGTGGGGTGTGCAGGAGGCAGCCTTTTAATGATTCCCTTTCATTATTGATGTTTTATCTCTCTCCCTCTTCCTTCCTCTCTGAAATCAATAAAAATATGCAAGAGAGAGAGAGGGGCGGGGGTGGGGAGGAACGTCGATATGAGAAACATTGCTCAGTTGCCTTTTGTATACACCCTGACCAGAAGTCGAACCTGCAACTGTTTGGTGTATGGAACGATGCTCCAACCAACTGAGCCACCTAGCTACGGCCTTTACCAATATATATATATATATATATATATATATTTCCTTCAGAGTAGTTTATTGATCTTTAGAGAGAGAAGAAGGGAGAAGAGAGAAACATCGACACTATAGTGTAACATCCATTGGCTGCCTCCCATACATCCCAACCACTATTTTTAACTGACTAAAATTCCAATTCTATTTTACGTCTTTGTCCACTTCTGGTGGCAGTACTTATACATAGTAAAATGGGGAAAAGGTCAAAAGAAGAAAAACAACAACAAAGGATTAATTGCACTTACCTTATTGGAACCCTCGTATAACCAAGACTGATCATTATAATGGGCATCCTCAAGCTTGCTCAGACAACGAAATATTTGTGAACTTGGCAGCCATTTTCATCTTTCATGTACTCTATAGGGAAATAGTATACTTAACAGCCTTCTAGGTGCAAGCCTTAGATTAATACAATAAATACTTTATGGATATTATTGATAACTCTTGTGAGCGGGTGTAAGCTGCTTACTTTACTGGGATTTTGTGCCCTGAATCCTTTGGAACAACAATAATTTGGCCTGTTTTCCTGAAGTTTGAGAATGGCTAAGTCAGTATAACATGGAGTAAAGAAGCAAATGAGAAGCTGGTGGTTTGAGCTGAGAAGAACAGGTTATGATTCTATCCATATGCTATTTGTCAATTTGTATAATCTTCAGAGTTTTAACGTTTATTCATGGAGTTAAATGTTCAATTTAAAAAGGGAATGAAAGTAATTGACTCATTTTCTGAGGTGGAATAAACTGATTTGAGTCTGATTTAAGAAGTGCCACATTGCCCTAGCCAGTTTGTCTCAGTGGATAGAGTGTTGGCCTGTGGATTGAAGGGTCCTGGGTTCGATTATGATCAAGGGCACATGCCTGGGTTGTAGGCTCAATCCCTAGTAAGGCGGTGTGCAGAAGGCAGCCAATCAATGATTCTCTCTCATCATTGATGTTCTATCTCTCTACCTCTCCTTTCCTCTCTGAAATCAATAAAGATATATTTTTAAAAAGAGTGCCACATTTATAAAGGTAAAAACAAAAGCTTAGAAGGAAAATATTAAGAAAGGGATGATAGATCTAGCAGTTGCCTCTCATTTATCATTCTTATATCACATTGGTCTATAATAATGCACTAAATTGGTTTGTATATTTTAACATTTCAGTTTAAATGTTATGGAAACATTTTCCATAAATATCTTTTCTTAAAAAAAATCTCTAAATGTAGGACATATCCAGGAAAGATTAATATCTTGTAGTAATTATCTGATCTCTATAAGTGACTTATAGCTTAGCTCATTCTCAGTAGCAGTTGTCTTAATCCCCTGAGCTTTTATAGCACAACTTTTGATAATATTTATTAAATTAGAATTTCTTTTGCCCTGTCTTAGCCTTCATCAACATAGGCTTTGACCAGCACACGTCTCCAGTGTTCAGCCCTGCTAACCCAGTAGAACACTGTTTGGCTCATCTTGGAGAAAGAGTGTCCCAGGAACTGAAAGAGCCTCTACATAAGGCATTGCAAATGCTTCTCAGCCAGTGAGTTACCATTGCTTCTCTAAATAGTCTTCTGCACTGGGTTGCTTAAGGCTTTGTCTTCCGTAAATGGTGTAACTTCTTTTATCATTTAATTTTTTTCATTCTTCTCTTGCTTTTCCAAAGCATCTTCATTTGTGTTTTGAGTGACAATATTCGTATCAAAGAAGTGATTTAACTATTCCAACCTGGATTTGACTATTTGTATTTTCTTGTTGAGCTGTCAGGTTTCAGCAAATACTTTCACTGAGTAAATAAAATCTGTATTATCCTCTGAGGGCTCTTGGACTGCTAAAGGTTGTAGACTGGGCTGAGGGACCCTCCCTCACTGAGTGCACAGATGTTGTCTATCAGGCCTCTAGTAAATAATTAAAAGGGCCAAAATTCAAATGCTAAAGTGCTGTTGTAGTAAAGTAGTTTCTTTCATGTAGGCAGAGTTTATGTGTTATCATTTATTAGAAGAAAGCAATATGGGTTTAATGAGAATTCACTTTGTTAAGGTGACATAAGCAAATGTAAAAATGCAATTATATATAGGAAACAGTGAAATGAAAATCACATTTGGGTCTTTTTAACCTTATATATAGAAAAGCTTAAAAACATACATGGAGCCCGGACTGTTTTTCTCAATAGTTAGATTGTCAGCCCCATGTACTAAAGGTTTGTAGGGTTGATTCTCCATCAAGGGTGCTCATATCTGGGTTGTCGATTTGATCCCTAGCCCCAAATGGGGCATGTGTGGAAGGCAACCAATCAATGTGTCTTTCTCGCTGAGAAGTTTCTCTTTCTCTCATTCCCCCTCCCTCCTTTCCAGTCTCTCTAAAAATCTATGGAAAAGCCCTAACCGGTTTGGCTCAGTGGATAGAGTGTCGGCCTGCAGACTCAAGGGTCCCAGGTTGGATACCGGTCAAGGGCATATACCTTGGTTTTGGGCACATCCCCAATGTGGGGTGTGCAGGAGGCAGCTGAATGATGTTTCTCTCTCATCGATGTTTCTATCTCTCTCTCCCTCTCCCTTCCTCTGTAAAAAAATAAAATAAAAATCAATAAAATATATTTTATAAAAATAAGTGGAAAAAATATCCTTTGAAGATTTACAACAAATAAAAATATAAATAAATAAATATGGAGAGGAGATAACATTATAGGTGTTGGGAAATAAGACAATAGGAGGTATGGCTGTGGATTTCAAAGTATTCTATGAAGCCTTTTGGGAGCCTTTGCAGAGGTGAGGACAGGGTGAGTGGGTGGGGTTTTTTAGCTCCAGAATAGCTATACTTTCACATATGTTATATTTTGATGTTTCATATAAGATTTGAAGGACTTTTGTTTGCCAAAACAAACAAAACTTATGCAAGCTATTGGGATTGGGGATAGAATAACTGAGATATATAAGACCAAAAAATTCTATTCCAATTTTTAAAAATAATTTTTAGGGAAGGAGGGAGAGAAGGTGGAAGAGAAAGAGAAGGAAGCTGCTGAAACCGGTTTGCCTCAGTGGATAGAGTGTCAGCCTGCAGATTGAAAGGTCCCAGGTTTGATTTTGGTCACAGGCATGTACATTGGTTGCGGGCACATCCCCAGTAGGCTGCATGCAGGAGGCTGCTTATCGATGTCTCTCTCTCATCGATGTTTCTAACTTTCTATCCTTCTCCCTACCTCTCTGTGAAAAATCAATAAAATATATTTAAGAGCAGAAGAGAATCCAAGATGGTGGCATAGGTAAACACCTACACTGCTGCCTCACACAACAATTTCAAAACTACAACTAAAAGACAGAATGGACATTATCCAGAACCACAGGAAAGCTGGCTGAGTGGAAATTCTACAACTAGAAAGAAGGAGGGGCTCACAGAGACCCACAGGAGCTGCAAAAAGCTGAGGTACGGAGACGCGTGCGTGGAGAGAGCCGGTGCCGGCTGGCTTTCTCTGGTGGGAGACTCTCAATGGCATTGAACCCCTTATCCTACGACACTAAACCCCAGATCCAGCCAAAACTCATACGAGGGGAGTTTGGACTGTGAAAAGGGAGAAGTGCACGGAAATTTAGGGGAGTCGCAAAAGATCAGAAGTCTGGTGCTGTGCGTGGCACTGTGCGCAGAGGACTGACTGCTGATTGTGCTGCTAGCTTTCACGAGTGGGCGGGAGACAGATCCTCCCAACTGCATCACTTCTAACTCGACTAAACCCTGGTTTCGGGCGAAACCCTGGGGACCCAGACTCATATGGTCCCGGAGTACAGGGAAGCCGGAAAGGCAGCAGTCTAGAGGCACTGCGAGAGAAAGCGCTTGCAAAAAGGTACCGTTCCAGCGATTACCCAGTCACGTGAGACTCAGGGGCCATGGCGGGCAGGGCCGATTAGAAGGCAAGGTGGTCCCTTAAGCCCTGAGATTCCACCCATCCCAAGCTCAACAGAGAGGCTTCTGCAGTTTTGCAAGTCTGGTATCATAAGGCTGAATCCAACACAGAAATTCTCCCGGCATAGTGAAAATGCTGAGACAATGGAAGGGATCACAAACAAAAGAAATGGAAAACAAACAACTGGATATAGAGTTTAAAACCACGCTTATTAGGTTTTTTAAGAATATCCTAGAAAAGTTGGATAAAGTTAGCGAGACCCAAGAGGAGATGAAAAAGAACCAACTGGAGATGAAAAAGAACCAACTAGAGATGGAACAGATCCAACTAGAGATGACAAAGGACCAACTAGAAATTAAACATACACTGACTGAAATAAAAAATATTATACAGAGACCCAACAGCAGACTAGAGGAAGGCAAGAATCAAGTAAAAAATTTGAAATATAAAGAATCAGAAAACACTCAACTGGAAAAGCAAGAAGAGAGAAGAATCCAAAAATGTGAAGATAATGTAAGGAGCCTCTGGGACAGCTTCAAGCATACCAACATCAGAATTGTGAGGGTGCCAGAAGAGAGAGAGAGCAAGATACTGAAAACCTATTTGAAGAAATAAAAACTGAAAACTTCCCACACCTGGTGAAAGAAATAGACTTACAAGTCCAGGAGGCACACAGAACCCCATATAAAAGGAATCCAAAGAGGACCACCCCAAGACACATCATAATTAAAATACCAAGAGCAAAAGACAGAGAGAGAATATTAAAAGCAGCAAGACAAAAACAGTTCATTACCTACAAGGGAGCACCCATACGACTGTCAGCTGATTTCTCAACAGAAACGATGCAGGCCAGACAGGAGTGGCAAGAAATATTCAACGTGATGAATAGCAAGAACCTACAACCAAGAATAGTCTATCCAGCAAAGCTATCATTCAGAATTGAAGGGCAGATAAAGAGCTTCACAGAGAAGAAAAAGCTAAAGGAGTTCATCAACTACAAACCAGTATTATATGAAAAGCTGAAAGGTACTCTTTTAGAAGAAGAAGAAAAAGGTAAAAGATAAAAAATTATGAACAACAAATACATATCTATCAACAAGTGAATCTAAAAATTAAGTGAATTAAAAATTTGATCAACAGAATAAACTGGTTAATATGATAGAATCAGGAGCACAGAAAGAGAGTGGACTTATAATTCTCAGGGGGAAAGGGGTGAGGGGTGTACAGGGAGAGACTGGACAAAAATCATACACCTATGGATGAGGTCAACGGGAGGGAGGTAAGGGTATAGGGAAGGGTGGGAGCCGGGTGGAAGGGAGCTATGGAGGGGAAAAAAGAGAAACAAATGTAATAATCTGAATAATAAAGATTTAATAAAAATATATATATATATTAAAAAAAAAAGAAAGCAAAGGAAGCATTGGTTTGTCCCACTTATTTATGCATTTATTGGTTGCTCCTTGTATGTTCCTAACCAGGTAGCTAACCTGAAGCCTGAGTATTGGAATGATGCTAACTAAGTTATCCTGCCAGAGTCCTGTTTCGAATTTACTTGTTTTTTAAAATATATTTTATTGATTTGTTTTTTACAGAGAGGAAGGGAGAGGGATAGAGTTAGAAACATTGATGAGAGAGAAACATCGATCAGCTGCCTCCTGCACACCCCCTACTGGGGATGTGCCCACACCAAGGTACATGCCCTTGACCCGAATCGAACCTGGGACCCTTCAGTTCACAGACCAATGCTCTATCTACTGAGCCAAATTGGTTAGTGCTCCAATTTACTTTTTAAAAATATGTTTTTATTGATTTCAGAGAGGAAGGGAGAGGGGAAGCGAAATAGAAACATCAATGATGAGAGTCAATGATTGGCTGCCTACTGCATCCTCCTACTGGGATTTGAACCTGAAACCTGGGTATGTGTCCTGATTGGAAATTGAACTGTGACCTTTTGATTCATAGGTCGACACTCAACCACTGAGCCACATCAGCCCTACCCTGTTTCCAGTTTTGATACAAACTATTTGTAGTTTGTTTGTTTGTTTGTTTGTTTTTTAAAATACATTTTATTGATTTTTTTACTGAGAGGAAGGGAGAGGGATAGAAAGTCAGAAACATCAATGAGAGAGAGACATCGATCAGCTGCCTCCTGCACGCCCCACAGTGGAGATGTGCCCGCAACCAAGGTACACGCCCCCGACTGGAATCGAACCCAGGACCTCTCAGTCGGCAGGCCGACGCTCTATCCGCTGAGCCAAACCGGCTCCGGCTATTTGTAGTTTTGAGCAAACATTTCACTCTATATCTCAATTTATCCATTTATCAACTTAACTCGGTTATTATTAGTACTCTAAAGAACAGTATTATATAGTTTTTTGAAAAAATATTGTTTTTGGAGTTCTTTTCATAATCTATAAGACAAATAGACATTTTCTCACTGCAAAGTAAGTGATACTATAAAAATTCTTATTTTTGATGAATATTATTTATTTTGTTCTCTAGATTGAATACTGATATAATTATTTTTGAAATTGTTATCTGGTGGTTAGGCACCTGAATAATTTTTTTTTCAGAAATCTTTTTTTTCTTTAGTATTGTATTTATTTTCTGCATTTTTCTTCTACTCAAAGGTAAGTATTTTAAAATACATATATATTTTTTTATTGATTTTAAAGAGGAAGGGCAAGGGAGAGAGACAAACATCAATGATGAGAGAGGATCATCGATTGGCTGCCTCCTGCAAGCCCCACACTGGGGATCAAGCTCGCAACCCTGACCTGCAATTGAACCTGAGACCCTTCAGTCCACAGGCCAATGCTCTATCCACTGAGCTAAGCCAGCCAGGGCAAAGATAAATATTTTTACTTTTAATACAAGTTAAGATGTTTCCTTTATAGAATCTAGATGATATCTGATGTAATTTTAAAATGGTAAATAGTAAAGCAGAGGTCTTTTATTTTTTAAGGAATATTGAACTCAACATATATCCTGTTTTAACAGTCAAGCAGAAATGTTTAAGTAGATTTTAGCCAATTTTGAAATAAATACGTGTGATTATCAGAAATACACTCTTGAAAGTTGTTAAGTGCTATTACTAATACCTTAAAAATAACTACCTGATGATGAACTAGATTTATTTTTCGTGGTTGATCTTCACCTGAGGATATTTTTTCATTGATTTTTGGAGATAGTAGGAGGAAAAGAGCCACAGAGAGAGAAACATCGATGTGAGAGAGACACATTGATGATGCTTCCCACAAGCACTTTGCAGGGTTGGGATGGAGTCTGCAACGGAGGTACATGCCCTTGACCAGAATTGAACCTGGTACCGTTCCTTCAGTCTATGGGCTGAAGCTCTGTTCACTCAGCAAGGCTGGCTAGAGCTATAATTATTTAAAACATTTTAAAAATATATGTTTTTATTCATTTTTAGAGAGAGAAGAGGGAGAGGGATAGAGAGATAGAAACTTTGATGAGAGAGAAACATCATTGATTGCCTGCCTCCTGTACACCCTTTGCTGGGTTTCAAGCTCACACTCCGTGCATGTGCCCTGACTGGGAATCAGATCGGTAATCTCCTGGATCATGGGTTGACCAACCACTGAGCAACACCTGAACAATGATTATTATATAGGTTCATGGCAATATTTTTTAAGGTGAAAGATACCACCCACTCTCCTTTTTCTTTCTTGCTCTGCTTTCAAGTAGCTCATCAGAAAGGGCTGGTTTTTCTGCTACTCTTTTCTATGTAGTAGATGTCATTTGATAGTTTTTATCTGCTGGATTGTAATATGCATATATGTGTGTACATATTTTTGAAATCATTTCATTCTAAAGGATGCTATTTTAGCCTGATAGACAAACTACCAATACGATCTATTATGACCCACAGTAGCATCAAACAGTTCAGGAAAGGAAGTGAAGGGACTGATATACACAAGTAAAACTTCAAGAAGAATATAAGTAGGTAGACTATATAGTATCTTCTGAATTTTAGGATTTACAAACACGGAGTATTTAGTATAAGTTTTCTAAAAAAAAACCAAAAAAAAACACTAAGTTTACCTGGATGGGAATATATCAGGAAGGTAGTACATAACATATATATATTTTAAATTAAATTTATTGGGGTGAAATTTGTTATATAAAATCATATTATAAAGGTCACTCCTGGTATCTCAACATCACTATAGTATTGATTTTACTTAGACTTGTATAAAAGAAAGAAACTCATGTCATCATAACCTTTATTCTGAAATATCTACACCATCACTTTCCAATAGATATAATGAAAGTTACATTTACATAATTAAAAATTTTTGCAGCTGTATAAAAATTAAATTATTTTTAATAATATATTTTACTTAATATATTAAAAATATAGTTTTGCCGAAAACAATTTTGCTCAGTGGATAGAGCGTTGGCCTGTGGACTGAAGGGTCCCAGGTTCGATTCTGGTCAAGGGCGTGTACCTTGGTTTCAGGCATATCCCCAGTAGGGGGTGTGCAGGAGGCAGCTGATCGATGTCTCTCTCTCATCGCTGTTTCTAGCTCTCTATTTCTCTCCCTTCCTCTCTGTAAAAAATCAATAAAAAAAAATTAAAAAATACAGTTTTAATATACACTCAATATAATGACTTATTAATGAAATACTTTGTTTTTTTTTTACTTTGAAATCTGGTGTGTATTTACACTTTCAGCACATCACTAGCCACGTTTCAAATGCTTATTAGCTATATATGGCATCTAGATTTTATCATGGCATGTGTCAAAATAGGATCAGTGTGGCCTTTAGAGCCATATCTAATTGGGTGTAAGTTCCTACATTGCTTCTGCCAGCTATGTGGATTGGGATAGTGTCTTAGCTTTTCTGAGTTTCAATTTCCTAATATATAAAATGATAATATGAAATATGTGAAAAATAAAACCTAACAGTAGGCTGCTAATAAGTGGTAGCTATTTTTAAAAAAAATATGTTTTATTGACTCCCTACAGAGAGGAAGGGAGAGAGCTAGAGAGCCAGAAACATCGATGAGAGAGAAACATTGATCAGCTGCCTCCTGGACACCCCCTAATGGGGATTTGCCCGAAACCAAGGTACATGCCCTTGACCGGAATCGAATTCCGGACCCCTCAGTCTGCAGGCCGGCGCTCTATCCACTGAGCCAAACCAGTTTGAGCGTCTCCTTAATTTTTAAATATTTTAGATTTTTTTGCCTTAAAAAAAATAAAATTAAGCTTTTACTTTTATTAATAAGATAATATTTATTATTTGATCCAAATGTTTGTGTTTATCTACAATATAGAAATCCTGTTGGATAACTTTAATGCAATTATAAAAATTTATTACTACTTTTTATTATTACTTGTTATGTTAACTGATTTTCCAAACTGGTAACATGCATTTCAGCCTATCGAGAATGCTTGAAGAAAAGTGTATACCAAATGTTAAAAACCATATCTCAATACAAAACAAAATGTTGAATTATCTGTATTAGTTTTGCAAAAAGTTCATACAACATTAGAGTAATTACTGTATATTTATTCACCTGGAAATTTAGAATTTTTCTACTTAGTGACAAAGACTTTAAAAAAAATTTCTACAGGCCAGTGACATATCAGTCATATCGGGAATGTACTCTGGAGACCACAGTTCATGCCAGCGGCTGGAATAAGGTATTAACCAATTTATCTCTTCTCTTATAAGATTTTAGTGTGCTAATGATAAAGTACCAGAGGAATTGCTAACATCCTATAAGACCATGGTTGGCAAACTGCGGCTCACGAACCACATGCGGCTCTTTGGCCCTTTGAGTGTGGCTCTTCCACAAAATACCATGGCGTGGGCTAGTCTATTTTAAAGAAGTGGCATTAAAAGAAGTTTAAGTTTAAAAAATTTGGCTCTCAGAAGAAATTTCAATTGTTGTATTGTTGATATTTGGCTCTGTTGACTTATGAGTTTGCCGACTGCTGCTATAAGAGAAAACTGTTAGACTTATTATTTGATGCATAAGTCCATTATTTTAATGTGTAAAGTGGATTTTTTTTGGGGGGAACAGGATCCACATTTTATTTACATTTTAAGACTAATTTTAATCTCAAAAATCATATATACATTCACCTATTTCCTTTGTGTTGATTTCACTTAAACATAAATGCATGGATTGTCAAACAAAGACTGTAAACAAATATTTACCATGTCTGTTAACATGTAACACACAGAAACAGCTTTTAACAGAAATTCATTGACCTTCCCCATGACATTTTTTTATTATAAATACAGGTATCAAAACAATCCTAAACGTATTTTTGATACTATTGGTAGTTAGGACCCACATCACTATTAAAATAATTTGAGACAATATTCATTCTACCTACTACTTTAGACAATTTAAATTGAAGCTCTTTCACTAAGGAAGATGGATAAAGCATGCCATTTCTTTTTTCTTGAGATTTTTACATTTCAGTAAAAATCACTGTACTTTTATCTTGTAAACCTGAATTCTATTTTTAATACTCCAGGTTTATGTTTGTTTATGTATGTATTTTTTTAAAATTAATTTTTATTAATTTTTTATACATATCTCCCCATTGTCCCCCCTCCCTCCCAGGCATACCCTGACCCCCCAGTGTCTGTGATCATTG
>JAAGEH010000717.1:0-11934 GCA_011751065.1 Lasiurus cinereus | reverse complement strand
AACAATTTTATGTGTTAAAGTCTATTTCTATTGATTTCCGAGAGGAAAGGAGAGGGAGAGAGCGACACACACACACATCCAGGATGAGAGAGAGTCATGGATCGGCTGCCTCCTGCTCGACCCCCTACTGGGGACCAAGCCCACAACCCAGGCCTGTGCCCTGACCGGGAACTGAACCCTGACCTCCTGGTTCACAGGTCGACCACAGAGCCAGGCTGTTGGGGTAACAATTTTAATGGTAACCTCACATGCGTGTGCTCTCACTTCCCTTCCTGCCAAACACATTCCCTGCTTAGATCCCCCGAATTCCAGGGGACAGGAGGTAATTTCTGCGTGTGGCTGTTAGAAAATACCGCCCCTCGAAATCAGCGAGAAGCCCATTTGCCAGCGGGTCCCCGGGGCCTACTTCGGTTTAAGGAGAAAAACGATGATTTGGGCGCTCTGAAAAGCACGCATACATTTTGCAAATCGCTTTTCTGGAATCCCAGCCAGTAAGTCAAACAGCGGCGTTCTTACGGCAAACGGCGGGCGCTGTTTGTGAACCCCGAGGTTGGTCTCCGGCTTTGGGAAACGCTCTCTCAGAGACTGCACGTGGCGATGCAGGCATTGATCACCGGCCTGTTCCCTGGGGCAGGCCGTCCGGGAAGGGGGACGGGTGGGCACAGACCCTGCAAAGCCTTGTCGGGTAAGTTATGGGACAGGTTTTTGTTTTGCTTTTTAAATATATTTTATTGATTTTTTACAGAGAGGAAGGGAGAGGGATAGAAAGTCAGAAACATCAATGAGAGTCATCAGCCGCCTCCTGCACGCCCCCTACTGGGGATGTGCCCACAACCAAGATACATGCCCTTGACCGGAATCGAACCTGGGACCCTTCAGTCCGCAGGCCGATGCTCTATCCACTGAGCCACACCGGTCTCGAATGGGACAGGTTTTTAACCGGTTTTCACATCTCAAATCCGCTACGGTCTCCTGTGGCTGTTTGTCTAGGAAGTCCCTGGATCCGTTTCTTTCTTTAAAAACGTGTGTGTGTCTGTGTGTGTGTGTGTGTGTGTGTGTGTGTGTGTGTGTTGATGTCAGAGAGGAAGGGAGAGGGGGAAGGAGAGAGAAACATCGGAGATGAGGGAGAAGCCTCCATCAGCTGCCTCCTGCACCCCCTGCCCACTCCCCGCGGCTGCGCTGTTCTCCGCGGGCCTCGGTGAGGGAACTGGACGCACCTGATGGCCCTCCCCTCCCCTCCACCCTGGTCTCTGGCCCGGAAGCAGCGCCCTGCCGCTCAGGCCGCCCCGGAAGACCCAGTGGGGTTGTGGGGAGCAGACGTGGCGTCTGGGGTCACTCTGCCTGAGCCCCGCTCCAGGCGGTGCGGCCGTGCACCACGCGTGGCCAGGCCGGGCCGTGGGCCGGCACGTGCCCGGGACTGGGAGCCACGGGACCTGCAGTCACCGGCCACGGAGCCAGCGGCGGGCCAGGCGCCCCGTTTCTCAGGTGGGTGCAGGGAGGGGGGTGGGGTTGGAGCTGGAGGTGGGGGGCGGCTTCTCGAGGAGGAGGGGGGCGGCGGGATGGACCCAGGAGCTGGTTTGCACACGGGCCTTGGGGTGCAGTGGGACAAGGACTGGAGGTCAGGGGGGCGGGGTGGTGTGCGCGTGGGGTGTGGGGCAGGTCTCAGCTGGCGGGGGGAAGGTTTCTTCAGGGGTGTGGGCCTTCACGTGGTTCTGTAGGTCGCAGCCTGGGGTCCCGGAGGGTCCACGTGGAGGAAGCGGGGGGACTCTGCAGGGTTTGGGGGACAGAGGAGGCGAGGCGCAGCCGCCGGGCAGGGACAGAAGCCCAGAGCAGGTGGGGGCTCGGGGGACCGGCGAAGGCTGCGTAAGGCGAGGGCGGGACCCCCGAGGCCTCGGGGTGCAGGTGTGTGGGGTGCTTGCCGGTGGGAGTTTGCCTCAAGGTGACTTAGAGGGGACAAGGCACAAAACCATGACTGGCAGCCCTGGCTAAGTGGCCCCGTGGCTGGTGGATTCCGGGGCCGCACACACCCCCCGGTTCCGGGTTCAGTCCCTGGTCAAGGTGTGTAAGGGAGGCAACTGGTTGAGGTTTCTCCCTCACATGGATGTTTCCTCTCTCCCTTCCTCTCTCTTCAAAAATCAATAAAATGTCCTCGAGTGAGGATTAAAATATATATATTATATTTTACATAACATATATAATACAATATATATTTTATACACATTATATATATAAAATATATAAATATATAATTTACATATATTAATATAAATGCATATTTATATATTTATATTAATATAAATATATACTTACATATTTATATATTTATATAAATATATTTATATATTTATATTGATATAAATATAAATTTATATTATATACAATTTTAAAAAAATATTATGTAAAATTTAAAATCTAACCAGTGGCTCAGTGGTGAGAGTGTTGGCCCATGGACTGACTGACGGGTTGAGGATTGGCTTCGGTCAAGGGCAAGTACCTGGTTTTCAGGCTCAATCCCCAGCCTCTCGAAACATCAGTGGAGACAATATCCTCGGATGAGGATTAACGACAAGAACAAATATACACTGAGTGGCCAGATGATGATGACCTCTGGAATGCATAATCATCTGGCCACTCAGTGTGTGTCCTATATAATAAAAGGCTAATAGGCATATTGTCTCCTTGACGAGGAGTTTGACCAGCAGGCAGGCCAGCCAATCACCCATGTCCCCTCCCCCCTGGCCAGGCTGGCCTGACCCCACCCATGCACGAATTCATGCACCGGGCCTCTAATACACACACACACACACACACACACACACACACACTGAGGGGCCAGATTATGATGCGTTCAGAGATCATCCTCATCTGGCCGCTCAGTGTATATGTATTACCAGCTGCTTTCAGGGTTCTGAGGTAAAAGGGAGAAGAATGTAATGTAAGCTAGAGAGGGGGATGGGAGCGGTGGGGGAGGTTAAAATGTGTTTTTTTTTTCATTTTCACTATTTTTAGGTTAGAGATTTAATGACACGCATGTAAACTAATAGGAATGATGTGTGTGTGTGTGGGGGGGAGGTGCCCCCAGATCAGGCAGGTGTGCGGGAGTGGATGGGTGCAGGACGCTGTATCAGGTGAGAGAAAGGGCGAGCTGGGGCGTAGATGATCTTGGGTCCCTAGACTTGGGGTGGGAATATGAGACACTCTTTTTCCCCATAAAATAAACGTGAGGAGCCAGGAGCAAGGCCGGGGAAGAGACATTCAGGACCGGAGGAAGCTCTCCTTCCCACAGTGGCTGTGCTCCTCGGTGGATGTCAGGAGCTGGAGCAGGCGCCTCTGCCCGAGCCTCTGCACGGGGAGGTGCCCAGGGCTGAGGGCGCCGCCGTGGGTTTATCTGGGAAAGAGACGGACGAGCGTGCCCGGGGGCAGCAGGGACCCGGCCCCGGCCAGCCACCCTGCTCAGGGGACCTAGCAGCTCCCAGTGGGGAGGGCGTCAGACTTCCCTTTCTCCCTGGCTTCAGCGAAGGGATTACACGTAGCCTGCGGGACGAAAGTAGGTCTACAGTGGTGAGGACACAAAACAGCTTCTTTTATTTTTAAAATCCAGTGGTACCTCGAGATACGAGTGCCCTGACATACGAGATTTTGAGATACGAGCCGTCGAGCGAGCGATGTTTGCTTTGAAACACGAGCAACAGTTGAGATAGGAGTCATCGCGCGGATCGGCCGGCGGCACACGACCCACCCGTTTACCGCGACGCGAGCGTCTCATCGTTTCCCACGCCTCAAGGTGACGGAACGAATGAAACTCGAATCTCGAGGTACCACTGTACATTGTTATTGGTTTCAGAGAGGAAGGGAGAGGGAGAGAGAGAGAGAAACATCCATGACGAGAGAGGATCCTTGATCGGCTGCCTCCTGCAGGCCCCCTACTGGGGAGGGAGCCCGCAACCTGGGAAATGAGCTGTGCCCTGACCAGGCATCGAGCTGTGACCTCCTGGTTCATAGATCAACACTCAACCACTGAGCCCCGCTGGCCAGGCGGGCTGGGCTGTCTTGGTTAGGATGCGGCTACCGGTCTGGCGCCGGCGTGGACGCCTGGGTTACTGTCCTGGTTATTTGCTCAGGGTCCGCTCTGGGTCCTGGCTCCTGGCCACCTCCCTGAGGCGCTGGAAGGTAGGTGGGCAGAGGCATCTCGGCGCACCAGGCCTGCGGCGATGGTATTTACTACGGTCTGCCAGGGTGTTTATGCATCGGGAACCGTGTGTTTGCCTGATACAATCTGTTTCCTGTAGATTTTACTGGAACTTAGGATCCAAAGTCTGAGCATGGTGATCTGCTAGGTGCCGACCACAGGATCCCCTTCACACGAGCTGACTTGGAAATGAGAAGTGTCGCCTTTGAAATCAATTAACTCCACCAATACACTAAAGCCCATTAATTCCATTTGAATTATACTCATTCACAAGTGATTATGAACATGATGTATTTTCAGGTCAGATAGCATTCATTCACCATCATCCAGCAATTAGTTAATGGGCGCTAGACTCCAAAGGCATTCAGTTATTTCCAATTTTAAAAATATACTTGTATGTGCACAGACACCTAGGAACACATGAATATGCACACATACATATATATATTCAAAGGCTGCTGGTTGGGATCCAGCTCAGGAGGAATTCTCTTACCAAGAAGAGAGGGAGGCGGGGTCCCTGTTCTCCTAAAGGAAAAATGTTTTAGGTGACAAAGCAGTCCCGGTGTGCGGTGCGGCCCAGGGAATACCGTCGTTTACATGGTGGTGACTGTGTGTGGGGTCACCATCACTCTGTAATGTTTAGAACTGTCTCACCACTGTGCCGGGCACTAAAACAGATATAAAACAATACAGAGCGTCAGCTCTCACTCCAGTTAAAATTTAAACAAGGGTTAGAAGTCACACACCACAAAGCCAGCATCACCATTTCCTGTAGATCTCCATCTGCAAGGTCTCCTTCTCAAAATGGAAATAACTTAAAAAAAAAAATATATATATATATATATATATATTATTGATTATCTACAGAGAGGAAGGGAGAGGGACAGAGTTAGAAACATGGATGAGAGAGAAACATTCATCAGCTGCCTACTGGGGATGTGTCCGCAGTCAAGGTCCATGCCCTTGACCGGAATCGAACCTGGGACCCTTCAGTCTGCAGGCCGCCGCTCCATCCACGGAGCCATAACTTTTTTAAAGACTCAATGACAAATAAAGGTACTGGAGAACTGCCCAGGGAGGTAAGAAATTACTGTATAGTCTCTATTGGAGATTTAATCTACATCTTACATTTTAAAAGGAAATGTTACTATAACTCTGTACACATTCTGGAACACTTAGGGGTAAAACAGACGAGGCACCCACACCGTCATTACAGATTGCAGAATAAGAGTAGCTCTGGGGAAAGAGACCCCTCTCCCCGCCCCCCGCTCCCCAAACCTGGCTGGTGCCTCTGTGGCTCACCTTCTGCAGGCACAGAGTGAGCACAGAGCACAGAGATACTAATTGGGCGGCAAGAGAACAAAGAATTCCTGATCAAATGAGTTTGGGAAGTCAGTTTACTAAATCCTGTCTCGGAGATTCAAGATGCACATTAGCATATTAAAGAAGTCCCACCGTTTAAAAAAAAAAAAGCCCATTTAACTTTGTTTTGTGACTTATTTGTAAAGTGGAAGAATTTCCCCCCCAGCAGGACCCTGAACAACCCTTTCCAACAAATGAAAAGCTTGTAAAAAATTAAGCGGGTTTCCTTTCATCTCCACTCAGGAAGAACTGAACGACAGATTGTTTCAGGGGGAGGAAGACGCCTCGCTTTGAATTTTCTGCTGTGCCCAGCTCACGGATGACTATGAAAGCGCTTGATAAGTGCTTATTAATTAAGGAACTTAATGAGGGAAAAGGAGGGAGACGATTCGAAGAGCTTGGAGCTTTCAAAGCGCTTCCAAACCTCCCCGACTTCCAACCAACATGTTTTTATGACAATAATATATATATGTAGCATCACATTTACCCCTTTCACCTTTTTTAAGGGTGCAGTCCAGCAGCGTTAACCACGCTCGCGCTGTGGTGCAATCATAAACGCATACAAGCTCCAGAACTTTCATTTTAAATATATTTTATTGCTTTTTTTGCAGAGAGGAAGGGAGAGGGATAGAGAGCTAGAAACATCGATGAGAGACATCGATCGGCTGCTTCCTGCACACCCCCTACTGGGGATGTGCCCACAACCAAGGTACATGCCCTTGACCGGAATCGAACTGGGACCTTTCAGTCCGCAAGCCGACGCTCTATCCACTGAGCCACACCGGTTATGGCTTCCCGGATGCTCTGAACCATTTCCCCTTTTGCTACTTCTCTTCGTGGGTGTCTCTCTCCAGTGCTGTATGTTACGTGGACTAGGGGTGGTTACGTTTCCAATTTAACCCATGAATTGCAAAAAGGTGAAAAGGAAATTAAAAGTGAGTTGGAGGAGGAAATGGACATTACGTGGAAACAGGGCACACGAGGACCAGTGGGCCCAAGACGTGTGTACAGAGATGTGTGATGAGCTATTCACCCATTCCTTTGGGTTCGTCTTCCGCCGTGAGCGCGTGTGAATGGGGTGTGTGTGTGTGCATTTGCATTTGTGGGGCGTAGTTGGACCTTCATGTTAAAGGTATTTTCATGATGTAGAGAGAGGAGTGTTCTGATGGTACTTAGGGGCCACCTGCTGAGCCATTCTGTCCAGGAATTGCCTGTCCATCCGTTGCGGTGACCCACTGGCAGCCATGTGCTTCCCTTGATGGTCCTGTCTCAGCGAGAGTGGTAGTTGATGGGAACTAGGGGAATCCCTGTCTCAAAGGCACCCACATCCTTCTCTGCCTCCCCAAACAGGAATCGGTCACAGCGGGAGGCTGTTCTCTTCCCACCATCACATTCCTGCCTTAGTCCAGCACACAGATCCTTCTTCTCTTGGAAAGGTTATGGGGAGAATTCTGTCCCCCTCCCCGCTTCATCCCCTCATCCCCCCGAAAGCTGGTGGTTGACAGAACTGGTGAGCTGGGGAAAAAGTCATTGCACATGCTCTGTCTGGGCTCCTTTCTCCCTCCTTGTGCGTATGCGACCGCAGGATGCCTCCCCTGGGCCTTCCCCATATTGTAAGCTCCCCGCCAGGCCTGCTCCCGAGATGCAGTTGCTTGATCATTTGCTCACAATCAAATGAGTTCCATTCAAGGGAAAGTTGCAGGGAACTTCATTTTGGCCCCAAGTCCAAGCCACATTCTCCAACCCAGTGTTACTGAGGGTGTTTATCCACTGACTTCGGAATCAGAAGGGGAAATGATACATCAATGGGCGCCATCAAGCGCAAAATGATGAGGCAGCCAACCTCTGGGGCCGGTCTCTGGGATGACAGATGTAAACCAGGGAAGGGCGGAGGGAGTGTCTTCCGCCTACGATGTGGCCGGAAAGCCCAGGAAATCCAGCCGACGGGAAACAAGGCAGAGGATAGGACCACATCACGGTCAGGTACGAGGAGGGCCAGTGCACATAGTGGGTCTGCGGGGGAGAGGGCCCCTGAGAAAGGATGCGGGAGGCCTTTGAAGCAGAGTGGCCTCTGGTGTCAGGCAGCACAAGAAGCAGGGACCGGGTACATCTACACAAGGGAATTCTACGCTGCCATTAAAAGGAACTCTTACCATTTGCAGCAGCCTGGATGGAACTGGAGAGCTTTATGCTCAGTGAAATAAGCCAGTCAATGAAGGAGAAGCACCACGTGATCTCACTCATTTGTGGATCATAAAGAACATTGTAAACTGATGAACAAAAACATAGACACAGAGGCAGTAAAGCATCAAACAGACTGTGAAATGACAGCAGGAAGATTAAAAGGAGGTGGGGTAGATAAGAGATCAAAGGACTTGTATCTATACATATAAACATAACCAATGAACATAGACATTAGGGGGTTGGGGTATGCCTGGGAGGGAGAGGGGGGGCAATGGGGAGATATGTATACATGTAACACAATAAAAAAAAAAAGAAGCAGGGACCGCCGAAACCGGTGTGGCTTAGTGGATAGAGCGTCGGCTTACAGACTGAAAGGTCGCAGGTTCGATTCCGGTCAAGGGCATGTACCTTGGTTGTGGGCACATCCCCAGTAGGAGGTGTGCAGGAGGCAGCTGATCAATGTCTCTCATCGATGTTTCTAGCTCTCTATCCTTCTCCCTTCCTCTCTGTGAAAAATCAATAAAATATATTAAAAAATAAAAATAAAAAAGAAGAAACAGGGAGCACAGTCCTGCAGCCACAGCACATGCATTCTTCCAGGAACCGGCGTGCGTCGGAGGGAGGAACCCGAGGATGAGATGAGAGCGGCCGGTGGACGCCTGGATCGCGGTCTCATGAGACGCTGAGCAGAGAGCCCAGCCAGTTCCTTCCAGACTCTGACCTGCAGAGGTGTGAGAGAACAGACATGCCCCGTCCCCCCAGTCCCCTCCCCAGAAAAGAAGAAAACGAAGCAGTGGCGTGGAGAGCAGCAGAGTCCAGCCGGAGCGTTCTGCTGGCTGCAGGCCCCTCGGGGAGCAGCTGCACTGTGCCGGCCCCAGGTCCCGGGAAGTGCCTCTCCATGGTACACCGTCTCCTCTGTTTGCTGCGCTAGCTCGAGTTACAGCGGCACCTCGAGATACGAGAGCCCTAACATACGAGACTTTTGAGATACGAGCCGTCGAGCGAGCGATTTTTGCTCTGAAATACGAGCAGCAGTTGAGATCGGAGTCATCGCGCGGATCGGCCGGCTGCACACGACCCACCCGTTTACCGCGACGCGAGCGTCTCATCGTTTCCCACGCCTCAAGGTGACGTAACGAATTAAACGCGTATCTCGAGGTACCACTGTAGTTCATAGTTTTCCAATAATACTGACCAATGCACTGAGTTTCATTCTTCTTATCTGTAGCCGGCAGTTTGAACACTTGCCCTGCTTATGAAGAGAACAGAAGGAGGGAACAGAGAGAGGAAGAAGGGTACAGAATGAAGTAATAGAGAGAGAATCGTACGTTCTTAAGCGTTCCTTTGAGATGTCCCCAGTACGTTGTTGTCCAGCCTTTTTTTTTTAAAAAAAAACCACAGGGAATGGCTGTTTCTTGAACTAATGGGCTCTCTCTTCAGAGTTCCTGGCTGCCAGAAAATGGATCTCTCTCTGCAGCCAGAGTTCTCTCCCCTGGAACGCCACCTCATTTATCCTCATTCTGTCCCTCTGGGTCACTGAGGATAAACGCAGTCTCTCTTGCTCAGGGTAGCCTGGGAGATGTAGGAGGACAGCTGTCAAGTCCTCACCTCAGCCTCCTCGTCTCTGGGCCAAATGTCATGCTCTCCCTGCATCACAGGGCCTGAGAATGACCGGGAAAGTGTGGGCCAATGAATTAAAGAGAAATATATTTTTTAAGTCGTCGTCATTGAAAAACAAAGAAAAAAAAGAGACTTAGTTAATGAGGCAACCAGCCAACACATTCACATTTTTACGGTGCTTCCAAATCCCCGGGTGATGGGCTTACAATTTAAAAAATGAATTACACACAAATTTTAAATTTTTTTTTGTTATTTTAATAAATACTTACACATACATCCCACCCAGCCAAAACCTCTTGAAGTCCTCAAGAATTTTAAGACTGTAAAGGGAGCTGGAGACCCGACAGTGGGAAGGCCTCTGTGGTGTCTTGATTACCGGTTTACGCATGCGTGGACGGGAAGAGACTCGCTTATAAATACGTTCACAGACTTGGTCAGGTAGGAGGCCTAATTAAAGTCATCTAACTTGGTGCCTGAGGGGAGCACGGTTCATGTTCTCCCTGACGACAGTGGCTCGATATAAGGAGACCGCCCATCTCTCAACTCCACACGGATCGCCCAGTCCTCGGTGCAGAATTTCATTGATGGATCTGAGAAAATGGGGTGTTCTGAGGCTTTTCCACAACGACTTTTTTTAAAAAATATATTTTATTGATTTTTTACAGAGAGGAAGGGAGAGGGAGAGAGAGTCAGAAACATCGATGAGAGAGAGACATCGATCAGCCTCCTCCTGCACACCCCCTACTGGAGATGTGCCCCCAACCAAGACACATGCCCTTGACCGGAATCGAACCTGGGACCTTTCAGTCCGCAGGCCGACGCTCTATCCACTGAGCCACACCGGTCTCGGCCACAACGACTTTTTTTTTTAAAAAATATATATTTTATTGATTTTTCACAGAGAGGAAAGGAGAGAGATAGAAAGTCAGAAACATCAATGAGAGAGAGACATCGATCAGCCGCCTCCTGCATGCCCCCCACTGGAGATGTGCCCCCAACCAAGATACATGCCCTTGACCGGAATGAAACCTGGGACCCTTCAGTCCGCAGGCCCACGCTCTACCCACTGAGCCACACCGGTCTCGGCCACAGCGACTTTTTAAAAGACGTTTTAAGGGATCCGCAAGACTGAGCAGCAAGTCCAGTTCGCCTGTGGCCCCTGAACCCCACACTTGCACAGCCTCCCACCCTCAACACCCCTGCACCCCGGGGGTCCATTTGCTACAGCTGAGCCTCAGGGACAGATGAGTGTCATCCCGTCTGTCCATCCCTCTCCTCCCTGCCCCCCCAGCCCTGGGCAAGCATCCATGTCCCTGTCTCCACTGTCTCGCCTTTTCCCACAAGGTCAGATGGTTGGAATGGCACAGCCTGTGACCTTCCCCGATGACCTCAGCTCCCCCGCCGCCAGTGCATTTGCTGAGCGGCAGGGAGAGAGAGAGAGACACAGCCGGGTCTGCATTAGCAGCTCCTTCCTTACGCTTATCTACTTTACACACGCGAATAAAACGCACCCAGGCCCGTCTCCCTGTCCATCCCGACGCCCTCCCCTCGGGACCCTTGGCCGCCTGCCCGGTGCCAGCCGGCCGGCCCTACAGTCGAACAGCACCTGGAAGGGGGGTGAGGATTGAGAAAAGAAAAGAGACAGACACAAAGATGGGATCGGGAGGACTGACGGCTCAAGACTGCAGCCCCGAGTTTATTTCTCTAAGCCTGTTTATACATGTTAGTTATGCCAGCCGTGTTCGCAAGCCTTTCCTTACTTCCTTTATTCCAGAGACTCTGGGTTCCAGTTCTCCTATCTGGCCTTTTAGCCATTCTTTGTTTCAGGACCATCAGTTTGTTAATCACTAAACCTCAGGCAAGAATAGACGCTCAGGATCATTTACTCATGGAATGTCGTGGTTAAGCAAACTCCATTTATGATCGATCTCCTCTCCATTTATGATTGATTTCCTCTCCATTTATGATTGATTTCCCCCTTCCTTTAGCTCACTAAGCAAGCAGCCTTAAGCAAAGCTAGAAACAATTCCAGGAAAACTAGGGGGGGGGGGGTCGAGGTGCAGAGGCAGCTCACTTGGTGCACGCTTGCCTTCCCGGGACTTTGTCAAACCGAGGCCGCCCTGGACAGCCCCCCGCCCCGCCCCGTGGCCGGGAGCCCCCCTCGGGCCAATAGAGGCCCGTCCAGCGCATCCTCCTCGGGGTGAGGCTGCAGCGCAGCCCCGGGCACGGGGGGGGCGGGGCCAGGAGGCGCGCACCGCAGCCCCCGCCCGCCTCGCCCTCTGCACCGGGAGGGCCGCCCCGGGGCGCTCGGACTCAGCGCGGGGCCACGGCTCGCGGAACGACGCGTCGTGATCCGTCGTAAAACCCCGGCCGGGTTTTGGCTGCCACCCGGCAGGGGGCGGGGCCTCGCGACGCCGCCGCCGCCGCCTCCGCGCGCCGGGGGCGGAGTCAGAGGCGGGGGCGTGGCTTGCCGCGGGCGGAGGGCGGGGCCGCGCGGGCCTTCCCCCGGGGCCGAGCTGCGCTTGCGGGTGCGGAGGGCGGGGCCTCGGGCCGTCGCCGCCGCCGCGCGCCGGGGGCGG
>JAAGEH010000716.1:0-10623 GCA_011751065.1 Lasiurus cinereus | reverse complement strand
GGGAGGCGCGCGCGCCGGGACGCCATCTTGGGTGCTGGCCGGGAGGTCGGCGCCTTCGCGGATCGCCGGCTGGAAGCCGCCGCCCGCGCCATGTTGAGTCAGGGCAAAGGGGCGGAGTCGCCGGCCAAGCGGGAGCGCCTCTACCCAGAATTCTCCCCAAGCCCGGGGAGGAAAGTGCCGAGGTCCGGCCGTGCGGATTCGCAGGGGGGGGAAAAAAAAAAAAAAGAGCCAAAACCGGTCTGGCTCAGTGGATAGAGCGTCGGCCTGCAGACTGAAAGGTCCCGGGTTCGATTCCGGTCAAGGGCATGTACCTTGGTTGCAGGCACATCCCTAAGTCGGGGGCGTGCAGGAGGCGGCTGATCCATGTCTCTCTCTCATCGATGTTTCTAACTCTCTCTCTCTCTCCCTTCCTCTCTGTAAAAAATCAATAAAATATATATTTTTTTAAAAAAAAAAGAGAGAGTCGTGTTAAAACGTGAGCTACCTTTCTAACCCTCCCCCTTTTAGTGTTATTTCAGGCCGGTTATTCGTTTTGGGGGGGAGGAGGGGTGTCTCGCCACCAAAGGAAGAAGCTATTTTAGGCGGCCGAAGCCAGCGGTTCTCAACCTGGGGGTCGCGACCCCCTTTGGGGTGGGGGGAGGGGTGTCCATTGACCCCCATCCCAGGGGGTCGCCGCCTAAGATCATCAGAAAACACCGATATGTGCATGACGGTGCACCGCAGTAGCAAAAATGACAACTGATGAAGTAGCAAAGAAAATCATTTTATGTGAAAAAAGAAAATTCATTTTATGTGAAATCAGCCAGTCCATGAAGGAGAAGCATCACCTGATCGCACTCATCGGGGGATAATAAAGAACATGATACACCGATGAACAAAAGGATAGATACAGAGACAGTAAAGCTTCGGACAAGACTGTGAAATGACAGCAGGAACCTCGTGCTGAGGCTGAGGCTGAGACCCTCGTGCTGAGGCTGAGACCCTCGCGCTGAGGCTGAGACCCTCGTCCTGAGGCTGAGACCCTCGTGCTGAGGCTGAGGCTGAGACCCTCGCGCTGAGGCTGAGGCTGATCGGTGCGTCCTCGGCTCTAGAGCCACCAGGGCACCCGCCCTCTGGGCTTCCGGTGCGGCTCGGGCCGGGCCGGACCTGCAGGAGTGAGCGCCGGTGCTGGTTCCCTTAACCCCTGCGACCCCGCGGGGCCCCCCCCCACGTGTGTGTGCTGCCGCTGTGGCAGCAGGAGGAGGTGTGCTCAGTGGGTAGAGCATCGGCCGGCGGACTGAAGAGTCACTCACGGCGGAGCCAGCAAAGGACTTGCTGCTCCAGACCCACCCGTGACGGATAATTCTCAGGGGGGAAGGGGTGAAGGGTGTACAGGGGGAGACTGGACAAAAATCATACACCTATGGATGAGGTCAACGGGAGGGAGGGAAGGGTGGGAGCTGGGTGGAGGGGTGCTATGGAGGGGAAAAAAGAAAAACAAATGTAATAATCTGAATAATAAAGATTTAATTTAAAAAAAAAAGAAAAGAAGTTACAGCAGGAAGATTAAAGTTAGGTGAGGTAGATAAGAGATCAGTCAAAGGACTTGTATGCATGCGTAGAATCATCACCAATGATCATAGACACTGGGGGGTTGGGGTATGCCTGGGAGGGACGGAGGGGGGGCAATGGGGAGATATGTATAAAAAATTAATAAAAAAAGAAAAAAAAATTCATTTTATGGGTGGGGGGGGGTCACCACCACCCCATGGGGAACTGGTTATGTCTTCAAGGGTCCCGGCCTTAGGAAGGTTGAGAACCGCTGACCCAAGTACCCCAATGGGTCACATACCGCCCCCCCCCCCCGGCGGGGGCCCCAGACAACGGCGATTCCCCCCCTTGTTTACAAGAGCCAGTTCTTCCCGAGAAATGCTCTCTCTCGGGTGACTGGGCAGGATGAGGCCGTTGCTGATGTCCTGGGATGCAGCTGTGACCATATATATCCTGGTTTTGTCGGGAGATGTGCCATGCGAAGATACGGCACTAAAGTGTTTGGGGGGGTGAAACGTCATCGTGGTAAGTTTTAGGTCAAATGCTTTGGCCAAAAGAAAGGAAATGAGAAGGTGAGGTGAACTAGAGACTTGTTGCTACGTCTGTCATTCGTGGGTAACTGAGCACGGGTGATGTGATTCTGCATGCTGTTAGGTTTGTGATTTCTATACTAAGGAAGAAAAAAAAAATACTCCCCGTGGTGAATGGTCTTAAATGTAACGGATGATTTTAGAAGAGCTTTAGGGGGAAAACTTCGTTTATGAGCCCACCGATGCATCCACTTAAGTTAACACACCACCACCTTTAAATAAAATACAGTATAGGGTTGTTTCACTGACGTTGTTGCCATAACCAAGCCGTTTGCATTTAATAATTAATTGAGGGGGAATGGGAGACACCTGTAATACTATCAACAATAAAGGTGTATCTTTAAAAAATAACTAATCTTGAATATAACTATTTACATGAGTCTCATTTTGTCTCATGCCAGCTGAGCTAAGGGAATATATATATATATATATTATTGATTGTTTACAGAGAGGAAGGGAGAGGGGTAAAGAGCTAGAAACATCGATGAGAGAGAGACATCCATCAGCCGACTGGGGATGTGCCTGCCACCAAGGTACCTGCCCTTGACCTGAATCGAACCTGGGATCTTTCAGTCCGCAGGCCGACGCTCTATCCACGGAGCCACACCGGTTTCAGCTAAGGGAACATATTTTTGTTCAATGTAAGCAAACATAAAATCCCGTGGCTGGGCTAGCGATTTCTCATTCCTTCCGCGGGAAACCCTCGACAAGGCAAAAGCGTGCAACTGCACACCCTCGCTCAGGCACCAGTCAAACCAGGGGCCTCGCTGTGCGTACGTACGACAGTGGGCCGGGAGGCAGGAAGACGGGAAAGGAAGCCAAGGATACCGGCGTGTATCCCTTGGGCACAGCGCTGGACACACCAAGGTGGTGGAATCAGGCCTGGCGCTGCCACTCTGTGATCTTTGGCAAGGCATTGCCAATCCCTGTAACAGGGATTTGGTTTGGTGACATCGTTGGCATTTCCACCTTTCAACGGCCCACAGTCCTACCAGACCCTCTTCTTCAGCAGCACAGGGTTTAAACCTTAACACACTGTGTCTCATCTCTACTTTTCTTGGAAACGATGTTCTTAGTATGGCCAAGCTATGAATTTTCTACTCTGTGAAGCCTCGGAGGATTAGAGGATCCCGCCTCCCCCGATGTTTAATTTGCAAAAAAAAAAAAAAAAAAAAGCAGCCTTTTTCCCTCTATGCAGACATCAGACCCCAACCAGGTGAGCAAAGGCCTGGGTGGCTCAGTAACTCAACACAGCCAACAACAACTGAATGGAGATGTGCTTTTCACCTGATGTTTTAGGTGTAGCTGATCGTAATGTTTTGGGAACTGGTGGGAGTTCAGATTAAGGTTTGGGAAATGGAGCTGGAAGGGAAGGCAGAGTTTCTCGTTCCTATTGATCACACTCGCTTGCATCGACTTATCCAACCGTGTACTCAGTAAACCGAAGGGCAGAGGTTTTCTTTGCAAATTCGGCACCGAGACAAGGGTCAGCAACATGTCTGAGCCAGTGTAGCCCCCGACCCCCAGATGCGCTGTCGGTGGGAGCAAACGGCAGCAGCTAGCAGAGATGGTGCCTCAGCGGGAACAGCAGTCTGAGCTTTGTTTTAGCTGTTTACAACCCTGTTCTCGTTCGGAGAGGATGGCTGGTCCCCGATCTCAGACACCGCTTGACAACAGTCTGCTTCATACAAACACAGTACACAATAGGATAAACGTATGGAACTCGCTCATGTCCCCCAATGGCCTTTCCCTCCACTCTATGGCAAGTAAGAGGGCAGAGAGAATCCTGATGGTGGACACCACTTTATTATCATACACAGATCACACAGCACCGCTACAGGAGAAACCATCACCAGAACGTCACCGTGCGTAGTCTGTGCAGCTGCTACAAGACACAAGCCAGCCTGAGCCCCGAGGACACGGGTTTCTGACTCAGATGATGCCCTCTGTTCCGCTGTGTTTAAAGGTTCATACTTACGCACTATTGTGGTCGGACACTTGACTTCTAAGATCGTAGATCGTAATGCAAAACACACGGTCATTGCTTTGCGGTAAGCGGGGCTAGTATTTTTTTTTTTAATGAGAAAAATAGCTTTTATATTTACCTACCTATTCGCCATTTCTAGAACCTCTTTCTTTCATCCTGGAGACCCCAATTTCCACTTCCTCTTCTTTTCCTGCTGCCCCCAAATAACTGTAATGTTTCCCGAAGGCGGGTGTACTGGTGATGAATCCTCTTTTTGCTCTCCTGAAAAGTCTTTTTGCTTTCATTTGTGAAAGGCGCTTTTCATGGGTAAACTCCAGGTTGCAGGGTTTTTACCCCCGCTGTGATTTATGGATGGTTCTCCCCTGTCTTTAGTCAGACGTATCCTGTCATTCTTTGTCTTTTTTTTCTTCAGTTGCTTCATTGGTTTTCAGCAGTGATGTCCATTGGCATGATTTTTTTTGTTCTGTTCTGTGTTCTTCGAGCTTCTTGAATAGGTGGAGTTATACTTTTCAGCAGACGTGGGAATTTTTCAGCCATTACTTATTCAAATACTTTTTTTTGCCCCTTCTCTCTTCCCTTCTGAAACTCTAATTATACCACTGTCATGGACCCCCATTCCCTTCCCTCTGTCTTTTTTCTCTGTGTGCATCATTTGGATAGTTTTTATTCTTACTATTCAAGTTCATTATTTTCTTCTATGTCTAATCTGGTCTTAATTCCATATATATATAAATTTTAAGAAATTCTCACCCTGCGAAGCACCATCCGGCTTTTAAAAATATATCGTCCACTTCAAGTCTCATCAAATTCGTGTTTCCCCTCTGCTTTAGAATAGCTATAGAAGCATCCATGTCTCCTCATTCTAACCACTTCTCACCGCCGTCTTTTCTCTGTCTCTACTGATTATTTTTCTATTGGTTAACAAGTCACAGTTTCCTGCCTTTCTGCATGCCAGGCATTGTGGGTCCCAAGCAGCTTTTCATCTAGGTCAGCGGTCGGCAAACTGCGGCTCGCCAGCCACGGTTTGCCGCTCTGTTGACTAATGAGTTTGCCGACCACTGATCGAGGTTAATTACCGCCGCTACTAAGGCAACAGTCTTCCCAGAATTCTACCCGAAGCCCAGGTGTTAAAAGTGGTTTCCACTCTGGCTCCTTCCCCTCCAAGTGCTTTCCTCTCACATGCTGTCGCCATGGCCTCCCCCAACGCCGATCCTGCCATCTCTTCAACGGGGCAGGACAACGCTTATTCCCTTCCCTGAACTGCACCCAGGAAACACTTTGTCCACCTCCTACCAGCCACGACAGACCTGTATGCAGGTGACATGGCTAACACCAGATTTTGGCTGTTTTAAGGCCAGAGAGTAAGTCCTCGATCCGCCACCACCACAGAAAGCAGATGTCTTCACACTTACAACGTATCTACTACCGTTTGAAAATGACCATCTATCACTTATAAACAATAAACGGCTTCGTTACTGAATTATTTCAATAGCATGATGCTTAGAAAATTCTTCAAACTCTTAGGACGACTTCTGCAGATGAAACCTCTCCTACTCAGTATTTCCCTCCTGTACACATTCTCTAGTACGTATGTTAACCTGAATGAAATCTTCCTCTCTACTCGTGATGACCTATTTTGGACTTCTAAATATTGAACAAGCTTTCCCTTTTGACCAAAAGTTTGTTACTGATAGAGGAGATCTCAATGTGTCATAAATTGTGTATTCTGGGAGAAGACTTTCTTACACTGTCTACTTTTTAAAAAAATCTCTTTCTGTATTCTTCTGAGTGACACAAGCCTTTACAATAAAATTTTTTTTTTCCCCAACAATCACTGCCATGACAAGGTTTCTCTCCTGGGTGTACCCTCAGAAGTATTCAGAGGCATGACCTCTGCTAGCAGCCTTTCCACACTCCCTGCTCTCATGTGGTTTCTAGATGACGTGAGTCCTCTGATGGACCAGGAGCTGGGACTTCCTCTTGAAGATAGTCTCACACTCGTTGCACCCATAGTATTTCTCACCCGTGTGGATTCTCTGATGCCTCATAAGGTGTGACTTCCTAGTGAAAGACTTTCCACATTCGCCACACTTATAGGGCCTCTCTCCTGTGTGAATCCTCTGGTGTATAATTAGCTGTGCCTTCTCAAAGAAAGCTTTTGCACAATCGCTGCACACATACGTTTTCTCTCCCGTATGATTTCTCTGATGTTTAATGAGCTGTACCTTCTGGACAAAGGCTTTCCCACACTCGTTGCACGCATAGGGTTTCTCCCCGGTGTGGATCCTTTGATGCCGAAGCAGCTGAGGCTTCCAGGCGAAAGCTTTCCTACACTCGCTGCATTCAAAGGGCTTCTCCCCAGTATGGGTTCTCTGGTGGTGAATGAGACTTGACTTCTCGCTGAAGGTTTTCCCACACTCGCCGCATTCGTAGGGTTTCTCGCCCGTGTGGGTCCTCTGGTGGGATATCAGGCTCGACTTCTGGGTGAAGGCTTTCCCACACTCGCCGCACTCAAAGGGTTTCTCCCCAGTGTGAGTCCGCTGGTGTGTCAGGAGCTGCGACTTCCCGAAGAAGGTCTTGCCGCACTCCACGCATCCGTGGGGCTTCTCCCCTAAATGGAGCTTTTGGTGTCTGAGTAACTCTGACTTCTTAAAGAAGGCTTCCCCGCAGTCGCCACAGCGACAGGTCTTCTCGCCCGTGTGAGTCGCCTGATGTCGGACGAGCTGCGGCTTCCTGATGAAGGCCTCGCCGCACTCGCCGCACGTGTAGGGCTTCTCTCCTGTGTGAATCCTCTGGTGCCGGATAAGGAGCGAGTTCCTGCTGAAGGCCCTTTCACACTCGCTGCAGGCGTACGGCTTCTTCCCGGTGTGAGTCCTCTGATGCGTGATGAGCTGTGACTTCCAAAAGAAGGCTCTGCCACAGTCGCCGCACGGGTAGGGCTTCTCCCCCGTGTGTGTCCTCCGGTGCGCCAGGAGCTTTAATTTCTGGGAGAAGGACTTCCCACAGTCGCCGCAGCCGAAGGGCTTCTCCACGGTATGGGTTGCTTGGTGCCTCTTCAGCTGTGACTTCCTGCTGAAGGCTTTGCCGCACTGGCCGCAGCCGTAGGGCTTCTCCCCCGTGTGAGTTCTCTGGTGCAGCAGGAGCAGCGACTTCCTACTGAAAGCTTTCGGACACTCGCCGCACCCGTACGGTTTTTCTCCTGAGTGAGTCCTTTGGTGCAGGGTGAGCAGGGACTTCTGTGAGAAGGCTCTCCCACACTCGCCGCATCCGTAGGGCTTCTCTCCCGTGTGAGTTCTCTGGTGTATAACCAGCTGCGACTTCTTGGGAAAACCTTTGCCACAATCCACGCATAAATAGGCGCCGCTGTGTGCGGCCCAGTTGGTCATGAGCCACGGCTCCGGGTCGCAGGCCTTTCCGCATTTATGGCAGCCACAGCGTTTTATTCCACCAAAGGTTCTGTCCGTTTTGATGTAGAGCAACAATTTCTTAGTAAGCTCAGGTTTCTTTCTTGCGCAGTTATTTTTTTGAATCAGAAAACCAAAAGGATGGTTCAAACTTTTTTCACTTGTGCCACATTTATGGAGCCTCATTCCTAAATGAACAGAGTTAACGCTTGAATGAAATATTTTCCCCAAGACATGTTGATGACCTTTCTCCATATTTTTAAGCTTGTCTTGATTATTGTGGTGCCACACTGTGAGATTATTAGCTAGCCAGAGTTCTTCTAAAAAGTGAAAAAATGAACCATGCTGTGTAAATCCCCCAATGGTTATGTTCATTAATTAAAACTTCTGAAATGGAGCCTACGATCCCAGTCCAAAAAAAACTTTTTCCCCCCCAAATACACTGTCTTCTTATTAGGCATTAAAATCTTTAACAAAAATTAAAACAGACTTTAAAAACTACCTTTATATAAACACAAATTTTTAAATAAGAAAAGATGACATATACTCAAGGAACATTGATCATGAGATTTTTTTAAAAAGCATCTTTTAATCAAATCCTGGAGTGGTTAAAAAAATTTTTTTTTTGTTGTTAATCCTCACCTGAGGATATTTTTTCCATTTTATTTTTAGAGATAGTGAAAGGGAGGGAATGAGGGGGTAGGGGATCCAAAGGGGGAGAGAGAAAGAGAGAAATATTGATGTGGTTGCCTCCCACACACCCCGTGACTAGGGTCAGGGTTCAAACCTGCAACCCAAGTACATGCCCTTTACTAGGAATTGGAACCTGCAACCCCTCCGTGTGAGAAAAGAAAAATAATGAAACTCAAATGTAATCGATGTCACCTAAAATGAGGAAAACCTACAAATTCCTAAAGAGGAAAAGAGAAGGTGCAGAAGAGAAGGAAGCGGAGAATGAGGAGGCCAGAAGAGCCTTATCCATGGAAGCAAGGGCCGAAATGACTGGCTACGGGTCTGGGTAAGATAGGTGTATTTCATCATCAACTCCACCCAGAGAGGACACATCCTGACATGGAGACCAGAATCCAGGGCACGTTAGAAGTCATGCAGAACTAACTATGTCAACAGTTCTGAGTCAACTCTAAAGACCTAAGGACTTTAAACAGTTTTATCCATAACATTTCAAGAGTAAAGAACTTTCTTCAAAAACCTGAGATGTAACCTTCACCACATGCCATACACTGGATTGTCTCTCACCTGAGATGTTGTGATTTATAATTTCTTCACTTATTTCCCAGGGCTCTTCTTGCTCTAGCTTCAAAACTGCATCAGGTTTGGTAATTTCATGACCTATTAGTTGGAAACACAGAGGACGTGGACACAGTTGCTTGAGCTAAGGGACTCTTAAATGTGAAGAATATTTTACTACAAAGACTACAAAAAAAAAGCAAAAAAAAACAGTGAATAAAAATATTCCAGTTGGGTATAGAAATCAAAGAATCTTTGGCACCTGGAACTCAAACCCAAGATCAGTAAAATGCTAGAGGTTCCACCGTTATCGGGCACACACTGTATGACATAAGAATGTTCTTACCCAGGAACACCAGATTGCTGTAGTTCTCCAACATCACATCTCTGTACAAGTCCTTTTGGGTAGGATTTAGTAGCTGCCACTCCTCCACCGTGAAGTCCACAGCCACGTCCTCAAACGATATCTAGAAAAGCATGATCCCTGTTAAAGCTGAAGTGATTCTCGTAGAGAACGCAGGCTTTCTTCTCTATGGAGGTGGGCAGCCTCTTCGTGGGCCCCACTGACCTCTGACTCCTGCTATGCATGCATCTGGGTAGTCCTCTCCTCCTGAATATGGGCTGGGCTGACCGACTCACCGCCACGGAAGAGAACAGGGCAGAAGGAACAGAATGTCGCCTCAGGAATCGGCTTATAGAAGAAGGCACTTCCATCCGGGAAACCCTCCCTGGCTCTCGTGGACGGAATGCAGCCGCCACGCTGAGAGGCATTCCTGTGAGCAGCCCGTGAGGCTGAGGCCCGCTCACACCCCCGTGAGTGCACATGAGAGGGGATCATCCCCCTGTTGCACCGGCAGGGGACCACAGCCCTTCTCAACATCTTGATTACAGAACCCCACTAGTGGGTAAGCAGCTGGTAGATTCCTAACCCACAGAAACTGTGAGATTAAAATCTTGGGTTTTCAGCCAATAAGGTTTGGGGGTAATTGGTTACACCGCAGTGGTCAACTAATATAATAGCCTCATCTTGCATTATACCCGGAGAGAGAGAGATAAAAATGCTATTAAAATATCACTATAAACTCACTCATCTATCCACTGAATAAGAAACTGAAATAGGTGGTCTTTCAATAAGGGCTATGTTTCTCAAAGAAGGTGCCACTGGTACTTGGGAACAATTCTCAGCTGAGTGCCAATGCCCCACCCCGTGGGAGCCCTGCAGCAAGCCTGGCCGCAGTCTGCTGAATGGCAGAGCCACTTCTCAGTCCCTCCAGCACAAGTCCCATCTGCGTGTCTGAAATACTCTCCTCCCCCTGAGGCGATTCTGCTCCCAGGTAGGAACGTCTAGCTAGCTCTTCAGATATCGTCTAGAACACAGATACTGAGCACTCAAGGTTCCCAGAACTGTAACAGGTGTCAGAACTATAAAGATGAGCCGAAACCGGTGTGGCTCAGTAGATAGAGCGTCGGCCTGCAAACTGAAAGGTCCCAGGTTCGATTCCGGTCAAGGGCATGTACCTTGGTTGCAGGCACATCCCCAGTGGGGGGCGTGCAGGAGGCGGCTGATCGATGTCTCTCTCATCCATGTTTCTGGCTTTCTATCCCTTTCCCTTCCTCTCTACGAAAAATTAATAAAAACATATTTTTTTAAAAAAGGAAATATAAAGATGAGTAAGAAAAAATAATTATATGCTCAGATATTTTGTCTTTTTGGGTCACAGGTAGTAAAGTGTTACAGAGGCCATGAAACAAGGATATACAGGGCGTTCGGACAAAAGGCAAAGGAACTAGTGCAGCAAAAAGGAATTGGAAAAAGAATGGTGCAGGACTCACGTGACCTGGTTTTAAGGCTTCCTCTAAAGCA
>JAAGEH010000715.1:0-12913 GCA_011751065.1 Lasiurus cinereus | reverse complement strand
CGGTGTTGGTTCACAGATGCTCATTGAAGACCCACTGTGTGCCCAGGGAGAGCAGGCTCTGCACCAGAGCAGGCCGGTGTTGGTTCACAGATGCTCATTGAAGACCCACTGTGTGCCCAGGTACCAGAGGCTGCCGGCCAGGACATTGTTCCAGCCTGGACCCGGGCACAGAACCCCCGCATTGTGGGGGGAGAAGGCAACATGTTTCCCAACTCTCACGCACGTGGGACCCCGACTTGCCTGGATGTGCTGCGATATTGACATCGATCCTCCCTGAGCCCCCGGAGGAGAGGCGGCTCAGCTCAGCTGACGTGTTCTTGCCCACATTCACCCCACCCATGCGTTCCAGTCATCTACTGCTTTATTTTATTCATTTATTTTAATATATTTTATTGATTTTTTACAGAGAGGAAGGGAGAGGGACAGAGAGTTAGAAACATCCATGAGAGAGAGACATCGACCGGCTGCCTCCTGTACACCTCCTCCTGGGGATGTGCCCGCCACCAAGGTACATGCCCCTGACCGGAATCGAACCCGGGACCCTGCAGTCCGCAGGCCGACGCTCTATTCACTGAGCCGCACCGGTTTTGGCTCATCTATTGCTTTTATGTGAAAACAGAATCACTTCGGGAGTGAGTCAGTGTGTGTATTTTGCATGAAGCCCGATAGACAAGGAATGGCGATGTCAGGCCACAAAATGCATAAATAAGAGGTAAGTTAAGTCCTGACCGGTGTGGCTCAGTGGATAGAGCGTCGGCCTGCGGACTGAAAGGCCGGTCCCAGGTTCGATGCCGGTCAAGGGCATGTACCTTGGTGGCGGGCACATCCCCAGTAGGGGGCGTGCAGGAGGCAGCTGATCGATGTCTCTCTCCCATTGATGTTTCTAACTCTCTATCCCTCTTCCTTCCTCTCTGTAAAAAATCAATAAAATATATATATATTTTTTTTTAAAAAAGAAATAAGTTGCAAAGTAAGTAGACGGGACGCGGGGTAAAGCACTTTCCAATGCCAGTGCTGAGGCGTGCAAATGACAGGTGCAAACACCTGATACAGTGGCACCTCGAGATACGAGTTTAATTCGTTCCGTCACCTTGAGGCGTGGGAAACTATGAGACGCTGGAGTCGCGGTAAACGGGTGGGTCGTGTGCAGCCGGCCGATCCGCGCGATGACTCCCATCTCAACTGTTGCTCGTCTTTCAAAGCAAAAATCGCCTGCTCGACGGCTCGTATCTCAAAAACCTCGTCTGTTAGGGCACGCGTATCTCGAGGTTCCACTGTAGATGAGCGAAAGATCGGAGGGGGAATGAAAGTGGGTGCCGTTCTTCTTCAGAAAACCAATATGCGGCAGCCTGATCCTGTATGTGGGGAAGGGACGTTTTTTATGTGACTTGGAATTAGCACCGCTGATCGGGTTATTAAATTTTTAGACATAGTTCAATGAAGACATGAAGGTCTGTGTTAATACCGGGATCACACTTTCAAACGGCAGCTGGGAAATTCTCCCCAGAAGCTGCTGCGGGAAGAGGAAGAGATTCATTTCTTTAAAGGCCACGGGAAATCAGATCCGATCAGCCGACACGCGGGCTGAGACGGACTAATTACACATTGCAGCGATGAGGCAGAGGCGCTGATTAGTGATGATCGTCTCCAAGTGCTGAAGAACCCCAAAAATAGCTGTCTGTAAAAAAGAAAGAGGCAGCCGAGACCGGTGTGGCTCAGTGGATAGAGCGTCGGCTTGCGGACTGAAGGGTCCCGGGTTCGATTCCGGTCGGGGGCATGTACCTTGCTTGCGGGCACATCTCCACTGTGGGGTGTGCAGGAGGCGGCTGATGGATGTCTCTCTCTCATCGATGTTTCTGACTTTCTATCCCTCTCCTTTCCTCTCTGTAAAAAATCAATAAAATATATTTTAAAAAAAAGAAAGAGACAGCCGGCCGGGGGGGGCTCAGGGGCTGAGCCTTGACCAGTGAACGGGGAGGTCAGGGTTCCATTCCCCCTCAGGGCACAGGCCTGGGCTGCGGGCTCCATCCCCAGTGTGGGGCGTGCAGGAGACGGCCGATCCAGGATTCTCTCCCATCCCTGATGTTTCTCTCTCTCTCCTTCTCCCTTTCTCTCTATCAATCAATATATATATATATATATATTTTTTTTAAGGAAAAGACATGGAATTAAAAAATAAGTAACTGCCGAGACCGGTTAGGCTCAGTGGATAGAGCATTGGCTTGCGGACTGAAAGGTCCCGGGTTCGATTCCGGTCGGGGGCATGTACCTTGCTTGTGGGCACATCTCCACTGTGGGGCGTGCAGGAGGCGGCTGATCGATGTCTCTCTCTCATCGATGTTTCTGACTTTCTATCTCTCTCCCTTCCTCTCTGTGAAAAATCAATAAAATATTTTAAAAAAACAACTAATGACCTGGGAAACCCGAACACCCAATCGCCTGGGAGAGGAGGCTTCTCCCAGCGAGCCGGCACCTCTGTCTCTTCGGTCAGCAGGTCCCGGCCCTCCTCGTGGGTCACCTGTGCAGCGCCAGGCTTCGGATTTCACGTGTAACTGTCCTTCGTGGTGGATCCACTTTTTTTTTTAATATATTTTATTGATTTTTTTACAGAGAGGAAGGGAGAGGGAGAGACAGTCAGAAACATCAATGAGAGAGAGAGACATCCATCAGCTGCCTCCTGCACGCCCCCCACTGGGGATGTGCCCACAACCAAGGTACCTGCCCTTGACCGGAATCGAACCCGGGACCCTTCAGTCCGCAGGCCGACGCTCTATCCACTGAGCCACACCGGTTTCGGCGTGGATCCGCGTTAGTCCCTTTTCTCCAGGAGGAGGGTGTCGGCAGCTGAGTAACTGGTCTCTGCCCGATGGGTCCTGCCCGTTCTTTGGAGGTCGCCGGTCACCATGTGCTCCTGAAGGCTGGTCTCCCTGTGTTGCTGGGCGCGGTGGCAGCACCAGCCGCCAGAGGGAGACTCTGCATTCCGGGGCGGGCTCACCCCCCACCCCACCCCCGGCGTGTCCCCGGGTCAGTGGAGAAGCTGGAAGGTGACGGACTTTATTTATTTTATTTTTAAAAAATATATATTTTATTGACTTTTTACAGAGAGGAAGGGAGAAGGATAGAGAGTGAGAAACATCGATGAGAGAGAGACATCGATCAGCCGCCTCCTGCACGCCTCCCACTGGAGATGTGCCCGCAACCAAGGTCCATGCCCTTGACCGGAACCGAACCCGGGACCTCTCAGTCTGCAGGCCGATGCTCTCTATCCACTGAGCCACACCGGTTTCGGCTCTTTATTTTATTTTTTTCACTTGCCATCGAGTGAATGCCAAGAGCGTTCGCCCCTCCTGCTTCCGGCTCTGCAGCCTTGTTTACAAAGAAGGCGGCGTGTCTGGTTATTGACTTCTTCTAAGATTAGAATCCCCACTGGTCATCCCGCCTCCAATAGTTATTCCAACTGGATTCCGGGTGAAACTTTTATGTGGTAAAAAATAGACATGAGTTTCCTTTTTAATTTTTTTTTTAAATATATTTTATTGATTTTTTACAGAGAGGAAGGGAGAGAGATAGAGAGTCAGAAACATCGATGAGAGAGACATCGATCAGCCGCCTCCTGCACGCCCCCCACTGGGGATGTGCCTGCCACCCAGGTCCCTGCCCCCGACCGGAATCGAACCCGGGACCCTTCAGTCCGCAGGCCGACTCTCTATGCACTGAGCCACACCGGTCTCGGCCTGAGTTCCCTGAATGCTTACAAATCATCACGTAGGAAACGGTCTCTGCGTGAAATGGGCCATGCTGACTTACACACGCGTGGAAGATGTATTGCGTTTCTGTTGCGAGGGAGCGTCTCCGTGGATTAAATGGTGCCCGGTGCCATGGCAGGGAGGTCCGGTAACCCGTTCGTTAATTGTTTCAGTGGTCAGCGAAGGAGTAACACCCTACCCTTCTCCCAGGGACTGAGCCAGCCAGCCAGGCCGGTGCCTGGTCCACACGATGGCCAACACTGCCCTCTGCTGGCCAAGAAGCCGGTCAGACCAGCTGGCCTTGACCGAGGGGAGCAGAAAGGCCTCACAAGTGCAGGCGGAGGCTGGGACCCGGGCTCTCAGGACGCTCACGTGGAGCAGAAGGAAAGGATTAGAACGAGGAGCACAGACAGCACGGAGACGCGTCTCTTCAGCGTCTGTCTCGCTTGGAGTCACTGAGGACAGTTGTGGGGATTTGGGGAAAATAGGAAGCCAACTGTGAGCTAGAGTCTTCATAGCATTTTTAAAACGTGTCTTTAGTGTCCAAAGCATTACAGAGATGTCCCCCTCTGCCCCCCCCCAAGAACCCCCGGGCGCCGCGGGGGGGGGGGTGTGTTTTTTTTTTTATATATGTTTTATTGATTTTTTTACAGAGAGGAAGGGAGAGGGATAGAGAGTTAGAAACATCGATGAGAGAGAGAGACATTGATCAGCCGCCTCCTGCACGCCCCTCACTGGGGATGTGCCCGCCGCCAAGGTGCATGCCCTTGACCGGAATCAAACCTGAGACCCTTCAGTCCGCAGGCCGATGCTCTATCCACTGAGCCACACCAGTCCCGGCTAGTAGCATTTTAAACCAAGTTTGTCCATATTCTGTGTATCGAGTCGGTGGAGGCGTTCTGTGCATTGAGACTGCAGCCCGGGCCTCCCTCTGGGAGCCGGCTGCTGGGGTGCAGGGAGCTGAGCAGCGGGCCCGGCCCGGGGCGTCTGCACGGACGTCTAACCAGCCTTTCACAGCGTCTGCCATGTCCTTCTCATTCGTCATCTTTAACGAAGATTCACAGCAGACACGTCGTCCCTGGGAAACCCACCTGAAACGCCGGCCTCGCTGTCGTACGTTTCAATCACAGGCTGAGAGGAGGCTGCCTTTCCACTGTCCCCGCCTGACACACCCCACACGCACGTCCCTTTGTGCTGTGCATCTTCCTTCCCGTCCCTACTGCTCAGGAGCCTCTCTCTCTCTCTCTCTCTCTCCCTCTCTCTCTCCTTCTCTCCCTCTCCACTCTCTCCCACTCCCCCTCCCGCCCCCCAGGCTGTAAACTCCACAGGGACAGCCCCCTGCTCCATACCCCGCACTCGGTAAACGCCTGGCTTGTGCTAAACCCACATTTTTTTTTCCCCAAATATATTTTATTGATTTTTTACAGAGAGGAAGGGAGAGGGATAGAACGTCAGAAACATCGATGAGAGAGAGACATCGATCAGCCGCAAGCAAGGTCCATGCCCTGGACCAGCATCGAACCTGGGACCCTTCAGTCTGCAGGCCGACGCTCTATCCACTGAGCCACCCCGGTCTCGGCCACACAAACATTGTTAAGGAACAGGGGAGTCTGTGCGTCACTGCCCCGTCCTGGGGCTGATGTTGGGGTGTCAGTGTGACTGTGGGCAGGCGCTGCTGCCGAGGCCGACGATGAGGACCCCTTGAGGTCCCCGCTCTCTCCCAGAGCCACCCTCCCTTCCCCGTCCTGTGCTCCTGGCTCCTGCCTCCCGACCCCCCAAAACCCCACGCTGCTGGGTCCTGACTGGTGGGTGGTTCCTGGGTGTCGTGTCCTGGTGGACGGTCCCTCCCTGCGCCCCCGCCGGGCCATGCCCTGCATTACCTTCCTCCTTCCTCTTCCTGAGGGCGGGGTGGGGTGACACGTGCCCTGTCCTCCTCTCGGGGTGCCTTTGCGTCCTCGCTGCAGAGACGGGCACCCGCTCGCCCTCGCCCCGAGCCCGCAGTGACTTCCTGCCACGTGGCCGGCGTGAACTTAGGTCGTGTCGTGCGTGTCGGGTCCTCCTGCGGGCTGCGTGTCCCTTTCTCTCCGGTCCTTCCCGGTCGCTCCGCTCTCGGCGGTGGGGGAGGGGGTGGGGGGAAGCAGGGGGTGCATTCTGCCGGGCGTGGCACTCACTCAAGTGCCGTTATTGCTCCATCTGGAACCCGGGCCGCGCTGGGAGCACGGGAAACGCCCCCTGCCCGTGGCTGTGGCTGTTCTGAGGGCGGGCCGGGCGGCTGTGATGCTGAGTCCCAGACAGCGGGCTCACTCCCGGGGCCTCGTCACCCCGAGGGCAGAGGGGCGCTGGGCCGCCCGCATTCCCGACCAGTGGCGTTCACACTTACCAGCTCCGCTGAGGCCGCTGAGGCTGCGGCTGCGGCTGGGGCTGTGCGGGGCCCGCAGTCTGCAGGGCGAGCTGCGCCCCAAAGCTGGGAGGGCGGCTCCCTCCGGCCCCTGGCGCTGAGCAGGCCCCGTGTGTCCAAAAACCCTCAGACTCCGGCGTGGGGACCGGTGATCAGCGGGCTCGGGGCGCTCCCTCCTGCTGGGCGGGCCTTCAGGGAGCGCCCCCAGGGGGAGGCTGTGTCCGGGCTGGTCCCCCAGAGACACAGGCCCTGGCTCCCCGCAGCTTCCGCCCAGCGTGGCACAGCCGGGCCGATTGCAGTTCCAACCGTTCCCTGGACCCTCGGGGTGAGGGAGAGAATTGTGCACCCTAAGCATCTCGCTGACTTCCCTTCTTTACATCCACGGGAATATCTTTAATTTTTTTTAAATATATTTCTTTATTGATTTCAGAGAGGAAGGAAGAGGGATAGAGAGAAACAGCAATGATGAGAGAGAATCACTGATCAGCCGCCTCCTGCATGCCCCCTTTTAGGGATGGAGCCCACAACCAGGGCCTGTGCCCTGACCGGAATTGAACCTGGGACCTTTCAGTCCAGCAGGCCGACGCTCTATCCACTGAGCCACACCGGCCAGAGCAAGGGAATATCTTAAGGAAGGACCTGCTTTTCAGTATTGCTTTGTTTTTTAAAGTCAGATTGGTGTCTTGGCAAACTTCTTTTTTTAAAAAATATATATTTTTTGATCTCGGAGAAGCGAGGGGAGAGAGAAGCATCAGTGATGAGAGAATCGCTGATCCGCTGCCTCCGGCACCCCCACCCCGGGGGTCGAGACCACACCCGTAGCCTGAGCCCTGAGCGGGCCCAGCCCTGGCCTGTGGGGAGAGAGGAGGATGCAGGAGGCGGCGGGGAGTGGGCAGAGGGGTCGGGGCCGGGCGACAGGCAGCCCGTCAGTGGGAGCCCGGAGTGGAGCACACGGATGACAAGCTATACCCCGAGCACCCCACATCGGTAATGTTAGCTGCCCATGTCACCCCAGTACCTTGTGTTAAAAAATGGGGGGCAGGTGGTACCTAATCATTGTAGGTGAAGCAGGTCCCCGCACACACACACACACACTCTATGATAAAAGGGTAATATGCAGCCGAGACCGTTGTGGCTCAGTGGATGGAGCGTCGGCCTGCAGACTGAGGGGTCCCAAGTTCGATTCCGGTGGGGGGCACGTACCTTGCTGGCGGGCACATCTCCACTGTGGGGCGTGCAGGAGGCGGCTGATCGATGTTTCTTTTCTCATCATTGTTTCTGACTTTCTATCTCTCTCTCCCTTCCTCTCTGTAAAAAAAATCAATAAAATATATATATAAAAAAAAGGTAATATGCAGATCGACATGGCGGCAGGAAGACTGGTCGCTGTGAGGCGCACCGACCAGCAGGGGGCAGATGCTCAGCCACCAGCTGAGCACAGTGGGGGTACGCGTCAGCCGACACCCCCTGAGGGCTCCCAGATGGCTAAAGGGCGCAGGCCAGGCTGAGGGGACCCCCCCACCACCACCACCACCACAGGGCATGAATGGCCTGCACCGGGCCTTTAGTTATTGATCTAAGAAGTGACAACTTCATCACCCCCTTTGGGGGGTAATTGGTAGTAGGTAACCAAAAATGCCTTTGAGGAATTAATTACGCCTCGTTAATTTAACGACCATTTGCTCTTTCTATAGAAATGCTTTTTTAGAAGAAAATATACTCCTAATTCCATTCGAATTGGTCTTCAACATTTTATTATCGTCATTTTAGAAAACGACGAAGCTTATTATGTATGAAATTGGATTTTGTCTAGGGGGTATGAATTCTCTCCGGGATAGAGGATTTTATATGCCAGTGTGTTAATTCGTATGAAGCTTATTTTATAGATAAGGTTGTTTTGTGTGTTGTTTTAAGTTTATCTTTATTGCTCAGATGTTTTAACTGAAAACTCTTCCGGTATATCTGAAAATAGAGTGAAATCGTAGATCATCCATGTTTCATTTTTTTTTTTTAATATATTTTTATTGACTTCAGAGAGAAAGGGTAAAGGAGAGGTGGAAACATCAGTGACGAGAGAGATTCATGGATGGGCTGCCTCCTGCACGCTCCACGCTGGAGATCAAGCCTGCAGCCCGGGCCTGGGCCCTGACCGGGAATCGAACCCTGACCTCCCGGTTCATAGGTCAATGCTCAACCTCTGAGCCATGCTGGCTGGGCTATATGTTTTATTTATTTATTTGTTTATTTTTATATGTTTTATGGATTTTTTATAGAGAGGAAGGGAGAGGGATAGAGAGTTGGAAACATCGATGAGAGAGAGACATCCATCAGCTGCCTCCTGCACACCTCCTTGCTGGGGATGTGCCCGTCACCAAAGTCCATGCCCTTGACCGGAATCGAACCTGGGACCTTCCAGGTCCGCAGGCCGACGCTCTATCCACGGAGCCACACCGGTTTTGGCTATTTTATTTATTTATTTTTTTCATGTAGTTTGGCCTGTAGCTTTGGGGGATGGTAGGTATTGGGTGTCTTAAAGGCTTGTATTTTAAGAGGCGGATGAGTTTTAGTAGTTGAATAGTAAGAGTTTATGTGATCCTTGCCGGAACCGGTGTGGCTCAGTGGATAGAGCGTCGGCCTGCGGACTGAAGGGTCCCAAGGTTCGATCCCGGTCAAGGGCATGGACCTTAGTGGCGGGCACATCCCCAGTGGGGGCCGTGCAGGAGGCGGCTGATCGATGTTTCTCTCTCATCCATGTTTCTGACTTTCTCTCTCCCTTCCTCTCTGTGAAAAATCAATGAAATATATTTTAAAAATAAGTAAATAAATAAATAAATAAATAAAATAAAATAGTTTATGTGATCCAGCTCTACACTGACGTTCTCATGGGATGTAAAGGACGCGCACGAGCGCCTTCCCTGCGGGTGGGGGTTGGGTTTGCGGGAGGCCGCACCCTCCGCGGAGCCGGGTCTGGCCCCTGACGCCGTGCCTCTGGCCGTGGGCCGCGTCTCACCCGTGCCTCTCTCAGTTTCTCGGCAGCACCGAGGTGGAGCAGGCCAAGGGCACCGAGGTCGTCCGGGACGCTGTTCGGAAGCTGAAGGTAGGCGAGCCCCTCCCCCTTCCTCCCTTCTCCCCCACCCCCACCCCACCCCTCGAGCGGCGGCTGGTGTGTGGACCCGTGTCAGTGGTCAGCAGACCGCTGGGCGTCCCAAGTGCGAGCACCTCGGAGGGGGAGATGGCTTCCCCGTTAGAAACGGCCGCCTGAGTACACGTCGCCGGGTTAAGTGTGAACACACAATCATTGGTTTTCAAGGTGGCACACTGTCCAAACCGGTGTGGCTCAGTGGAGAGAGCGTCGGCCTGCGGACTGAAAGGTCCCAGGTTCGATTCCGGTCAAGGGTATGTATCCTGGTTGCGGGCACATCCCCAGTTGGGGGCGTGCAGGAGGCGGCTGATCGATGTCTCTCTCTCATCGATGTTTCTAGCTCTCTCTCCCTCTCCCTGCCTCTCTGTAAAAAATCAATAAAATATATTTAAAAAAGGTGGCACACTCACAGTTTTCCGAGGGCACTTTGCGTAACGATGAACGGCACCCACTAGCTTACCCTCAGCTTGCCCGGCCGCCTGCCCTCACCCAGCCTCCAGGGATGTCACGGCTGTTGAATCATTAGAGTGTCAGCCCGGCCGGCGGGCCTCAGCGGCTGAGCATCAGCCAGGGGATCCGGTTCGCAGGCTGGATCCCCACTGGGGTGCGTGCAGGAGGCAGCCGATCAGTGATTCTCTCTCATCACTGATGTTTCTCTCCCTCTCTCTGTCTCTCTCCCTCTCCCTTTCTCTCTGATGAAAACTCTCGTAGTTCTGCTCTCTTAGCAGCTTTCAAAGACACAGCACCAGAGGCCCGGTGCCCGGAATTCGTGCCAGGGGCTCGGCCCTCGCAGTCCCGCCTTCGTCCGGAAGGTCGTTGGGCTGTCCGGTCTAATTTGCATATGGCACTTCGTTAGTCTAGATCATGAATTGAGCCTTACACCCAGGATGACTGACTGACTCTGTACCTGGAGTGGGTACCGCTGTGTCCGGTTGCCCGCGCCCACCCCAGCCTCTCAGCCCGCAGTCCACAGGTTATTTCTGTTTTGGATTCCCAGTGCGGGGCGTGCAGGAGGCGGCTGATCCATGTGTCTCTCTCTTCGATGTTTCTAGCTCCCTGTCCCTCTCCCTTGCTCTCTGTAAAAATGCAATAAAAAATATATTTTTTAAAAAAAATCACATGGCGTAGCTCAGCCTTTCAAGTACCTTCCAGAGCAAATGAGCTTTTGAAAAGCCATCTTCGCTTGATTGCAAATAACATTTCGATTTGGAAAGTATATCTGAGGGTGATGATTCCGGAGCCAGTGAAAATGAATGGAACAGTGTTTTTAACCTATTTTAAAGTTTTTTGTGTGTGTGCATTTGAGGCTACAACACAAAGTATATTATTTACCATTTTTTAAGGAAGAATTTTTACTTTTGTTATGCTGAAGCGGCCAGAAGATGGCACTGTGGCTCCACTAAAAATAAACGCACCCCTTAATCGTGCGCACCCCCATTTCCTGCCTGTGTGTCTCAATCTCAGCCTTCTGGCCGCTCTGTCACCACCGGAGCGAAGTGTTTTATTTCACTTGCTTCGGTTACGGTAACATTTTACAGCCACTAGAGTTTTTTTAAAGTTTGCCGTGTTAATATACCGGCCTTTGACTTAAAAAGAGGGAACGTTTTAGGATCGATGCAATATGATGGAACACGTAAAAGATTTTCAGTCATTTACTTTTTCATGCTCCGGTGTGTAATTATGCCTGATCACTGCTCAGAAAGATTTTTTTAAAATGATAGTTTTATTGTATGCCGCTTCCCTGTCCCTGTCGTCTTGCGGAGAATTCATATGTTTCCCTGAAATGCAAAAAGTTTTGTAAGCGAGTATGTACTCGCCAAAACATCATGTTTTGTATTTCTTGAGTGTGTTTTAGCCTGAGGTGTAAGGAAGTACCGAATTCTATGAAATCTGATCATTTAAAAACCCTTCCGACTTCTATCTAACACCGGTCGGTGCTGTTGTGAGGAATTTAATTGGAATTGTTTTTATAAATAAATTCGTATCGTTTCAGAGGGCTCGGGCCGTGTGCTCAGCCGGGAACATAGCTCTCACGTTCTGTGAAATCCATTCCAACAGTTTTTTTTTTTCCCCATTCAACTAAACTGTCTCTCGGTAATGAGACGCTGTTTAGTTTTTTAAATATATATATATATATATATATATGTTTTATTGATTTTAGAGAGAGAGGAAGGGAGAGGGAGAGAGAAAATCATCAATGATGAGAGAGAGTCACTGGTCGGCTGCCTCCTGCCGGGATGGAGCCTGCAACCCGGGCCTGTGCCCTGACCTGTAATCGAACCGCAACCTCTGGTTCCTGGGTCGACTCAGCCACTGGGCCCCCGGCCGGGCCAGAAGTTCCGTTTGTAGATGCAGAAAGTCTGGCGAAAGGAAGGAGCCACTTAGTGATGGTGGCTGCGAGCCAGGGTCCAGGCCTGATCGCCACACACACCTCAGGTCCCGGGTCCTGGCTCCATGACCTGTGAGTCTCCGAACACAATCCTTATTCTCAGAGGAAGCAGAGGCCACGCCCCCCGCACCGATAGGCCAGCTATTTTATGGTGGTTTTCCTCATTTCCCTCTGTTTCCCCTTCCCTGCCTCCGCCTGTTTTTCCCTTCCTTCCTTCCTTCTTCCCTTCTTTCCTTCCTTCCTTCCTCCTCTTCCTCCTCCTCCTTCTTCCTTTTCTTCTTCTTATTTTCTTTCTGGCAGAACAGCCATAGCCCAGCAGATGGGAGCTCTTCGTAGGTGCTCTGAGCCCAGCCCTAGGGCACCCGGAGAGGATGCCGGGCATGTGGGTGCAGCTGTGGGAGGCTGGGCGGCCGCTGCTGTCCCCTGGACGGAGGGAGCGGCCAGGAGGGGCTGGTCCCGGGTCCCACGTGGCGGGTGCTGGGAGAGCCGCCCGTGCCACGTCCCCAGGCGCTCGCTCTGCAGCACGTGGGGGGGGTGTGGGGGGGACGGGAAAGGCACACCCACACCGGCCTCTCTCTTTGGGCGAGAGCTGGGAGCCGGGTGCATTGTCACGTGTCTCACTGAGGCAGAACCAATTTCTTCAAGAAAAAAAAAACAGCACCCAAACCCTCTGACCCCAATTCATGGAGTTCCGTGCAGAAGCGAGGATGCTTCTTAGGGGAGAGGAGGAGGCTGCCTGCACCCTGGGGCGGACAGACAGCTGACAGCTGTCCCCCAGGAGAATAAAGCCCCTCCCTCCTCCTCCTCCTCCCTCTCCCCCTCACCTCCCCCCTCCTCCAGGCAGGCAGGGTGCTGGCCTCTGGGGGTCACACTCTCCAGCCAGGCCCTTGCCTCTTGCTCCAGGGGAGGGATGGGGGTGGGGGGCTGCACCCCTATAGTCACATCTGCCTGGAGTGGGAGGTGGTGCTCACAGCGCACACTCACCCCAAAGAGCCGACCCCACCCTGCTGGGCTCCGAGCCAGGCCGGGACCGGCCGTCCGCTGGGAGACGCTAAGGGGCCAGGAAATTCCATTTCCCCCCATTTCTTCTCTCTCTTTCCCCGTTTTCGCGTCTGACGGAGAACGGTGCGGGACGGGGACGAGGAACAAATTTCGTGCACCGGGCCTCTACCTCTATAGTACTTTACCATGGGCAACGATTTAATGAAAAGTTCAACACAAATTTATATATATATATA
>JAAGEH010000714.1:0-12509 GCA_011751065.1 Lasiurus cinereus | reverse complement strand
CCACATGATGGCCAACAGGGGAGGGCAGTTGTGTTTGATTAGGGCTACAAGGGAAGGTAGTTGGAGATGAGCAGGCCTGCAGGGATGGACAGTTGGGGGGACCAGGCCTGCAGGGGAGGGCAGTTGAGGATAAACAGGGCTGCATGGGAGGGCAGTTAAGGACAATGAGACTGGCAGGGAGCTGTTATGTGTAGATCAGGCTGGCAGGCAGAAGCAGTTAGGGGTAATCAAGCAGGCAGGCAGGTGAGCAGTTGGGAACCAGCAGTCATAATTGTGAGAGGGATGTCCAACTGCCCCTTTAAGCCTGATCCCAGCCTAATCAGGCAGTTGGACATCCATTGAGGGTTCCGGATTGGAGAGGGTGAAGGCTAGGTTAAAGAACACCCCTTGCCCCGAATTTTGTGCACCAGGTGTTGTGTGTGTGTGTGTGTGTGTGTTGATTTCTGAAAGGGATTGAGATAGAAACATGAATGATGAGAGAGAATGATTGACTAACCGCATCCTGCATTCCCTCAATGGGGGATTAAGCCACAACAAATGCATGTGCCCTTGAGTGGACTAAAACCCAGGACTCTTCATTCTGCGGGCAGATGCTCTATCCACTGAGCCAAACCATATAGTGCTGGCAAGATTTTTGAAGTTCTGTGGAAGTTTACCATCATTACTGTCCTCTTGTGAATTTCTGTATTTATCATTTTCCTTGTGCTGAATATACTAAAGTACCTTACAGATACACTTTAATCATAAATAAACCAAAATATTTAAACCACTGCATTCTTTATTTGCATTCAGTTCTGTCACGTTCCCTCTGGGCAGTGATTTTGTTGAAGGTTCCCCACATCAGCTCTTGTGAAGGCAGTCTGGGGCTCAAGGCAAAATGTGAGGCCTCCTGATGAGGACTAGTCCTTTTAGGTCCCACAGACCAGCCATGGTGACTACCTAAATGCTCAGGACATGCTCCCCCCAGGCTGCCATCTGGATCCTGTCACCTCTTCACGGACTCCCACAGGAAGACTCCACTGACTACCCCTGGGCTCATTTCTCCCTGAGCTCCTATAACCTGTCACAGCTACCCTGACCCCTTGTTTGGGGACCTGTGGTGGGTGCTCACAGGGACCTTCACTAGATAGACACAGACACAGAACACAAGTTCTTCACTAGAACACAAGTTCCCAAGGGTAGGTTTCTCTGTACCTCCAGACTCTGGAACACTCAAGGTCAACAGTGTCCACACTCTTGGTCTTTACAGGTCTCAGTTGTGCCCAACCTTGGCTGTGGGCTCTTAATCCAGCCTGATACAAATTCTCATCACTAAAGCTTCCCCTCAGCTCTCCCACTCAAGGACCCTGTTCCATGTGCTGACAGGAAATATCATCACCATCCCTGTACAAGGCCCCCAACTTCTCCATCTACCACACACCTCGAGAGCCTAGGGTGCATCACCTCACTATAGGGGAAAGGGTCTGCTCTTCACAGGCCAGAATGAGGCAGCTGGGAACACCAACCAGAACGCACCCCCTCCCCAACGTGGCATGTTGAGTCCAACCCTCTGCTGCTGAAAATGCTTGTACTGCAGAATGTTCTCAGCATTGAAAATACATAGCACCATTTCCTGTAAAACCCATGCAACCTCCAGGATTGCAGGGAAGTGAGGTGAGGAGAGTTTGTGTTTGTTTTTAAAAAAAGAAAAGTAGAATATTACACCAAAAATGCAAAAATAGACTCAAAGAACAATGAGTCTCAGGGGTGTATGTGGTCTTACTGGAGACAGACTTTTCCTAAGTGAACAGATTTGGGGCCGAAAGCATCAGGGGGCTTCTCCCAGATAAAGCAGATTCAGTTGTAGCAGGCCAGGGGCTTAGGTATGGGGAGAAAATGCTGTAGAGAGAAGAGACCTGTCCGGCTCCTCTCAGGTGGACATACAACCCCATTCCCTTTCAAGGATCTGCCTTGAGCTCCTCTCTGCCAGCTCCTGGGCAGAGGACAGTGTGCACATCTGCAGAAGGAACATCAGGCAAGAAACAATAATGCAAGATGGGTTGTGTAGGCAGAGCCTATCATAGGGAAGAAAAGTGGTTAATCTTTTTTAAAAAAATATGTATATTTTATTGATTTTTTACAGAGAAGAAGGAAGAGGGATAGAGAGTCAGGATCATCAATGAGAAAGAAACATCAATCAGCTGCTCCTGCATGCCTCTCACTGGGGATGTCCCCGCAATTAAGGCAGACATCCTTGACCAGAATTGAACCTGGGACACTTCAGTCTGTAGGATGATGCTCTATCCAACAAAAAAAACGGATTTGGCTTTTTTTTTTAGAGAGAGAGAGAGAGAGAGAGAGAGAGGTGTGTGAGAGAGAGAAACACAATGACTGAATGCCTCCCACACCAGCCCAAAGATGGGTTGGGGATCAAACTTGCAAAATACCACCACAAAATCATGCTGTCTTTATTACAAGGTCTTGGGCAGTAATGCAAAGAACATAGGACAAAGAAAGATTTTCTACCGTCAAGCTATTCTTTATGAAGCACAGAAAGTTTGAGATCCCCACAATATCGGTTAACTCTACATGCTGACACATCATAACTATGCTTTCAAATCAACCTGGACAGTGACTAGAATGAACAGATCTAAAGGTACAAAAGCAAAATCACAAGCACGAAAACACCCTATGCCCGAGCAGTGGTCAGCAATCAGTTTGCAAAACTTCTTCACCACAATGTTCCTAAAATAGGCACTACTTCTCAGTTGACAATGAAGGCTTTGGACGAATCCTGGGTCAGGTACATTTCCTAATTAGAGAGTAAGGAATGAAGTACCTGGAAAGAGCTCGTGTACACTATAAAAGCCTAGGTGGCGTCTCAGCCTTGTGTATATCACAAGAAGTCTGCCCCAAGATGGCCACCACAACATGATCTGCAGGGGAAGACAGTTGTGGGCAATCAGGCCTGCAGGGGGGGGGAGGTCAGGTGGGAGCTATAAGACCTGCAAGGGTGCAATGAGACATCAATCACGCTGGCAGCGAAGTACTTGGGGACAATTAGGCAGCAGTCCTGGAATCTGAGAGGACATTCCCAAGGAGGCCCGGATTAGAGAGGGTGCAGGCTGTGCTGAAAGACACCTTCTATGCACAAATTTCATGCACTGGACCTCAAGTAGCATTCCTAATTCACTTGAGCAGAAGTAAGAACACAGAATTCATTTTCCTAGAGGACACAGGTGTTGTGACTGATGCACACTGTTCAGATGAGCCATGTAGTAGAGGAGGTCACTTCAGCCACAGATACTTGCAGTGACATTCTCTAGTGAGAATTCTCCCATGTCCAACGAGGTAAGAGTCTGTGGGAGTTAGTAAGTGCAATGAAGCTACATCAAGCTTTACTTGTACCTCAAACTTATGAGGAATTTCCCACAGTGAATGATCAGATAGGAGTGGATTAAATTCAGGTAAATGGATTTAGGTCTCCTTCGGGGTTGTAGAGTGAGAAAGATAAAACATCCCCTGTATATTTAAGGCTTTTCTCCAATGTGAATTCTCAGATATCTAACAAGGCTCTGTTTGCCGCTAAAACATTTCCTACATTCACTATATCATGAGGCCTTTCTCCAGTGTGATTTCTGTGGTGGTCCATGAGCGAACGTCTTTGTCTACAAAATTTTCACAATCATTAAAGTCATAAGGCTTTTCTCCAGTATGAACTCTGTGGTGTTGAATAAGGTTCCACTTTCTTCTAAAGAATGTCCCACAATCACTACACATGTTTGGCTTTTCTGCAGAATGAGCTATGTGGTATTGAATTAGGTTTCCTTTAGTCTAAATAACTTCCCACAATCATTACATTCAAAAGATTTTTCTCCAGTGTAAATTCTCTTGGGTAGCGAAAAGTGAGAGCTTTCTGTGAAGGACTTTCCACAATCACTGCACTGTAAAAGCTTTTCTCCAGTATGAACTCTGTAGTGTCGAGTGAGGATAGATTTTTGTCTGAAGAACTTGCCACAATCACTACATTCAAAAGGTTTCTCCAGTGTGAATTCTCTTGTGTACAGAAAGGTGAGAGCTTTGCGAAAAGGACTTTCCACAATCACTACACTCATATGAGTTTTCTCCACTGTGAACTCTGTGATGTGAAATGAGGTTGGTCCTTTGTACAGAGGACTTCCAAAAATTTGTACACTAATAGGGCTTTTATCTTGTGTGAGTTCTCTAGTGTTCCATGAGGGTAGATCTGTGTCTAAAAGAATTTTGACAAACCCTACAATGAAAAGGCTTTTCTCCAGTATGAACTCTGTAGTGTCAAGTGAGGGTTGACATTTTTCTAAAGAACTTCCAACAATCATTACATTCAAAAGGAATTTCTCCAGTGTGAATTCACTTGTGCTCAGATAGCTGACACCTTACCCTTAAAGACTTCCCACAGTGACAACACTCATATGATTTTTCTTCAGGGTGAACTCTCTTGTGGGTAAAGAGGTTCTAATTGTGCCTAAATGATTTTCTACATTCACTATATTTATAAGGTCGTTCTCCAGTGTGAAATTTATGGTGTTTAGTGAGGGAAGACATTTGCTTGAAGGGCTCCCCATAGTGAGTACACTGATAAAACTTTCCTCCTATGTAAACTCTAGGATGTCTATTGAGGTTGAAGGTACTTCTGAAAACATTCCCACATAGATTACACTATTTTACTTTTTCAGAAGAGATGACCTCATGTTGAACAAATTTCTCATTGTGGCTGGCATCCTTTTCATAATCATCCCATTGGTGATGCCTTTTCTATTGAGAAATTTCTCTGAAATTTCACTGCCACTTTGTGGTTCCTCAATGCTGAGAGGAGACTGGTGTTGGAGAAGTTCTGACATGGCTGGGAACTCTTCCCCAAGCTCCCTACTGGTTGAAGGCAATCCTGATAAGTAGAAGCTGAAGTTGGTCACAAATGAGGCCCTGTCCACAGCTTCTTTCCAGGGCTCCTCTCCATTGGTGTTTTTCTGTTGCTGGTGAGGGTTTGCACTGAAAGAGTAGTCTCTCACCCAAGCATGAGTCAAGAAGGCTTTCTGCTCAAAGTCTGCTGCCTGTGACTCAGTCAGGTGCAGAATATCTTTTAATACAGAGAAACACTTACCACAGAGATGGGTCCTCTGGGTTACTGTAGTTTTCTTAGAAGCACTAACCTGTGACTATCTTTGTACAGATACATGCTGCTCAGAACAGCACTCTGCAACATCTGTTTTATGTCAACAACCTGAAAACAGAAAAATGGTGATGAAGTGAATATTGACTGTGTGACAGGGAGAAGTCTCATGAGGAAGTGTGTTACACATAAAATGTTAGTTCCATGCAATTTTATTAGAGTAACATATCTGAAGGAAATATTGATAAGATGCTGCTGTGAAAACCTGCGCCTCTGAAGATCACCATACAGGGAAGACTTCAAACAGGTGTTTTCTCCTGAAACAAACTTGGCAAGCACAACATGGAGCAGAAGCTAGATCATCTGCTGCTGCATCTCCAAACAGTGTTCAACAGGACTTTTCTGCTGGTGACATGACCAGCAGTGCAGAAAGTAGGCTACATCTTAATCAAATAAAATTCAATAAATGAGAAGCTTGTATTGGGGTCTAGTGAAGAACTTCTGTGAACCACATAACTAAAATTCATGTCAATACTTGAAAAGACTGCAGCCCTAAACCATTTGGCTCAGTGGATACAGCATTGGCCTGTGGACAGAAGAACTCCAGGTTCCATTTCAGTCAAGGGCATGTACTTTGGTTGCAGGCACATCTCTAGTAGCGAGTACACAGGAGGCAGCTGATTAATGTTTCTAACTTTTCCATCCCTCTCACTTTCTCTCTGTGAGAAATTCAATCAAGCATTTTAAAGAAAGAAAATACTGCAGATAGAATAATTCAAAGGAAAAAGAGATGGTAAAGGACAAGAAGTTGAAGGTAGTACAAAACCAGAGAGATACAGATTAAAAGATAAATCAGAGAAGTATTAAGCACGAGAATGAAAAGGTAGAAATGAGGTGGTGCCATTTGTACCTTAACGTAAACTTGTTGGACATAAGCACATTCCTGATATGATCTAAACACCAACCTTATGTCATACCTCCACGAAGTTGCAACTAAGGAGGGGCAGGGAACACTTTAGATCATTGTACACATTCACACTCTGAAAAAACAGGGTTATTGTTGTACCTCCTACTGTACAAGAACATAGTACACCAATATTCTGAGTTTTGTTAAAAGACAATGGAGGTTAATAGGCAGTACTTATCCAGAGCAGAACAATAGTGGAAGTGAATGACCATTCTCTTTTCTTCTTTTACTTTTTAAAAAAATTTTATTTTATTTTTTAATTTTGTATATTTTAATTAAAAAACTATTTCTTTCTTTCCTCCTCAATTGATTTAACTTTTTAATTATTATATTTTTGTTTTCAACTAGTATTATTACTACTACTATTTTACTTTTTTGGAAAAAAACAAGTGTCATTTTGTTTTCCCTTTATTTTACTTTGGAATTAGAGTTCTACATTCTGTTTTCATCTTTCCTTTAGCATAATTTTACTCTATTTCAACTCTACCTTTATGCCAACACTTTCTTCCTAACTTTCCCCATTTTCTTGTCTTATTTTTCTCTTTCCCTTTTCCAACTTTAGATTCTCCCTATTCTTTCTCTTTACCTGGTTGAAATTTCACCCCACTTATATATCTAATTTCAAATCCCCTACTCCAGGTCCATACAAAACTCTCTCTTCTTGTCTTCACTATCCAAAAAGTTGTTTTTCTCTATGTTGTTTTGTTGCTGTTTGCCTGAACAGTGGTTATATCGATTTTTTATGCTTTTTTTGCTGAGATTGTTTTAGTTTATTCAACTGGCTTTATTTTTCTTTTTGTTTGCTTTGTTTTGGTTTGGTTTTTTTCCTCTCTTTCCTCTTGCCTCCCTCCATACCAGTTGTTATTTGTAGTTTCTATTAATCTCTAAGTACTGGTTGCTGGCATTTGTTGGGATTAGTGACTGTTCTATTGTTGATTTCTCCTGATATCTATATTTTGTTGCCCCTTTCTCTCTTATTCTCTTTCTTTTTTCTCTTTCTCTCTTCTTCTTCTTCTTCTTCTTCTCCTTCTTCTTCTTCTTCTCCTCCTCCTCCTCCTCCTCCTCCTCCTCCTCCTTCTCCTCCTCCTCCTCCTCCTTTTTTAATTTTATTTTTTTGTTCATTCATTTATTTGGTTTTTTCTACCTCTCACAATTTGATTTTGGCATTTCTTTCTTTTCTTTTTTCTTCATTTTCCCTTTCTTCTTTCTCTACTTACCCCTAATTTGTCTTTCATTGGTGGTCACCTTATTTGTGATTATTAACATCCTAAATACATTTCTATTCAGTGCCTTGTATGTTGTACCTGGTCGTGTTGTAGTTTGTGACTTTGAATCAACATAGCAGAGAGAACTACATAACCAGACACCTGGAGAAGTAAAACCATGGGCAGAAAAAGAAACAGCCCGCATAAGACAGAAAGGCAGGTACAACCAGAAAAGGAAGTAAACGAAATAGAAGCAGAAATAAGCCTGCCAAAGTGTTCAGAGAAATAATCATAAGATGGATGAAAAGAATGGAAGACAACATCAACAACGTGAGTAAGAGGCAAGAGGAAATGAAGAACACCCAAGAGGAAATAAAGAAGAAGGAAGAAGAAATGCAGAATAATCAAGAAGAAATGAAAAATGACATCACTGCTATAAAGAACTCAATAGAAAGCATCAATAGTAGACTAGAAGAAGCAGAGGACCACATCAGTGAGCTAGAAGACAAGGTAGGAAAAAATACCCAAGTACAGCAGCTTCAAGGGAAAAAAAAGCAAAAGGAGAACCTAAGGAAACTTTGGGATAACACGAAACAAAACAATATCTGCAAAATTGGTGTTCCAGAAAGAGTGGAAACTGAGCAAGGATTAGCGAATCTATTTGAAGAAATAATGACAGAAATTTCCCCAAAATAGGAAAGAAAAACCCACACAAATCCAAGAAGCTCACAGAGTCCAAAGCAAAATGAAACCCAAAAAACTGACACCAATGCACATTAAATTAAATTGGCAAACAACAACGGGAAAGTAAGAATCTTAAAAGCACTCAGAGAGAAACAGAATGTTACCTACAAAGGAATCCCCATAAGACTACCTACTGATTTCTCAATATAAACTCATCAAGCCAGAAGGGAATGGAATGAAATATTCAAAGTCATGCAAAGGAGGAGTCTGAATCCAAGAATACTGTACCCTGCAAGGCTTTCAATCAAAATTGAAGGTGAAATCAGAAGCTTCACACACAAAAGGGAATATATTACCACCAAACCAGAAATACAAGAAATGTTAAAGGGTCTGCTGTAATAAAAAGAACTAGGAAGCGAAGAACAAACTCACGGGTAAAGATTAAAAATGGCGACAGATAAGTACTTATGAATAATAACTTTAAATGTAAATGGATTAAATTCTCCAATCAAAAGACATAGGGCAACCGACTGGACAAGAAAACATGATCCATATATCTGCTGTCTGAAAGAAACTCACCTCAGGAAAAGAGATGCACACAGATTGAGGGTGAAGGGATGGAAGATGGTATTTCAGGCAAACGGAAATGAAAAAAAACTGGAGTTACAATACATATATCTGACAAATTAGATCTCAAAGTGAAGGACATAACAAGAGATAAAGAAGGCCACTTCATAATACTAAAGGGAACAATCCAACAAGAAAAAATAACCCTGGTAAACATATATGCACCCAATATAGGAGCACCTAAATACATTAAAAACTCCTGGAGGATATTAAAGGAGAAATTGACAGCAATACAATCATAGTAGGAGAATTTAATACCCCACTGTCATCACTGGACAAATCCTCTAAACAAAAAATCAGCACAGAAACATGAATCCAAAATGACTCACTAGACCAGATGGATTTAATTGATATCTTCAGAACATTTTGACCCCAAAGCCACAGAATATACATTCTTCTTCAGTGCACATGGGTCATTTTCAAAGATAGATCATATGTTGGGTCATAAGAAAAGTCTCTTCAAATTCAAAAAGATAGAAATCATAGAGAACATTTTCTCAGACCGTAGTGGCATAGAACTGGAAATCAACTATAATAAAAACAATAGAAAGAAATCAAACACATGTAGACTAAACAGCATGCTATTGAACAATGACTGGGTAACCAAAGAGATCAAGGAAGAAATAAAAAACATCATGACAACAAATGACAATGACAATATAACAATACAAAATTTATGGGACACAGTGAAAGCAGTCTTGAGAGATAAGTTCATAGTCCTACAAGCCTACTGCAAAAAAAAACAGAAAACAATGGTAATAAGTTACCTAACCCTACAACTCAAAGAGCTAGAAAGAGAGCAACAAGAAAAGCCCAGTGTAAACAGAAGGAAGGAAATAGGCAGAGATAAACAACATGGAGACCAAAGAAACAATTCAAAAGATCAACAAAACCAAGAGCTGGTTCTTTGAAAGAGTAAACAAGATTGATAGACCTCTAGCCAGGCTCACCAAGAAGCAAAGAGACAAGACCCAAATAAACAAAATCAGAAAGGAAAGAGGAGATATAACAACAGACCCTGCCAAAATACAAAGGATTGTTAGAAAATACTATGAAAAACTCTATTCCAACAAATTGCAAAACCTGCAAGAAATAGACATATTCCTTGAAAAATATAACCTTCCAAAACTTAATCAGGAAGAATCTAAACATCTCAATAGGCCAATAACTATGGAAGAAATTGAAGCAATCATCAAAAAGCTTCCAGCAAATAAAAGTCTGTGACCAGATGGCTACACAGGAGAGTTTTACCAAAACATTCAAGGAAGAATTACAACCTATCTCCGCAAACTGTTCAAAAACATTCAAGAAGAAGGAACACTTTCAAACACCTTCTATGAAGCCATCATCACCCTAATACCAAAACCACATAAAGACAACACAATGAAAGAGAATTATAGGCCAATATCTCTCAAGAACATAGATGCCAAAATCCTCAACAAAATTCTAGCAAACCTTATCCAGCAGTACATCAGAAAGTTCATACACCATGACCAAGTAGGATTCATCCCAGGAATGCAGGGATGGTACAATATCCGCAAATCAATAAACGTGATACATCACAGAAACAAATTGACAGCAATATAATCATAGTAGGAGAATTTAATACCCCACTGTCATCACTGGACAAATCCTCTAAACAAAAAATCAGCACAGAAACATGAATCCAAAATGACTCACTAGACCACATGGATTTAATTGATATCTTCAGAACATTTTGACCCCAAAGTCACAGAATATACATTCTTCCAAAGTGCACATGGGTCATTTTCAAAGATAGATCATATGTTGGGTCATAAGAAAAGTCTCTTCAAATTCAAAAAGATAGAAATCACAGCAAACATTTTCTCAGACCGTAGTGGCATAGAACTGGAAATCAACTATAATAAAAACAATAGAAAGAAATCAGAAGGAGAAAATGGCGGCGGAGTAGACGGACGCATCTGGAGCTTTGTCACTGGGCAGAGGGAGAGAGAGCGGCTGAGAGTTGCATTGGGAGTGTTTGTTGGCAAGCTAGGAGTCAGTTGTCCTCCAGGGGAAGGCTGGGAACTGCTGGATGGGGCTCTCCTGGCCAGGCAGCCCCACTGCCATGGGGTTTTTGTCCACCGGGGCCACCAGCGTGAACGCGGAGCACGACCCATCTTGCAGTGGGAGGTGGATGTCTGCGGCGTTCTGAAGCCTTCGACTGGGCACCCATCGACCAGCCAGGAACTCGGGGACCCAGAACTCCGCTCTCCAATCGGCGCAGACACGCAGCGGAATCAGAGATCCACAGAGCACACGGAAAGGTCAGATTGCGCCTGACGTAAGGGGGAGGTGAATGTCTGCCAAGGTCTGAAAGCTGCGGCTGAAGGAGGCACCCACAGAGCAGCCAGGACCCAGAGCGCGGCTTCCCAGGCGGCACAGACGCGCAGGCGGAGGATTCAGAGATCCACAGGGCGCGCCCGGAAGGGTCAGATTTCGCCTGGGGCAGGGCGCAGTCTCCTACCCCCGCAGGGCAGAGACACGCACACTGTGGGAGCCGGGCTGCGGGAAAGCTGCCTCTGGAGAAGTCCGCAGAGGTGGTCAGGGCATGATCCCTGAGTGTGAAGGCAGACCCTCTTTGCTGTTGACAGAGGAGAGCTCTGGAAAATGACTTTTTTTTTTTTCCTCTGGGGCATAGGGACAACCTGGGAGTTATTGCAGTGTCCAGGCTGCAAAACCCCCACAAACTGGTTTTGGGAACCACAGAGTAGGATCTGAGCACAGCCTAGAGAGGTCCTGAGCTTTGTCTCAGAGATGAATTCCGAAACACTGCCACCCAATGGATGACACACAAATTGACTCTCGCATAACAACAAGAGAATAAAGAGATTAAAACACCAAGAGGGGAACACAGGAAACTGCAATACCTCCCCTACTGGGAAACAAGAGTGCCAAGCAGAATAATAGTGGAAGTGAAGGACCATTCTATTTTTCTTCTGTTTTTTTTTTATTTTTCCTTTTTTCTTTTTTCTTTTTTTAAATTTTTAATTCTTTATTTTTCATTTTCACATATTTTAATTAAAAGAATTTTTTTTCTTTCTGCCTCAATTGATTTTACCTTTATAATTATTACATTTTTGTTTTAAACTAGTATTATTAATTACTACTAGTACTTTCCGTTTTTGGAAAAAAAAGTGTCATATTGTTGTCTCTTTATTTTATTTCGGGATTAGAGTTCTACATTCTATTTTCATCTTCCCTTTAGCATAATTTTACTCCAACTCAACTCCACCTTTATGCTAACACTTTCCTCCTAACTTTCCCCATTTTGCTGTCTTGTTTCTCTTTCCCTTTTCCAACTTTAGATTCTCCCTATTTTTCTCTTTACCTGGTTAAAATTTCACCCCATTTATATATCTAGTTTCAAATCCCCTACTACAAGTCCACACAAACCTCTCCCCTCTTGTCTTCACTAGCCAAAAAGTTGTTTTTTCTCTATGTCCTTTTGTTGCTATTTGCCTGAAAAGTGATTATATGGATTTTTTGAAAATTTTTTGAGAGATTGTTTTAGTTTATTCTACTTGTTTTATTTTGTTTTTTGCTTGCTTTGTTTTCTACCCCTCTTTTCCCTCATCTCCCTCGATACCACTTGCTATTTGCAATTTGCATTAATCTCTAGGTACTGGTTGCTGGCCTTTATTGGGATTAGTGACTGTACTATTGGAGTTGTCTCCTGACATCTATATTTTGTTCCTCTTTTCTCTCTTATACACTTTCTTTTCTCTCTGACTTTTTTCTCTTCCTTTTTCCTTCTCCTTTTTCTCCTTTTTATTTTCTTATTTTATTTTATTTTATTGTTCATTTATTTATCTTTTTTTCTCACTCTTCCAATTTGATTTTGGCACTTCTTTCTTTTCTTTCTTCCTCATTTTCC
>JAAGEH010000712.1:4422-20619 GCA_011751065.1 Lasiurus cinereus | reverse complement strand
ACCCTGGTGCAGTACCAGTAGACGAGGATGACCAGACTGTTGCCCACAGTGCCCACAATGAACACGAGCCAGTACAGGGGTGGCAGGAAGTAGCTCGCAAACTGCCTGACGTTGTTTTTCTTGCAGTAGAAGTCCAACAAGTTGAAGTTCTCGTAGTCATCCATGGAAGACGTGGCGTCGTAGCTGAAGTCATCAGACAGGTTAGGGGCAGGGCTCTGCAAGAAGACGCAAGACGGCATTAGTACCATTTGCAGCGACCTGGATGGAACTGGAGAGCCTCATGCTAAGTGAAATTAAGCCAGTCAATGGAGGAGAAACACCACATGATCTCACTCATTTGTGGGTAGTAAAGAATATTATAAAACTGATGAACAAAAGGATAGATACAGAGGCAGTAAAGCATCAAACAGACTGTCAAATTACAGCAGGAAGGTTAGGGAGAGGTGGAGTAGATAAGAGATCAACCGAAGCACTTGGATGCATGCATATAAGCATAACCAATGAACACAAGACACTGGGGGGGGTTAGGGTATGCCTGGGAGGGGAGGCAATGGGAAAATATGTATACATGTAACACATTAATAAAAAAAATTTTACTTAAAAAAAAAGATGGCATTAGGTCAAGGACACTCTTTTGGAGGCTCTGTCTGATGGCAGAGGCATGGAGCACCTGATCCTTCCAAGCCCAAAAGCCTTTGCAAAGACAAGAGAAATGTACACGTGGAAAATAGGGATTCTGAGAGCATCTGCTTGGGTCATAACATTTATTTACTCAACAAATGTCTGTTGAGCACCTATGGTACGTCAGATGCTCTGTATGTGCTGGAGATACAGAAGTGGATAAATCCAACACGGTTCCTGCTCTCCTGTAACTCACCTACCCATGGAAGGCACACACAAGGAGTGAGCAATTGCAGGTCACGTGACAGGTCTCTGATGGGGTGATGCCTCTGGGACCACTGATGGCCACAAACTGTTATCACCCTCTGCGAATGATGCTGACTTTGCCTTCTCTCTCTGTTCTATCCTCCCCACAAAGGTCCTCAGAGGCTCATCAACTTTCCTGGGTCCAGAGCCCTCTGAGTCTTCTGGGAGCTGTGGGTCCTCTGCTCCAGCAGCACCAACCGTATCCACACATATGAGCACACATGTACACGCAGGTGCATGCACACACATTCACACACTCTCACAAATATGCACATACACAAGCCCCGGGACAAGTTGTGCCATTTTTGGGGACCCTTTTTCAAAACTTGTTAAGAATTTAAAAATAGTAGAGCATTAAATCACGCGTGTGGCACTTCTAAGTACAGAGTCCTTTGCAAGCACACACACATGCAAACACATATAATTCATGCATGGATTTGCACACACATATGCACAAATATGCCTCCCCTCTTGCTCACATGCACACAGGCACATATACACATATCGCACACACTGTTCAGACACATGTACACACATGCACACTCACATAACACCCCTCCTTATAGTTTGGATGGGATCCTGGCCCTGAGCAGGTCCAGAACCTCTGCTAGAGGAAGTGGAGCTAAGAGCTGGCGATCAGAACCCTGAGCCATGAGCCCTTGAGGAAGGGAGGGGGGGTGGAAGGAAGCAAAAATCTAAAATGGCATTTTGCTCTGTCTTCACAACATACCCCAAAGGCTTCTGGGTCTCCACATTGGTACAGCCCTCTGCACTGTGCATCCACTGCCTCTATGGGGCGCTGTTCAGCAGGGATCTTACCCAGGAAAACCTCCCAGAGAAGTCCCTCCCCAACCCAGGATTCTTTCCCACACCCCCCAAAATAAGCAAGACAGGAGTGCATTTCCGGAGCTGTACTCACTGTGAATTCTAGGGGTGTCATGGTGCGTCAGAGGCACGCGCGCTTCTGGAAAGAGAGGGCAGAGATAAAGAAGGGGGCTGGTCAAAGAGCCGTGATACACACTAAGGATGGAGGTTCAATGTTAAATCTGTTTTTCTCATGAAAAAAACCGCAAGCAAGGTTGGGGTGCACGCTGGGCGATGTCAGTCGGAGAGCCTGCATTCCAGAATCATCTTGGTTGTTCAGGAAGACGTGAGCGAAACCTTCCTCCGAGAGCCCTGGGCCAGGCCTTCCCATTCCAGCCGTCCTGTCCACCAGCGGCTTCTCTGGACTCAGCTTCTCCGTCAGTCTGTTTTCCTGAACCCCCCTCTTCCCCATTGTATCAGCCTGCCGGCCGCAGGACAGCGGGTGACTTGGGAATGCTCGGGCCCAGACTCCAGAGGGGCAGGGCCTCTGCGTAGCCAGGTGGCAAGAACATGGCATCTGCCAACATCAGAGTCCCTCTCCCGGAGGGCCCAGCCCCCCAGCACCTGCCTGCACGCTGGTTTACCAGCTCAGAGAAGGGTAGCGGGCCCTATTGTCCTTGGATCCTGACTCCAGCCCGAAAAGGAAGTCCTAGGTTTGTCTACCAAAGGAGAGGTAGTGGCCTCATGTACAGGCTTCGGCTGAGCGCAGTCCAGCTCTGCCTCTGCTTCCAGGACCAGGGGAACCACAGCCCGACTCCCTCCAGGCAGGGCCTGTGCCTGAGCGGGCGGGTCCTTCCTCTCTCTCTCTTCTCTCTCTCTCTCTCTCTCTCTCTCTCTCTCTCTCTCTCTCTCTCTCTCTCTCGCCACACCCAAGGCTCTAGACCAGTGGTTCTCAACCTTCCTAAGGCCGTGACCCTTGCATACAGTTCCTCATGTGGTGGTGACCCCCAACCGTGAAATTTTGCTACTGTGATGCATCGTGATGTAAATATCTGCATTTTCCGATGGTCTTAGGCGACCCCTGTGAAAGGATCATTCGACCCCCAAAGGGATCTCAACCCACAGGTTGAGAACCGCTGCTCTAGAAGGAAACCTTCTCCTTCATCCATCCCACCCTGACCTGTTGGTTTCCTTTTTGTAACACAGCCTGAGGCTCGCCCTGCTTTTCTGAAAGCCCAGTGTTTTTCAGCGACAACCGCTTAGGAAAACCATGTCAGTTTCTTAAAAAGTGAAACATGCCTACACACACCGGGTGCTCGGCCTCCCACTCGTGTTTGCCTAAGCAAAACGCAGGACCGTATCCACCCAAACGCTCAAGTACCGGTGTTCGCAGCAGCTTTATTTGTCACAGCGCCGCGTCCCTCAGGCCGAGTGGATTGGTAAGTCCAATAGCAACCCTCACCACAGGGGAGAGGTGAATGGCTGGGACACCGGCCGCGCAAGTGGCTATTTGTCTTGGATTGTCGTTGGGCCTTGGTTATGGCTGGTGATCGCTGGTTTCGGGTGGCTCGTAGGGATCGCGGAGAAAGGTGTTGATGAGAGTTCGGAGGTGGACCTCGGTGCGGGGGTGGGCAGTGTCGGTTTAGGTGATCTTTCTGGAGGGTTAAGCCGTATCTGTGTGTCAGTTTAGGTGATCTTTTTGGAGGGTTAAGCCGTATCTGTGTGTCAGTTTAGGTGATCTTTTTGGAGGGTTAAGCCGTATCTGTGTGTCTGTTTAGGTGATGTTTTTAGAGGGTTAAGTCGTATCTGTGTGTCAGTTTAGGTGATCTTTTTGGAGGGTTAAGCCGTATCTGTGTGTCAGTTTAGGTGATCTTTTTGGAGGGTTAAGTTGTATCTGTGTGTCAGTGTAGATGATGTTTTTGGAGGGTTAAGCCGTATCTGTGTGTCAGTTTAGGTGATCTTTCTGGAGGGTTAAGCCGTATGTGTGTGTCAGTTTAGGTGATCTTTTTGGAGGGTTAAGCCGTATCTGTGTGTCAGTTTAGGTGGTGTTTTTGGAGGGTTAAGCCGTATCTGTGTGTCAGTTTAGGTGATGTTTTTGGAGGGTTAAGCCATATCTGTGTGTCAGTTTAGGTGATCTTTTTGGAGGGTTAAGCCATATCCGCCAAAATTACAAACCACAACAGCTCTGACTCAGCAGCTCATCGGATTGGAACACACCTCCTGGTATTATCTCAAAAGAACACGGAACCATGCATAGGGCCATGAGCCAGCATTTCCCCCAGGACAAAAAGAAAAAGAAAAAAGAAAAAACCTAACGATCCAGAAATTGGTCAGATTCCGATGCACCTGTTCAGTAAGCCACCCGGAGCCAATCAACAGAAGAGGGTAGACCTCCCAGCGTACAAAGAGCTCAGCAACATGACTGGGCGAACGTGGCCGGCGTCGCAGACCGCGGGGCGTGGTCTTTTCAAATCGGTTTAAAAGGTGACACACCTCCCAGCCGGTTCCCCCTGAAACGTCTTCTGGAAGGAGCTTGAACCATGAGGGCCCGTGGAAAGCGAGGCTTGCATTTTTTTTCCTTCACTTTGGGCATGCAATTTGAAGAGCCGTCAAAAAAGTAACCTGCCAGCTTCACTTAAAAAATAAAATAAAAAAAACAGGCCCGGTTGCTCTTTGCCACGAGGACCTGTTTGCAAAGCTGGTCCAGAGGAGGAGCTCCGAGCCGCCCTGCTGGCCGGGGCCGCCGCCTGCACGCACGTCTCCCATCAGTTCCCCGAGCTACTCGGCGTCTTTTTCTTTTTTTAAAATACATTTTATTGATTTTTTTACAGAGAAGAAGGGAGAGGAATAGAAAGTCAGAAACATCGATGAGAGAGAGACATCGATCAGCTGCCTCCTGCACACCCCCCACTGGGGATGTGCCCACAACCAAGTACATGCCCTTGAACCGGAATGGAACCCGGGACCCTTCAGTCCGCAGGCTGATGCTCTATCCACTGAGCCAAACCGGTTTGGGCTACTCTGTGTCTTTGAACCCTGGCGCTGGCTCTGTATAAAGGGCTCTCTTTCTTCCGGGAAAAGGTGTTTCTGGCTCAGAGAAAATTTGGAGAGAGCCAAAGAGCAGACACGAACCATTTTCCTCCCCAGCCCTAAGGCACCCCCGGCGGCCTTTCTCTCCGTTCCCCTCTACCTTAGTGAGAATACTTGCTGAGTGTTTTATTCATAAACTGCGAAGCCTCAGAGCGCGCTGTCATTCCCCCCTGAGAAGAAGGGGGAAAACAGGGGGGAAACCCCACGTATGACAACAGGGCCAGAGACCGCTGGGAGTGGCCGGTGCCTGACTCAGCGAGGCCCCGTATCTCTGTCCCTGCCGCTCAGAGTGGCCCCGTCCCGGGCTCCGCCACCCGAACTGGAAAGCCTGCCTGTGCTTTGCACACGGTGAGCTGAGGCGGGAGAAGCACAGGGGCCAGAAGTGAAAGGCCCCATCTGCCCCGGGCACCCCTTTCTGCCTGCGGACCCTGGCAAGGAGTGACAGATCCTCGCGAAGCCTGGGTTTCCTCATCTATAAAAAGGAGGTGAGCCCAGCCAGTGTGGCTCCGTGGTTGAGCATCGACCTAGAAACCAGAAAATCAGGGTTCAATTCCCGGTCAGGGCACAGGCCCGGGCTACAGGCTCGATTCCCCAGGAGGGGGCAGGCAGGAGGCAGTCCATCAATGATTCTCTCTCATTGTCGATGTTTCTCGCTCTCTCTCCCTCTCCCTTCCTCTCTGAAATCAACAAAAACATGTATTTATAAAAGGGAGAGGATAGCCCGTCCTCTCCAAGGGCTTGTTGGGAGGGTCAGGAGCAGTGCCGTGCATGAACGCTCCTTGCAGAAGGCAGAGAGCTGTGAGAACAAGGGGGCGGCCTTCATCCCACGGTCCACCTACCGCGTGTGCCTCCATGCCTGACACACTTGCTCAGCTTAAACAGTGTGCAAGACAGGACCTGTGGCCAAAACCGGTTTGGCTCCGTGGATAGAGCATCAGCCTGGGGACTGAAAGGTCCCAGGTTCGATTCCGATCAAGGGCATGTACCTTGGCTGCGGGCACATCCCCGGTGGGGGGCGTGCAGGAGGCAGCTGATGGATGTTTCCAACTCTCTGTCCCTCTCCCTTCCTCTCTGTAAAAAATCAATAAAATATATTTATTAAAAAAAAAAAAGACAGGACCTGTGTCCTCACAGCTCACATTCAAGTGACACGTCAGGGCCACAAATACCAGCAATGGCGAAGGCTAGGAAACGCTTTTGGGAAGTAGGAGAAAGAAGCCATGTTCTCCAGAGCTGGGAGAAATCCAGGAGGGCTTCACCGAGGAGGTGGTGTTTTTGCTGGACCTGGGATCCTGAAGATCACGGAGACAGACAACGAAGGGAGAGACCATTGCTCCGGGGCAAAGAAACATGTCGGCAAAGGCACAAAAGCCAGAAAGCATGATTTGTGTCCCCCTCATCTCTTCTGTGGAGGTAGAGGAAAGCGAGAGAGCTGCTGAGTCTCCAAAAGTGGAAGGAGCCTCTTAGACAAGTTAGCCTGGAATCGGTTTTTTTTTTTTTTCTGTTCTCTCCTGTGCTCACGTAACCAACATGAAAGTGAGCAGGGAGCAGCTGTGGGCGTAGTAACGCCCCGGGTCCATAGACTCCGTGGCTCACAGTAGTGACCCAGCGAATCGGACACTGACGTGAGTCAGGAATGTGGACCCTTCCTGTGATCTTTGTCCAGTTAGCTCCCACACACACACTCCCTCCCCGCCGAGTCCCCACAGGCACTGACCTGGCCCCCGGGGGCTCCCCGTGGGAGCCTGTGAGTGGGGCTCCTGAGAGGACAGACAGATCCTGGAAGAAAGAGGCTTCCCTGGGCTCCGGTTCGTTCCATCCCGGAGGAGATGGGCGTGGGGACTGCTGGCTGCACCCCACCCCAGGCCAGCACGCGGCCCCCAGCTCACCTGCCCTGCCGGTGGCGGGAGCAGCGGCCGATGAAGGCGTCAAGAGGGGCGTGTTTGAAAGGCAAAACAGCATGCATCGAGGAGTCACTTGAAAGAAAGCAGCTTGGCTGATTTCTGACGATAGAGGAGTCTTTTCACACTGGGCCAGGAAAATCCCCCCGAAGCAGGCTCGCAGCGTGAAGGAAGTGAAAACACGAACGCCTCTTGTCGAGTTCAGCCGCTGCTACCTTTCCCAGACACCGCCCGCTAGATGATTCTCTGTATCTCACACATACACACACACACACACACTCTCTCTCTCTCTCTCTCTCTCTCTCTTACTGGTAAGGAAATCTGACTGCACACACAATGCTGCAGCTTGCTTTCTAATGAGCAGTCCCTCCTGGGCCACTTTTAATGCCAGTGTAACCTGGAGCTACGACATCTGAGTGGGTGGCCGCCGAATATGTCGTTGTCTGGATGGGGTACAATCTGTTCAGCCCATCACCTCCTGGACTTGTCATTCCTCGCCCAGAAAGCCTGGTACTCATGACCCCTGAACACATTCACCAGCGCCTGGGTCTCAGGAGCTACTGTGACTGCACACAGCTGAGGGCACAGGTGGCCCTGGGGATGGGGAGGAGGAGGAGGAGGTAGCAGGGTACTCACCTTGAAGGGCTGCACACGAGAGAGGCTCGGGGAGAAGGGGCCGCCCGCCGTGCCTCGGAGGGGCTGGCTCGCTGTCTGCCTGGGACGAGAGGCAAGCCTTTTCTGAGCAGGCAGCCACCCGGCGAAAAACGGCACAAAGGAAGCCAGGCCACCCCTGTTGTGTGCTGTCACTGGTGTGGGGTGGGCCCAGAGGGTGGGGAGGGGGGTGTCGCCAGCTGCAGCTTTCAGCGACGCGCAGCCTCGACGGTCTGCCACCAGAAACGGAAAGCCAGGGGGAGCGGGGCTGAGCTGAAACCGTCTCTGAGGGACGCCCGCACAGGCGGATCGTGCAAGAAGAGCGCTTTTTCCTGGACGGGGCGGCTGCTCACAGGAAAAGGGAAGTGGAGAGGCCCAGGCAGGGCCGGGCCGCCAGCTGGGGAAGGTGCATCTGTACGGCCTTTTCGGGCGCTGATGGCTGAGCAGGCCTGGGGGATCGTTGCCCAGCTGTCCATCCCCTTGGGACCCTTCGGCCTTGACCTAAACCCGTCGAGCTGTGCCCCGTCCAATACAGTAACTGGTAGGCCCATGTGCCTCTGTAATTTAAAATTACTTCCAGTGTCACTAGTTTCTTAGTCACGCTAGCCGCCCGGCATGTGGGAGGTAGCCGCATGTAGCAGCCAGGGACAGCGTGCCCGTCCTCTCTGTCGAATGGCACTATGTCAGCCAACATGTGACACACATCTGTGAACACAGGGAATGCTGGAGGGCCGCCAGCACCTTAAAACTGGGGTCAAATAGAGTAAGATTTTACGTGGACCTGACCACTATCCAGCAGACACATTAACCCTGATACTAGGTTTCCTTTTATTAATGATGGGTGTTTTATCTATTTTATTGATTTTTTTTTTTTTTACAAAGAAGAAGGGAGAGAGATAGAGAGCTAGAAACTTCGATGAGAGAGAAACATCAATCAGCTGCCTTTTGCACGCCCCCTACTGGGGATGTGCCCACAACCAAGGTACATGCCCTTGTCCGGAATCGAACCTGGGACTTTTCAGTCCGCAGGCCGATGCTCTATCCACTGAGCCAAACCGGTTTCGGTTAATTATGGGTGTTTTAGATGAAGTTTTGGAAAAGCCTAAACATACAAAAGGTGTTTTTAAAAATATATATTTTATTGATTTCAGAGCGTAAGGGAGAGGAAGCGAGAGATAGACACATCAGTGATGAGAGAGAATCATTGACTGGCTGCCGCCTACATTGGGGATGGAGCCTGCAACCTGGGCATGTGCCCTGACCAGAAATCGAACTGTGACCTCCTGGTTCATAAGTCGATGCTCAACCACTGAGCCACGCCAACCGGGCCAAACTGTTATGTTCTGAATGAGGCTGGCAGCGGGAGTCTTTCCAGGCCACGTCTCTGGAGGACCTTGGATCAGGACACAATGGCACCCACTCTGGGCGCAGAGAAAAACCCCAAGTGGGTCCCTTGTTGTGATCTTATACTCGCTCTGAGGACAATCACACAACCACAGTCCCATAAAGACGGGTCCCCTTGTCAGTATCCCCCCCGCCCCCGTGGACGCAGGGGCGCCCTCCAGCAGAGCGGGCCTCCCAGACAGGGGGACCCCTCAGTCACCATCCATCTGGGCAGAAAAAACAAAGGGCGGATGCAGTTGGATCATCTAATAGGAAAAGCCAACCCTCGGCCCCGCCGAAGGGTGCAGACTGAGCAGTAAGAATGAAAGCAGCGGCTGGCGCAGCCGCCTCCACGGAACCCTGAGTTCCCTTCCCTCGTCCCACGTTCACCGAGCATCGTGTCTGAAACGCCGGTGGCTGAGAAGCAGCCTCTCGTGTCTCCCTCTGCGCTGGCCACTGGGACAGAGAAGGCAGGGGCAGCAGAGGGCGGACAATGCGCTGCCAGCTGCCTCTCCCGCCGTCTCTGCACAGAGAGCCCCAACCTGCTTCTCCCTTGTCTGAGGCAGGAGGGGGGACTGCGGTGCTTTCCACCTTCTCGGGGCTCAGGCTGTTTGTTCCCCAGGTAAGGACACCCCGCTACTTGCTCACCCGCTTCCTGAGTGAGACGGTGGGAGGAAGGGAAGTGGGGCAGAGAGGAGCCTTGGGGAGGGACGAGGCTGCCGGGAAGCGGGAGAGAGGACCCACTCATTGCTCGGAGGAGCCTGGGACCGGTGTGATTGTGTTAGCTGGTCGGTTAGCCTTGGAGGGAAAGCCCCATTCTTTTGGTTTTTGGCTGCGTTTTCTCTCTCTGCAGGTAGAATCCAGAGCTGGGCGGTTCTGAGAAGCTGCTGCTTCCCCTGTGCCGTGGGCATTTTTCTCTGCATTTTCACCCCGAGAAGGGGAGTTCCCGAGGGCAGGGCCGGGGTGTGACCCCTCCAGGCCGCGCTGGGGCTCACGGCCAGGCAGGCCGCGTTCTGAGCGTCTAACACGGGTTGCCTGCCCCAGGGCCTCCGCGTTTAAACCGGGCTCAGGGACTTGTCCTCCTTCTGAGGCTGCCGCACAGCACTGAGAGGGTGACATTCGGAAGATGCTGTGAGGTTTCCACTCTTCATTGACTAAGGCCTTCTCTGAACTTGGGGAGTCCAGAATATCTGCAAGGGGTTCGCAGGAGCCCACTGGGGAGGGTCTGAGGGGGGCAGTGGCAAAGTTCGGAGGGATAAATCTGTAAGGACTCTCCTCTGCCCCTGGCCCCATGAGGCTGGGGACCTGGGGGCGTGGCCATGGTTACAGCCCAGCAGCAATTGATATCTCTTTCTCTCTCTCTTTCCCTCCCGCTCTCCCTCTGAAATCAATAACAATATATTTAATTATTTTTTAATTAAAATTGGTTTAAACTTAAATATAAACAGCTTCCTATGGCTAGTGGCCACCATGGCGGACAGTTCAGGTCTAGACCGTCCAGCAGCTGAGAGCTCTCCCTAAGCCAGCGCCTTGGACGGCTCAGTCTGTGATACAAGCCAAAGGCCTCTGGAGCTCGGGGGCCACTCTCCTCTCGCCAGGGGCAAGGGGCTTGAAGGGGAGCCCCTCCCTTCCCTTCTGCCAGATTCAGTCGCCAGGACTAGCCACTGAAAGTGGGGAGGCCGGATAGGAGGCAGTTGTCAGAGGCAGAGAGAGAGAATGAATGAATGAATGAATGAATGAATGAATGAGTGATGGTCCCCATCCTGCAGCAGCAGGAATGAAAGGGATGGGGAGATACAGCCACGTGGCCCACGGGAGCGCAAGGTCACTTGGAGGCTCCGGAGAGACTTGGGTGCCTTCCCAGAGAGGGGACGTGGGAGGAAAAGTTGGTTTGAGCCGACAGTGATGCACTTGGCTTTGGATGTGATGTGGTCCAGGGACTGGGGCTCAGAGGGAGGTCAAGAGTTCATCTTGCTGCCTCAGAACCTGAGCTATTGATAAGGGAGAGGAATGTCTGCCTGCCTCCTCTGAGGTCTGTGCCTGCAGCACGTGAGACCAGTTGCAGGATTTCTCTCTTGTGCCTCAGCTCTTACGGATAAAGCTCAGCCCTTCTGCTCACTGGAAGGGCTCGGCTGAGTCCTGCATTCAGCCTCTCTCTGGCAAGTTCCCACCCTGTGCCTGCTCTGATCTAAGACACAGAAATGAAGCAGAAAACAAGACAGATCACATGAAACTAAATGACAGAATTAGAGCGGATAGATGACAGTGTGGCTTCGGGAATTCGGGAGGGCTCATTCAAGAGGTGACACTGAGGAAGAGAAGTTCCCATAAAGATGAGGACCATGCCCAGCAGAGGGGACCGGTGGCAGGAAGAGCTGGCCATGCCCCGGGGTGTCACGAGCATATGCCGGGGGCAGAGAGGGCTGGGGGGCAGCCAGGGTCGCTGTTTTGCTCTGATGCCGGGTGTGAGGTTTATGCAAACATGAGAGGTTTACACAGACAGGGGCACGACACGACTTCCACGTCTCACAGCGCCCGGGCTGCTGCGTGGGAGACTTCAAGGAAAACAGCAAGAGCTCGTGGTGTCTCGGCGTGAGGCCCACCTGCCAGAGCAGCTGGCGGAGGGCGGGTCCCCAGCTCCAGACCCCGTGTCTCCCGGCCACTGTCCCTGCTCCCTCTCTGACTCCAGGGAGGCATGGGCATGCGTCAGAACACCCATGTCCCTCCCTCTCTGACACCCAGGCTGAGGGCGGGGAACTTTAGCAGCGCTGGTGACAACCAGATCATGAGATGTGCTGATGGTGTTTTAAAACATAAGCTTGGGCCAAGACCGGTTTGGCTCAGTGGATAGAGCGTCGGCCTGCGGACTGAAAGGTCCCAGGTTCGATTCCGGTCGGGGGCATGTACCTTTCCTGCGGGCACATCTCCACTGTGGGGCGTGCAGGAGGCAGCTGATGGATGTCTCTCTCTCATCGATGTTTCTGACTTTCTATCTCTCTCCCTTCCTCTCTGTAAAAAAATCAATAAAATATATTAAAAAAATAAAATAAAATAAAAAATAAGCTTGGCATTTTTTTAAAGCAGTTTCGGGCTCACAGCAAATTTGAGCAGAAGGTACAGAGTTCCCACACTCAGGCATCCCGCCCCCGCTCCCCTGCCCCAGAGTGATTCTCTGATACCACCGGTGAACAGCCATTGACATCATCACCACCTCAGAGTCCACGTTGTACCCGAGCGCTCACGCGTGGCGTTGTCCGTTCTTGGGGTTTGGGCACATGTCTGAGGACGTACCGCACAGAGTAGTCCCACAGCCTTAACAATCCTCTGCTTCTGCGTTCCTGTCCCCCAGCCCCCACAGCCACTGATCGCTTCACCGCCTCCATCATTTGGCCTTTTCCGGAACGTCTTCCTGCTGGAATCACGCAGTGCGTGGCCTTTTCAGATTGGCTTCTTTCACTTACTCATACGCCTTTAAGGTTCCTCCGCGTCTTTTCATGACATGATAGCTCGTTTCTTTTGATCACTGAGGAATACCTTGGTACCTCGAGATACGAGTGCCCTAACATACGAGTTTTTTGAGATACGAGCCGTTGAGCGAGCGAATTTTGCTTTGAAATACGAGCAACAGTTGAGATAGGAGTCATCGCGCGGATCAGCCAGCTGCACACGGCCCACCAGTTTACCTCGACTCGAGCGTCTCATAGTTTCCCACGCCTCAAGGTTACGGAACGAATTAAACTCGAATCTCGAGGTACCACTGTACTCCATTGTCTGGAGGGACCACTTTCTCTTTATCCATTCACCTACCGAAGGGCATCTTGGTTGCTTCCAAGTTCGGGCGATTGTGAATAACGCCGCTATACGCATCTATGAGCAGGTTTTGGGGTGGGCATATGTTGGGAGAATTTCAAGGAGCATTATTTGCTGAATCACAGGCTGAGAGGATGTTTCGTTTTGTCAGAAACTACCCAACTGCCTTCCACGGTGGCCGTACCAGTTAGCATCCCCACCAGCAATGAACGGGAGTGTTGGATGCTGTCGTGTTCTGGATGTTGGCCATCCTAATAGGGGTCTCGTGGCATCTCATTGTTTTACCTTGCGTTTCCCTGATTGCATCTGCCATGGAGCATAGGTTCCTATACTTGCGTGCCACATGTGTATCTTTTCTTTTTTTAAATATATGTTATTGATTTTTCACAGAGAGGAAGGGAGAGGGATAGAGAGTTAGAAACATCAATGAGAGAGAAACATCAATCAGCTGCCTCCTGCATTCCCCCACTGGGGATGTGCCCAAAACCAAGGTACATGCCCTTGACCGGAATCGAACCTGGGACCCTTCAGTCAACAGACCGACGCTCTATCCACTGAGCCAAACCAGTTTGGGCTGTGTATCTTTGCTGGTGAGGTGTCTGTTAAGATCTTTGGCCCGTTTTAAATTCCGGTTATTTATTTTCTTCCTGGTGAGTTTTCAGAGCTCTTTGTGTGTCTTGGAGAACAGTCCTTCATCAGATGTGCCTTCTGCAAATATTTTCGCCCCAGCCTGTGGCTTATTTTCTCGGCCTCCTGACATTGTCTTTTGCAGAGCAGATGTTTTTCATGTTAATGAAGTCCAGCTTCTCGATCGTTCTGCTGGATTGTGCCTTTTGAGCTGTCTCTAAAAAGCCACCGCCACCCCCAGGGCTATCTAAGTGTATCCCCAGGCTATCTTCTGAAAGCGTTCTGGTTTCGCCCTTTACATTGAGATCTGTGATCCGTGTGAGTTAATTTGGGGGGGAGGTGTGAGGTCTGTGTGGAGACTCACTCTCTGCACGTGGATGGCCAGTGGTTCCAGCCCCATTGGTTGGGGAGACTGTGCCCCACTGAATTGCCTTTGCTCCTGTTACAGAGATCAGTTGACTGTATTCATGGGGGTCTATTTCTGGGCTCTCTATTCTGCTTCACTGATCTAGCTGCTTGTTTTTGCACCAAGGGTGTTGAACTTGAGGGTGTTTTGTGCACCTAAAATTTAGACCATGACATTGTTAACTCTTCCTTTCCCAGAGGAAATGCAAATTACAAATGGACCACCCCCATCCCAGAGCCTCATCCTGCCCCCGGTTTTGCCTGGGATTTTGCCCCCCAACCCTGTCTCTGACCCCCGGTGACGCTGGTACTTGATAACTTTTTTTCCAAAAGCTGCAAGTTCAATGGCTGGTGTTGTTTAAAAGTCAGAAATTTTCCATGACATGAATATAGCTGTGTCAGAACGTTCTGTTTCAAAATGGCCACACCAGAGCCACCACATCAAATGTCAGGTCCCTCCATGGAGCTCGGAGGAGACTTCCTGACAGGCAGCAGCTGGCCCAGGGCTCTGCTTCCTCCTCTGCTGGATGGGGGGGGGAGGGGGGACCCCAATTCAAACACAGCCCAGGCTTCAGATTCCTCACCCCCGGCTTCAGATTCCTCACAGGGTTCCACCTGAGAAGCGACATAATTAATTTCAATAATTAATTTCAATAATTACCATGTTTAAAAAAAAAAAAATACACCGGCAAAGACCATACAGCAGCCTCCCCAGACAGTCCTACGGCCCAGGCAGAGTTAATAGGAGTTGGATCCCCGTACTTTCTGGCTCTGACAAGCCCTGATGAAGCCTCTCCCCCTACATCCGAGATCACCTGGGAGGGTCACCTGCTCTCTCGGCTTCCACCTGCTCTGTCCTGTATTCCGGGGAGAGGAGGGGCCCGGGAAGGGGGCCTCTGAGCAAGGGTGGGGGACAGTTCCCTTCCTCTCCCCCGTCCTGCCAGCACTCCAGAAATGACCTGCCCTTGCTTTCTATTGGCTTCGAGGATTCAGCTCATTTCTTTCTGTTGTAAGGCTCCTGTTAGCTACCCGATGTCTTGAACTTGCCCCCAGCCCACCGCACCCCTGGGAATGGCCGAGGAGGAGAGTCGAAAGGTCCATACCCAGGCGAACAGTGCTGGGATGACTGCCACTTCCCGGGGGACCCTGAGCAAGAGCCTTCCTGACCTGCCTGTGGGGTCGGTGCCCCCCCACTCCAGCACAGGCCCAGCGAGCCGTACTCTCTCTGGAAGGTGTCATCGCGCGGTCACGGTCACACCTGGGGTCTGCCCAGTCTGCACGGGCTTGCAGGATGGCCTTGTCTCAGGGCCCCGGCCCCCCTTCTGTAAAGCAGGGCGTCAGTAGCCATGTCCCAGGGTGCTGTCGGGGTGGGAGCTGAGAGAGTGGCGTTCAGGAGGCACCACCACAGCCATATAGATCCTATGTTGTTGTTGATTTTGTTTCTAGACACTAGGGAGAAATTCAGTAAATGGCCAGGGTAGCCCTAGCGCAGTGGTCAGCAAACTGCGGCTCAAGAGCCACATGCAGCTCTTTGGCCATTTGAGTGTGGCTCTTCCACAAAATACCACGGCCTGGGCGAGTCTATGTTGAAGAAGTGGCGTTAGAAGATGTTTACGTTTAAAAATTTTGGCCCTCAAAAGACATTTCAATCGTTGTACTGTGGATATTTGGTTCTATTGACTAATGAGTTTGCCGACCACTGCCCTAGCCTGTTTGGCTCAGTGAATAGAGTGTCAGTCCTGCGGACTGAAGGGTCTCAGGTTCAATTCCAGTCAAGGGCACATGCCCAGGTTGCTGGCTTGATCCCCAGTGGAGGGTGTGCAGGAGGCAGCTGATCAATGATTCCCGCTCATCATTGATGTTTCTATCGCTCTCTCCCTCTTCCTTCCTCTCTGAAATCAATAAACATATATTAAAACTATAAAATTTATAAATGGCCAGGGTAGGAAGATTACTTAAATTTCAATAAGCAGACTTGCCTCGTAATCTCACCCTGGATTCCCCTTTCTAACAACCTTTTTTCTTTTTCTTTTTTCACTTAATGCAATTTAATTGTTTTAAAACTTTATTGTTCCAAGTATTACAGATGTCCCCTTTTTCCCCCGTTGACCGCTTCTACCACACTCCTGGCCCCTCCCCCGGCTCCCCCCACTAATGTTTCTCCATGGGCGATGCATGTTATTCTTCGTTTAGTCTCTTCCCGTTCTTCCCCTTCTGAAATGCATCTGCCTGTTGCATGGTTCAGTGTCTCTGGGTCTGGTTTGTTGTGTAGTTTATTGTGTTCATTAGATTCCACTTGTAAGTGAGATCCTGTGATACTTGTCTTTCTCTGGCGGGCTTATTTCACTTAGCATGATGCTCTCCAGGCCCCTCCATGCTGTCTCAGAGGGTAAGAGATGCTTCCTTTGTGCAGATGCATAAAACCCTTTTTTCTTGCTGCTTCCAAAGCTGCTCGGAGATTTCCCAGGCTCTCCGCTCCTGTTCCTGGCGAAGAACAGTGCAGGCTTCCTCTAGGCTGCGACTCCCAGTCTTCTCCAGGGAAAAGAAAAGAAAAAAGGAAAGAAAAGGAAAGAAAAGAAAAGAAAAGAAAAGAAAAGAA
>JAAGEH010000711.1:27265-45404 GCA_011751065.1 Lasiurus cinereus | reverse complement strand
GTCAAGGGGTGGTCAGAAACTGGAAAATGGCAAGTTTTACTTATTTTAACCCTTTTGGTTGCTTACATGACACCCAATGTGTACCAAGCCATGGGATGTTAATCAATCAGTCCATATACACAAGTCAATCTAATTAATGTTGATCTGAGTCCCCTCTCCCCACATTTAGTGGTGTTAAAATCATTTTTTGGAACATGCATGAGTGACCTCACTGATAAAGTATGCCCAGTGCCTCTTTTCCATCTTTTTTTGTGAAATTTTCTGGCCCTCTTCATATCCAAAAAGAGAAGTCCCGAGATTCCTTGTGATTGTCATAAATTGCCATTTTCTTTTTAGTTTTTGTTCAAAGGCATTATCTTTGCATGTTTCATCAGTAACCCAGCAGAGTAATTTATGGTCACTTTGTTTCCAATCCACAGTCCTTTCTCTAGCACCCTGTTCTTGTTGCTGAAATGAGCTGCCAACAGCCTTTCTGGTTGCTTAGCAGGCACAGGGTGCATGGTCACGTGGGTACATTGCTGTATATGTTCTGTTAAGTGTGCAACTAAAATATAGATGATGTGTCTTTGAGATTGTGGAGTATGATAATTTTTTTTCCTCAGCTACAATCACCAGTATATTAGTCACTGCCTGTATTTTGTCTTGGAAGTTTGTTGTGACAGCTGTCATCTTTTCCCCCTTTCTTCCCAATGTTCTATGGGCCATAGTTTTTAATGTGTTGAGCTCCAGGCACTGGCTGCATGGAATCAGGCTCAGCCAATAGGCTACTTTGTTGAGTATTTTGCAGTTGTTATGCTCCTGACAGTGCTCTTTAGGAAGCGCCACCATCACCCTCCCCCCTGGAAAAAAAGTCCTTGCCCGCGCTTGGAATGTGCTCCTAGTAATGTCTTTATGTATCCATAGGTTCTTCGGCAACATTGGCATCATGTGGCCCCACCCATGATGTGTTTAGTCCCTACAGATCGTGGTGTTAGGTGCCCTATATCTTGTTTGCTTTGTCAGTCTGTCGTATCTGGAGGTCGACTTCTGTCTCCTTGCATCCCCACTCACAGAGGAGGGAGTGCATCTACTCCTTATCATTCTGTGAAAGCATGAACCCATTTCCAAAGACAATGCTACTGCCATGTGCTGTAATCCCCTATCTTTTGAGCCTTCTAATTTTCTTGTTTCTGTGCTCATCAGCCCACATGATTCTATGTTGCTGATGGGGAGCTGCGGAATTGGAATCAATTGGAGTTAAAAAAAACATGTCGTTATTGCTGTTGCTAGTAATATTCATTTCCCCCAACACGTAGTTTTGAGCTTGGTGCCGGTATTCTTCCTGCACCCATGGGCTGTCCTGCATAATTGACACAGCTGTACCATATGGGTGCATGGCAACAACTGTAGCATCTGTTATTTTTTTTAAGAACATCAGTCTGTGCTTTTCCAGCACTAACCTGTGGCTTGGCCTGTGTCTGTCCTTGTCTCCACTATTAGTGTTCATAGTGTTCTCACTGATGTTGTTCTTGTGAAAGCATGAAAGAATTGTAAAATCATGGATGTTTTTAGTGACAGTGTTTTGGCGCATTAACAGAATAATTATCCATTGTTTACTTTTAGGTCCTATATATTCTCCCTTCCCTCACCCATGTTGTTATTTTATTCCTGCTTAGCCATGTACCAACTTCATCCTTAGCATTTTCTTTTTAATTGTCTTTAGTTGAGTTCAGCTCTATTCGTGGTCCTCTGTCATGTTTGGCAGTGTTTCCTTGATATTCATGGGATGTATCAAAGCGCGGGTATCATGTCATTGTGATGCATTGTTTTTGTTCCCACCCCCTGGGGTTTGCCTCTTCTTTTAGTTGGGAGTCACCCTGGCTGCTATGATGCGATTGCCCAGGCTCTGCCATATCTTGGTCCTATGATCTGTCGGTCTCCCAAGATTTGGATCTATTTTTATTTTTCCCTGTATTTGAGGATGAAAGCATGCCTGTCTTTTTGCTGCTTGCTGAGTATTCACAGGGGCCATATTTTCATGTGCTGCTTGTGGAAGTGTAGTTGGATAAAAAGCTTGATATACCAAGTGCACATTGATCAAAGAGCAAACCTCCCTTCCTAACCATTTGTTCTTGTCTGCATTTCTTTGCAGTACCCATAGGCTCTCTCTCTCTCTTTTTTTTTGTATCAAATATATATATATATTTTAATTAATTTTTTATACATATCTCCCCATTGCCCCCCCTCCCTCCCCATAGGCTCTCTTGATGGTTACATGTCTGCCAGAGGTGTATCTTACTAAGAGCCCGTCAGGTGTTCTGCCTTTCCACCATCGCTCACCTTGGGAATAATGTCTCATCTGTCCCTGTCTGCACTGCCTGTGAGCACAGTTAAAGGATGTGCTATGAATTTGTGAAAGGATAGCATTTTTAAAGCAGTGATAGTCCTGCAATTTCCCCAATTCTCAATGAAGATGTTGCTCTTAGCCATTGTGATGTCATCCCATTCTTTCTGCACGCATTTGTTTGCTTAGTCATATCCTACCTAAGTAATCACTTTTCCATAGAGCAGTGTAATTGTTGGTGTTTTCACGTCACGCTGTGTTGTGTTCCACACCATGATAGGGAGTGTATTGGTGGTTAGTCACAGGTGTCAGCATGTTTATTTAGTGTAGTTGTGTCTTGTCAGCTGCACTGTGATTGGCAGTGCAACGTGTGCAAATTCCTTTACCCCCGGCCCCAAACCCACATAAGGTCTCTTCTGGAGAGCCCCATTTCCCTGAACTAGTAGTTTGCTTGGCTCTTGGGTTGCTTCTTAGCACTCAGATGCTGCATGCTCATGGGATGCCCGTTTGCTGTGTGATTTACATCAGGTGCAGTAATTGCATGTCCTGTCATGTGCACCTGGCCCAAGCAGTGTCCCTTTTCACTGCTTTTCCTAACCACCATTCTCACTGCCACCGCCAATGTTCGGTCTATTGCGAGTTTTTAAATGTTTTCTTTTCCTGTGTTAGAAGCCTGTTTTACGCGGTTCTCTACTAAACAGTCTCTATGTAATCCCAGTAGAATATAGTGACATTGGCGCATCATTTTTCTGCCTAACTTGGGCAATGTGATTCTGCTAGTGGATCACGGTGCCTGTTGCTGTCCTTGCCTTGCAGATGCATGGTGAGCGTGGTTGGTTTTCCAGCTAATTGGTCAGCACCTACAAGAGGCTGCATCTTCATGGGCTTACTGTTAGATGTTGACAGTTTGCAAGTGAAGGTCATGGTATAGATGCTTTGGCCAAGTATGTTCCACTTTGTCTTACCTCCCCAAATACTATCAGCGCTATATGCCTGTGTTTTCTGTGCCTGTGATCATGGAGTATGACCCCTTTGGGCAAACAAATACCCCCTCCCACCCCATCTCCACTTGTTGACCCTGGGAGCTGCAGAACCTGTTTGAATGGAGTCAGGATCACCTTACTGGTTTCAAAGTGTGCATTTTTATTATTATTCTATACCTCTTCCTCATCATTCACTGGTTGACTTGTTCTTTCAGTGAACCCATTGTATCTCCTGTGGTTTTGGCTTGTCCCCAGGTGGTTGCGGAAGAGATGCAGTATGTCATTTTTAAGAGTGCTGTAGTGTCGTTCCCTATTTCTGCTTTCCCATCATAGAACTGACCCATGCTCGTGTGTCTGGATCTTCACTGAGACTATAGGGGTTGCCTACTGGCTCTGATCCTGTGAAAGGAGGTAACCATTCCTTAGTGTAATTGTGAAGCCCTCCGGTCTATCTTGGTCAATTAAGGGCTCATCGACTAGTTTGATCTTTGTAACAGTAAGTGGGTGTTCATTTTCCTCATGGAGCTTATGCTGTGGATTTTTGGTTTGAGGACTGGCATGTCTAAGCCGATTCTGTGACCACCGTGCTGCCTGGCTATCTTTACTTCTGTATTTTTGGTTATTAGTTTTCATATTTTATCCCAACCAAACTTTCCGAGAAAAACCATTTTTTTTGTGGCTGAGCAGTATCTCAAAGTGGTCATGCATATCATTTCTAGTGGTGGTCTCTTTAGGTTCCCTGTGTTCTCTATAAGTTTTTGTTGGGAAGACCTCAGTGTTGTGCCCAGAGCAACCCTATGACCTGCCTTCCCCCATCCCTCCTGTTGCACATTATTTGTCCCAGTTATCTTTGTCCTATTCGTGTATTTCACCATTCCACCCCAGCCCTCACATGATCATGGAATACCTTCCTTTCTTGTTGGCCCTTGATGGTGGGCCAACCATTTTGCGTGGAGACCTTGTGGCTGATTTGCTATGTCCTCATGGGTTGTTAAGAGCTGAGCAGTTTTATGAGCCCCATTGTCACTGTTTTCCCTTTGCCCTAAAGCAATGGGAGACAAACCCTTCCCCTCCTCCACTACCGCTGTGCAGCAGCTCAATCTTGGGATTCCTTTGTCTATTCTTCCCCCCAACCCCCATTCCAGTGGTGTGCATGTCTGTGTGGGTTAGAGTGGTGTTTTAGGTTTGTAAGCGCAGCACATGTATTACCTGGGCTTGTGTTTGCTGTGTGTCATGTGTGGGAACTCTGGTTTTTAGGAAGGTAGTCATTTTTCCCTTGATGCAGGTAGTCATTTTTCCCTTGGCCACCCAGCTTCCATCCACAGGCCCTCGAGCATCACCCGTCCATGCCACATACCTTCCCTTCCCATGCATGCTGCATTAAGGTCCATCCAGCATTGGTGTGTTGGTTTTCTGTCTGTCTGTGCGTGTGATAAGTCCCAGTGACTACTCTGGTGTGTGCAGGCCATGTGTGTTGCCTGATATTGGTCATTACTCAAAGGACCAGCCCTTTTTAAGAATCTTGATACTTCACGGGACCCATGTGAGGCCTTCGCGGGCAATGGTGCCAAGTCTGTTTCTATCTTTCCCTGTGTGATTGAGCAGACGGGTTATTCCGCTTGTTTCATGTGGCTCATCTCAGGAATGGTTCTAGCCATTTCACACCAAAGTTTCCTTCCCCCTCCTCCATGCATCCCAGTGAGTCAACTTCCCCTTTCACTGTAGGGTATCCTTGTTGCGTACTGTGAGCGAGATTGCTTGTGTGTTTGTGCTTTTGGTTTGTTTTTAATTTGGGGGATTTAGCTCTTTCCTTCACTGTTGCTCTTTCTCATGTATTCTCGGTTGTTGGACATGTAAGTCATCAGTGATTGTGTTGTTAGGGCAGTCTTACTGCATGTCATTGGCATCTGGATGAGTGGTTCTCAACCTGTTTTAATGCAGTGACCTTTTAATACAGTTCCTCATGTGGTGGTGACCCCCAATCTTAAAAATTATTTTCGTTGCTACTTCAAAAGGGTAATTTTGCAACTGTTATGAATTATAATGTCTTTGTTAGGCTCTACAGCAGCGGTTCTCAACTTGTGGGTCACGACGCACAGGTTGAAAACTGCTCACAAGGTCGCCTAAGACCATCGGAAAACAGACCTTTACTTTACGATTCATTAACAGTAGCAACATCACAGTTATGAAGTAGCAACAAAAATAATTTTTAAGTTTGGGTCACCACCACATGAGGGACTGTATTAAAAAGGTCACTGCATTAAAACAGGTTGAGAACCACCGATCCGGATGGAGGCCCATACCCCTTGGAAGGGAGCTATGGCATGAAGCCAGCCTTCCCTGCACTATCAGTCTTTGTGTTCTGTGGCGTGCTGTGTTTCCCGTCTGTCATGTGTGTTGCTGTGAGCAGTGATACTCTTAGCCCTTCCCCTACCCAGTGAGCTGTGCTCCTTGGCAGGAGTGCCAGTGGGTGGTTCCCCTTCCGTGCCCCATTCTTTGTTATGGCTTTCTTCCAGAGGGTGGCCTGTGGTCAGCGTTCCCTGCACATTGATTTCTGTGGGGAGTCAGTCACTCAATGGTGTCCTGTTGCATGTGTTGCCTGAGAGCCAGGGCTTCTGTGTGTGACATCTTTGCCCCATTCATCTGTGTGTGCCTGTAGCAATTCCCCATCTTTGCATGTTGTTTGCTGTATCTGCTCATTCCTCCCAGTGTTCATCCTCAAACACCCAAGCATTCTCGCCCATGGAAGACGGAGTTGCTTACGCACACACACAGGTTGGAAACTCACCGGGGTGGAGGGCTCAGGGCAACAGTAAAGCAGTTGCGTCACAAATTGGTGTGAGCGGGTCATGGGAGGTACATGCATGGGAAGGACTTGCTAGGTTGCTTGATGGATGTTGCTCCGTTCTTGGAGCAGCGAGGCAGACTGATTGGGTGGTTTGCTGTCCATGGTTCCCTTTTTGATCTGTTGGTGAATGTCCAATGAAGAGCACTTCCTCAGTGTTGAGGATTGTAATTTTTGGCTTTTGTGACAGTCACTGTCCATAGCCCTGTGCGGGGGCTGGCAGCCGTGATCCATGTGGTGTCCCAGCAAGGTGTCCTTACAGCACATTTTGCAGGCATCTGGCTCCTTTTAGCAGTAGCATCAGCATCATCAGCAGCATCAGGCTCTCTTGTGCTTGTTATGACTCCACACACACTCATCCTTTCCCGAGAAACCTGTTTTCGAAGGTTGTGCGACATTTTTGCTGAAGCCGGAACGCTGGCTCCCCATGTCTGATTTGTGAGGCAGCTTAGTCCTCTAGGTCTTCCTTCCAGTCCCCCACCCATCACCTCCTTCTCTGTTCTCTTCCACTTCCCCAGGAAGCCGGCTGCTTCAACCTGCTTTGTGGTTTTCCTGTCTTCCCTCCCCTGGTAGTCTTTTCATGTGAGCGAGGGATGCAAGTCTGCAACTCCTCCCCCCAATGCTTTCTCAGTTTCCTCTCATGTGCTCTCCCTGACCCCATGTATTTTCATGCAGCTAGTTAGCTGAAAAACTTCCCCCCCCACAATCCCCCATTTTGGACTCTAGTCCTGAGGAGAGGTTCCTGCTCTTTCAATGGGCTCTCGTCCCTGTGAGAGTTGGTTATGGGCACTCACCTCCTAGGTGTTGTGCTTCAACGTCTTCCCTTGCAGATGGATTTTAGCGTGTGCTTGTTTTTCATGGTGTAGCAACTGCTAAAAAAGTAGAAAGCATTTTTCATGGTTGTTTGGAGTGGCTGCTGTGCCAGGCTCACATCATTACAGCGACAGGGACTATCTGCGCTGTCCTGTGCCAGGTGTCGTGTTCTGTGCAGTGTGTGCTGTGCCTATTCCTCCTTTCCCTCCCAGGGGCTCCTCCTCCCTTAGATCGGTTGGTGCCATTGTGGACTTACATCTCCTGCACTTTGTCTTTCCATTTCCCCTTCTATCGTTAGAGGAAGTCAGTACGTCAGACGTGTGCAGAGTATGGGTTGAGATGGGTCAGGAGAAAAGAGAAGGGTAGTTAGACTCAAGAATGCAGTTGGGGCTCCCAAGGCGTGGGTATGGTGTCCTTTCACTTACCGGTTTCTGTAGCCTTCCTCCGTCGATGCATGCTCACTCCCAGCGTCCTGTGTCTTGCACCAGTATCCGTGAATTTTCAGGGCACATCAGTGTTCCATTCCTTTCCTGTTGTGTTTGCCTTTGTTTCGCCCTGGACAAGATATGATTTTGTGTTTCTGGAAAAAAAAAAACCCCTGCTCTTTTCATTGCAATTTTAGGTCCTGCATGTTTTGTGTTTTCTCAGCTTTGCCTGGTGCAGTTTTATGTGTGCCTTCTTTGTTTCTTGAGCCTCCGGTAATCATGGCTTAGGGACTTGAGATGTTTTCCAGGCTTCCTTAATGTTTAATTTTTAAATTTTTGTTTTTATAGCTGCTATTAGTGCTTTTTCGAGCGGCTCGAGGTACCCAGTCGTGACTTACCAGGGATGCTGTGGGGTGACTTTCCGAGTGTGCCGATTCTGGGTTCCGATTTTGACGCTAGAGAGCGCTCCCCTGGAAAGGCGAGACATTCACTTCCATTTTGCGGCAGATTTCTCTTCGTTGATGCGTGTGCCTCCTGAAGAATGTCCTCTCCTTGCTCTGAAACACATTGGTACTCTCCTACGAGTGCCCGCAAGTCGCCAAGGAGGGAGAGCGTGCCCCTTCCTCTGGAAATTGTTTGTTTTGCCTTTCCCATTTTGACTCCCTTCCTGCTTGCTCTCCCTTATCATTAACCAATGCACATTTATCATGTTAAATGAGCCCCAGCCTCCCATACATCTCCTCTATATTAACCTTGCTTTCCATCGGCCCCTTCATGGTACTTGTGCCCTGCCCACCCCATCATCTCCCGGGGAGGTTGACTGAGCTGAGTCCGACATTCTATCTAAAGACGGGAATGTTGTGCCTGCAAAGGGCAACTCACCGAGGTTCCCAGGGTGCTGTGCCAGCCACATGGCGGTGGTGCCATGGGCCTCTTACAGGATTCAAGCACCTGGTCCCATTCAGAGTCCCCACGGTGCATCTCCCGGGGAGATGCTTTGCCATTTTCCAGCCTGTCGCTGTTGTGTTGAGGCGAGTGTGATGTGTTGCATGTTCTTCATTGGCTTTCGTCAGAAGATTCCAACGGCACCTTGCTCGACTGCAGGGAAGTTTGTTGCTGTGGCTGTTCTCCAGGAGAGAAAGGGTGTTCCAGCCCTTGCTGTTGTCTTTTAAGTTCTCCTCTAAGGTGAACTGTGTCAACGGTCCCCGAGAATTCATTGGATGCCGCCTTTGTGGTGTGGGGTACCTCTTACCTGGGAAAGGGCAGCGATTGGTTGAGGGGTAAGGTGATGGGCATTCGCTTGTCTGGCCTGGCCTGGGGGGGTGCTTTGCCCTGGGTCTGCCTGATGTTGGGCCATGAACTCCATGGTCTGAGACTGAGAAAGGTGAGTCCCCATGTGTCCTTTGTTGTGTCCTCAGGGTTCGGAAGGAGGGCAGTCGGAAGGAGGGAAGGAGGGCAGTCGTAGTTGGCATGGTTCTGCTTCCAGAGCACAATTGCTCACCTTCGCCTTGGGGTCTGTTTCTCTGTGATAGGGGGACCATTGTGCTCCCACAATTGCTGCCTGCCCGTGGCCTTGGGCTTGCTGCTGCTGGTTGAGAAGGGGGTGCGTTGTGTTGAGGCCAATGGATCATCTTTTCCTTGGGCTTGGTGTAGCTAAGGGAGGAAGGAGATCATTGTGTTGAGTCTAATTGCTTCTTTTTGCCTTGGGCTTTCTTTTTTTTAGGTGAGGAAGTGGACCATTGTGCTGAGCCCAATTGCTGCCTTGGCCTTGGGCTTGCTGTTTACAATGGAGAAAGGGGACCATTGTGTTGAGCCTGCCAATGGCCCTCAGGGGTCCAGAAGGAGGGTGGTTCCCACTCGGCCAGACAGTTCATAGGTGGATGAGCTGTGCTTGCAGAGCACAGTTGCTCAGCGTGGCTCTGGTGCTTGCTTGTAAAGTCCTGAGGGATAGTTGAACATCGCCATTCCGATTGTATCTGTCTGTGGGTTGCTTTATGGCTTGCTGCGGGGCAGTGTTTTCGGATTCACCTGTTAATGGCCTTATTTTTGGGGAAGGCATCGTCCGAATAAGAGTGCCCTTGTCGCGTTTTTATTAGGCTCTTGTTCGCACATGTCCACGGGAGTACAGCCCCGGCGTTTCTCGGTGATGAGGTGAGTGGCACAGGGTACAGGGGAGGTCAACGTAGTGTGGACTGTGAGTCCTTGTGTGGGTCCCCCCTTTATTATCCTGATAAAGGTGAAGGCAGACCTGGGTGTCCTTCGTTTTCTCGCTGCGAGTTCCGTGTTCTGGTTCAGTAAGATCGTAGAGCTCATTTGGAAGCATGCTGTGCCGCAAGCCCTGTCTGTGCTCCCCTGCGGTGCTGGCGTTGCTGGGGCCTTTCTGTTTCCCGGCTGTGAAAAATGCGCTTTCTCGGCTGCCCCTGTGTTATTTCCCCTTGGCGGCGCGTTCTTTTCATTTGTTATCCTCTGCTGCCATCTTGTGGTCGTTTTTGGAATTGCTGTCTTTTTTTCTTTCCAAGCGCGTTGGTATGATTTGTGATCCTCTGCTGCCCTCCTGTGGCCATTTTAGGAACGGCGCTGTATTTCCGAAAGGTTTCGGGCAGGCTAGTGTTTTCAGTTAATTCTCTCTGTATCTTTCTGGCTTTCCATCGGGTCAATCTTTTCCTTTCTTTCTGTATCTGTTTGCAGGGATTTCTTGCCCTGTGGTGTGAAAGACAGTTCTTTGGAAGTGGGTTCCTGCTGAGTGTATGTGAGCTGGTGGTTGTGAAGAGGCTGTTTCTTCGCCATGGATTTGTGCTGCCGCCTGCTGTTTCTTATTGGAATAGCAGTGCTTTATTGTGACTGTTGGAAGCATTGTTGTTTCATTTCCCAGGCAATCATTGCAGGGTGAGGTTTGCTACTGCTGTGTCCGCTGTTTGTTCCCCTTTGTCTTTTCCTTTTTATTTGATTCGCATGGTCTTCGCTGCTTGCGGTGTTCCTCTCTGATTTCAGATACTCTGGCGTGTATGCGGGTGCAGGATTTCCTTTTTGTTTTATAAGAATGAAGGAGGAGAGGGGAGGGGGAGAAGCCCAGAAATAAGGATGGTGGGTATGCATCCAACACTTGGCTCTTGTCGTAATCACATCAAGGGGATTAGTCTCTGTTGTGACTTATGTCCTTGAATGGATTCGTAGGTACATGGCGCTCTTGATTCCCCAGGCCGGCGCTGTAACCGCTGTGTTCAATGTGTTAGGGCTGATGCAGGACATTTTCCAGTGTAAGCTGTCATTTATGTTTTGTTGTGCGATGACTGACATTGTCTCGGTTGCCCTTATTATTTCCATGACTGTGAGCGCTTCACATACATGATTGCAGTCGGCTGAATTTGTTCTGATTTGGTTTTATCCCATGTTCCCTTGTTTGGCCCGTCGCTGCCGCCTTCTGATTCTCCACATGCCTGTCTGCGTGAAATGATTGAATCTGTCGTGTGCTCTGCTTTTGTTGTTTGGCCTTTGTTTGCGACATAATATCAGCAATGTGTCTGTACCTTCTTAAAGTAACGTTTTGAAATTTTTTGTCTTGCCTTTCTGTTTTTGTTGTGATGCATTGGTCATGTGTGCTCCGAGTCCGTGAACATGATGCATCCAGCGTGTGATGTGTCTTACTTGTAGAAGGTGTGCGGGCGATACACGTTTCCTGGGTTTTTGTTGTTGTGATTTCTGTCTTAGGTGTCTGCAGATCTTTCCTCTCTTCATTGTGGTTTTTGTATTTTTGTCGTTGTTGTTGTGATGTATTATTTATTTTATTCTTTTATTTTTGGTGCTTGGTTTTAACGGGCTATTTGCCTTTTTAGATGTTTTCTGGGTGTCACCAGTGTTTTCCTAAGTGAGGGCCTTTGCTTGCTGGCTTCTTCTGTTTTTCGGTTAGTTGGATTTCCACTCCCGTTGATTGGAGTTTGGCTGTAGCGTTGTTTATTGATATCTTTCTGAGGAGTTGGTCATCGCGTTGACTCTGTTGAATTCCTTTTGGTGGTGTTTGAAACAGTTATGTTTGTGGTTGCACTGAAGGAGGAATTTTCCTCCTATTCATGTCGTGGTCCATGTGTGAGAGAAGTGTATCTGTCCCCCTCCTGGTATTGTATTTCCTTAGGTTTTGATGCAAGCCCCGTTGTCTTTTTTTCCCTTGAGTTGTCCATAGTGTATGAGTGAGTGGTTTGTAGTGGGGGAACCAGGATCTGAGACAGAGCAGGAAAGATGGATGATGTAAGCGGTTGTGTTTTCGTGTGCTTGAGTCTATGTTTTTTGTTTTCGTTTTCTGTTTCTGTGAATTGTATGTAGGTGTGAAGCTGAAACCTGCTGATCCTTCTGTGTGAGCGTATGTATGTTCCTAACGTCAAGGTTGGTGCGGTGTGTTGCAGAGAGGCAGCTGTGTTAAGTGTGGTTTGTAGATGTGTTGTTTGGTTAATTCCGAGTGAGTTGTCCCAGAAATAATGTAAGCATGCAAGCCCAGGTAGCAAAGAGTATCCTCTGGCAATAGAATGGACCGATACGGATGACTGAAGGCACTTGTTAAATGTTGGCAGAGCATAAATGACACAGGAGACAGACATGCAATGCACTAATCACACGTGGTTTTTCCCCCAGTAATGTCCTTTGGGAATTCCTCTGTTTTATTTCCTCATGCAGACATCGTCAGTATGTCTTCAGTGTGTGTTATGAGTGGGTCCCATGTGTTCTGCTGTCTGGTCTTATAAGTGGGACCCCAGCTCCTTTATCTCTTACATGCACATGTATTGCAAGGGCGTTCAGTTGTTTTGCCTTGGCTGTGGTTTGCGTTGTGTTTTGCTCCCCAGTGATCATGTTTGTGCAGCCGGAGGCCGAGGGAAGAAGATTGTGTCCATGCAGGTATGGGATAAGAGTTGTGTAGCGTAGGGAGCTGGGTGGAGGGGTGCTTTGGAGGGGAAAAAAGAAAAACAAATGTAATAATCTGAATAATAAAGATTTAAAAGTGTAGCAATGTAGTTTACTATTGTTATATGAAGACTGTTACCCATGCTACACCATGATTCAAGAGAAAATTTCATTTATTTGTAATTAGAAATAAATATTTCACAATAAAAAAAAACGAGTTGTGTAGCGTAATAGTGTGTGGTGGAGGTGCTAGGTCTGAGAGACGTGTGTAGGGAGTGACTTCCAAAGTCGTTCGTGTGTGTTAATGTGATGGTTGTTGTTGGTATTTGATTTTCTTTTTTCTTTGGCGACTGAAGGGTGCAGTGTGTCAGTGGGTGTACTGAGCTGCATAGGCCAGAATCATTGTGTTGTCTAAGTGAGATGTGATGAAAGTTATGGTGCAGAGTCGTAAGGTTTTTTTTTTTGTTTTTTTTAGGGTGTGCTGTGTTCATTCAATGTGGGGACTGAAGGGTTGACAAGGTTTTCTAGGCGTTTGTGTTGTTTTTGTGTTCATGTGTAGAAGCAGGTTATCTTGAGAAATGTTTGCATTATGTGACAGTAAGGGCAGTTTTATGTTGTTTTATGCCAAACCAAAATGAGAGGAGTTTGATGTTTCTGAGATATTGTATGGCCAGTGTTTGTGATGGTGTTTTTTGTTTTTGATGGCCGTGTTGATTCAGGCAATTATCCCTAGGTAGTGTGATAGGGTCGGTGTCGGTGGGGATCTTGCAAGGAAGGTCTTCCTCGTCCGTCCTCCCTGGAATAGTTGTTTTGGTTTTGGTACTTCTTTTTTTTTGATTGCAGGCAGGCTGGAGGTGTCAGAGTAGAAGAGGTGTTGGCAAGTGTGCTGTGTGATGTTTCTGAGTTAATTCAATGGCTGCTTTTCGAAGAGGCACCTTTAAGAGTGTGGCTGGGTTATGCTGTGAAATGTTTTATGTTTGCAATGTAGTGTGTATGTTAAAATTGTGTGTTCTTTCTGCCTTTTCCTGATTGTTTGCTAATTTATGCCAATAGTTTTTTCATAAAACTATTATCCTTGCATGTTTCAGCAGTGTCCCAGCATAGCAATTCCTGTTTGCCTATGTCCCAATTGACAGCCTGTTCCCCCATATCGTGCTTTGTTGTCTGGTTGCTTAGTGCACACAGGTGTGCATTGTCCTGTAGGTGTTGTGAAATGTGCAAGTGAAATGTTAATGTCCCTCGTGGTCATGGAGCATACTCTTTTCCCTCAGGCACAATGCCAAATTGACTTTTCATTGGCTGCATTCCATGTCATGGAAGTTTGTTGTGATTGTTGTCATCAACTATCCTGCCTTCCCAATATTCTATGGTGCAGCGTTGCAGAGCTGTTGACCTGAAGGTAATGGTTACATGGGATTTGGGTTAGCTCATAGACGGAGCAAGACGTACTTCTTGTGCCAAGACTGATAGCGATATGTAAGAATGGCTACCCACTTCTGCCAAAAAGTTTTAGCTACTCTTAAGAGCTTCGTGTCCTTATCCCCTTTCTGTATGCATATATTCTTATGCATTTATTCACATCATGTCCATCTACTCCTGATGTGTGTAGCCCATATATGTATCATGCATCCTGTTTGTGTTGTCACTTTCCGTTACCTTAATGAAAGCCGCTGTCTTCCTGCATATCCAAGGCTAGTGGATGGATGTCTATTCAAAATCTTTCAGGCATGAGAGCAGTGCAAGACAACTCTGAGTTTTAGTTGTGCAGTGCTTCCCATGCCTGCAAAGCGCCATTGTGTTGTTTTGACTTTTTGTGCCTGCTACGTCCTATTTAGTATTATGTTCATTAGCCGTTCATTAGTCTTTGAGTGCGTCTCTTTCAATTTTCCCCTGCAGTCTGAATCGATGGCTGCTTTTTGCCAGTAGAGCGTATTGGGGAATGGAAAGTGTTGCCGTGTTTTAGTGTTTTGTTGTCTAGTTCCATTTGTTATCAATGCTTGCCTGGTGTGTCTGTGCCATCCATTTTGGACTGGCGTCCATGTCAGCAGTGTGTCCTAGCATATTGAATAAAAGGCTGTACCTTCAGGTTTTCTACTGGTTAGGTTTTTACTCCTCCAGTATCTGATTTGAATTTGCGGATTTGATTTTCCTTGATGACATGGCAGTCACGGTGCAGGCTGCCTTTTGCTGTGCATGCATCTGCTAAGATGCCAATGAGCATGCATATGACCAAGCATATCCTGTGACTGTGCCCCTCCCTCTACCCCTGGGGTTATGTTTGTTCAAGTGGCTAGCTGCAGACACTGGCCACATGGAATCAGCATCACCACGTGAAATGAAATGTGTCTTTGGCAGTGGTGACAGAAGTCTGAATGAATGTTCTCCTGATCATCTTTCCTCCAAAGTTCCCTGCCAGCAGATGTTTGCTGCACCCCAATGTTTCTCTTGTTTTAGTTACATGGTGTCCCTACGGAATGGGAGCAAAACAGCTGCAGGTGCTATTTGTTTCAGTGGCTGTTGTCCCTCCAGTTCTCAGTTGTCCACCCCTCAGTGTCCCAGATCTGAGAGTATTAGTGTTTGGAGTGTGTATTCACTCTTAATATTCCTAGCCCAATGCTTCATGCAGCATCTTGTGCCAACTCCTCTGCAGTCCTTGTTTTTGCAGTGATCATTAATTTGCCATCCCATCTGAGTTTTTGTATTTTCTTCCCTTTAATATTATATGATGTGTTCCTATTGTGGCTCACCTGCTATTACTTGCATCCAAACAGAGCACAGCAGAGCGTGGAGTGTGGCAGTGATAGATTTTGGCTGGTAGTCGTGGTGTGAAGATCTGCTTGATGCAGCAGTCTCTGTGCCATCCTAGTTATGTGTGATTGAGCTGCTGTCTCCCATTTCCCTGTTCCTCCCTCATCTCGAAGTTATCACGTTCTGTTGTTTTATGCTGAGCATGCCTGGTTACCTACCAGCTGCTCTTTTTGAGCCCATGGTAATAACACCATTATAGTTTCCCTGTTGCTCCCACCACACCGCACACATGCAAGCTATGTGACGTGACTTGTTTAGCACTAGTTTTCAAGAGCTATTGCCTCTACTGCTGCCATCCTAGGTTCCCACTCCGGGAAATTTGTCATCTCTTTGATAATCCCCCATGGGTTATTGTCGCTTAAGGGCAGCTTCAAATTGATGTGTGAGAGTTGATGAAGAAATTGAATCAGGGTTGCCACACTGTTGTTCAAAGGAATGGGCATCTGTCTTGGTGGTAGCAGCAGTCTCCACCGCTACCTTTCAATTGCTCCTAGTGTTTTTTATGCTTTTTCAATGGATGCACCCCATAATATTTCGTGTAAGCTTAAAGTCCTCTTTATAACGTGTTCGGAGTGCCTGCTTTCCTTGACATTCTCTGCATTGAATTCACGCTATATATTTACACGGCCTGTGATTTGCTGAGTGGCCTGATTGCATCTGTGTCTCCATTGATGGTGCAGTGTCAACTCTGGCCCTCTTGAAGGAGTTACGATGTGCAAACTTTTTAGAATTTTGTGATGCAGTACAGAGTTCCAGCTTGCGTCATGAGCAATCCATCCCCTTAACTGACAATGGCCAGAAGTGTTTTCTTGCTCACCTATGTGCAACCTGAATTCTGTTTCTTTCCTTCAATATTCCCCAAAATCGCTGTGTTCTGCTTGTGATGCCTGGGAGTGTTCATGTCATCCCTGTAGAGAGCAGTGCAGCATGGAGTGACAGCAGTGCTGTGCTGCGCACTGCATCAGTAACATGATTCACATGTGAATTGTGGTTCTTTGCCCTCTCCAGTGCCTGTTGTAACCCTTTGCGTGGCAAGAATAGCTGGGTGCCTTGGCAACTAGAAGGGGCCATATATCTTTATGGGCTTGCTATTGTTGCCTGCATGTTGGTAGTGCACAAAAAGTAAATGTCATCGTTATGTTATCTTGGATGAGGCATGCTCCATTTTGTGATTAGCACCCCCGCCATTTTCTTCCTGTGGTCATCCCATCCGGCATGGTTTGAGGAACAGCGAATGCCCTCGCCCCTTCTCTTGCTAACATTAGGGGCTGCAGATGCTGTTCAAATGGGATGAGAAACACCTCACTGGTTTAAAAGAATTACGCAGTTTTTTTTTGTTGGTACCCTACAACTGCACATCTTTCACATTAGCTACTGCTTAGTGTTGGTTTTCAAGTGTCCCCAATCTTTTTTTATTTGTGCCCACCTGGGGGTGTGTGGAACAGGCACAATAATAGAGTGTCATTACCAACCGCTACGCCCGCTAGCGAACTCCTGCATGTTTGTGCTTCTGCTCGCTCTAGTCTTGTGAAAGGAGCAATCCTCACTACTTGTGGAGCCCTCCATTATAACCATCACCCATAGTGCCAGGCCGCCAGTCTTATTGTCCCATGTCTCAAAAGATTCCTGTGTTCCTTGAAACTTGCTCCTAGTTAATGTTGTATTTATGTTCTCTACTTATGCCTGTTTCCAGTTTCTGAAAATAGGGATGTGTTGAACCGTGGTGAATGTAGCTGCAGTGCAATAGATGGGTTCTCAGGAGGGTTGTTTGTGCTTTCCTTTACTGTCCTATCTTAGCTGTGACCTGCCAATGGACTTTATCCCAATTTCTATCCCAATTTCTTCCTTCAGTCGTCCATGCCTAAAGACTTCAAGCACTTGTTGATTTTTTTTCCTGTCAACTGAGTATGCCTGGCTCTTCATTTAGGACCCAGAGGAGCTGTCTTATGGCTTCAGTCTTAATGTTACAGTTAGTTTACAGAAGCATGTATTGTGTCCACCTATGCCCGTGTTCCTTCCAGTGGGAACAGAACATAAAGGTTTGGAATATAGCACGTGAAGTTCACATGTTTCTTCTGGTGATGTGTGCATTTTTTGTTACCTTTACATGGCTTGTGAATGTGTATGCCATGCTCCACTCGTTTTTTCCACTGCCTTATGAACATATCTTTGAAGTCACAGCCCTTTCCAGTGTTTTGGGGAACTCATAGACTAGTTTACCTTCATTTTGGGAGCCTATGAAATTGAATTCTGACTTGAGGGCTGACATTTCAAAGCTGATCCTGTGCCCAACGTGTTGGCTGCCTATTTTTGTGCTGTCATTTTTTTTTGCTTAGCTTCTAGTGATTCCATTTCCAATACTAGGTGTTGAGCACTATCTTAAAGTGGCGGTGCATGTTGTTTTCAAGTCCTCTTTCCTGCTTCCCCGTGTTTGGTCATTTATTTTCTGTGGCCTAGATCTGTGCTGTGCCAAGGCAGCATTATGACCCATCCTCCCCCATTGTGCCTGCCTTGAATTATTCCTCCTAGTTATCTTCACCCTGCATGTGTTACACTGCTGTATCCCAGCACTCACCCCTTCAAGGTGGGTGGATGTGCATTTTGGGTGGAGGCTTCTTGGTGATTTCCTGTGTGCTCATGGGTTGTTTGTTCACAGGTGAGATTTCAGGGACCCCACTGCCACCAAGTGTCTTCTTTTCCCCTTTTCCCCAAAGCATGGGAGCCAAGCCCTTCCCCGTCTGCGCTGCCGCTGTCCCGCAGCTGAATCATGGGATTCCTTTTTTCACTTTCTTCCCATCTCATTCATGTGCATGTCTTTGTGGGCTACGAATGTCTTTGTGAGCATGCTGCATGTGCTTTGGCCAGGCCTTTGTTTTCTGCATGTAATCTCTGGTAATCCTGAAGTCCTGCTTCCTACAGGCTGTTCAAAAGCCATCTTTGCCCCTGGACGCACAGGTCCCCCCCCCCCCCCCCCCAACACTGTTGTGTTGTGGTTGTGAACCTTATTAATGCTGTGACCTTTTAATGCAGTCCCTCATGTTGTGATCCCCAA
>JAAGEH010000711.1:0-12162 GCA_011751065.1 Lasiurus cinereus | reverse complement strand
GTGTTGTGTGTGTTCGGTTGTACATATCAGCAATTGCCTCAAGAGTGAGTGAGACTGTGTGTTGTGTGTGTTCGGTTGTACATATCAGCAATTGCCTGAAGAGTGAGTGAGACTGTGTGATTTCACTTCTTTTGCAGGGAGGGGTGCTGCAGCCTTGATATGCTTCTTGTTTGCCTATGGGCTCCCTACGCATGACATTTAGCGATTCCCCGCAAGACCTTTGTGGTGCTCTCAGAGTTCTTGAGGAAGGGCACTCTGCAATTGACACGATAGGTTGTACTTTGTTCATCTTTGTCTTGCTCTTTGTTTCGCCAGGTGTCGGGGGAGATCCTTGTGCTGAGCCTCGGAATGTGACCCCTGTCATTGGATGCCTCCGTGTGCTGCTTTCTGGTTTTTTGCTGTCAGTGATGTGGGGTCCACCTGTCGTCCGCCTGAATTTGGGAATCACCGTCTGAGGAAGAGTGCCCTTGTTCGTTGCAATTGTCCTGCACTCCTGAAAACACACATTGCGCCTTAGCATACACTGGCGTTTCTCGTTGTTGAGGTAAGTGGAACAGTGGATGTGGGGAGGACAGTGCTGTGTGCACTGTGACTTCCTGCATCGGTTTCTGCCTTCACTGTGGTGAGAAGTGAGTGGGTGAGTGAGTGAGTGAGTGAGTGAGCGAGTGTCTGCTTGTCCTTCGTTTTCTCGTAGCGAGTTGTGTGTGTTGTGTTCCACAGACATCCCTGAGGTCATTGTCTGGTGTTAGCGGTCGTGGGCCCTTTATGGACTCCTGTGCTTTGATGGTTTTGTGCATTCCTTTCGGTTTCCCACCTGTGAATCATACCTTCCCTGGCGGATGCTTCACTAACATTTTGCATCTGCTTCTTAATGTCATTGTTTACTAAGTGCTGCCATCTTGTGGCCACTCTAGGAGTTGCTGTGTCTGCACTTTTGACGCGTGGATTTCATTTGTGACCGTCTGCTCCCATCTTGTGGCCATTGTTGGGATGGCGCCCGATTTCGGAAAATCTTTCTGGTTGCGGTGTTTAGGTGCGGCGCCTGTTTGTGGTTATGCTTTGCGTGTGTTTTTGTTGTTCTGTCGGGTCGTCCTTTTTGCTTATTTGTGTTTCTGATTGCCGGGATTGCTTCCTCTGTGTCCTGAGAGATGATTCCTTCGCTGTGCGCTCCTTCTGATGCTATGTGCATTTTTTTTTTTTTGAGAAGGTGATTTGTAGCGCCATGGATCTGTGCTGCCACCTGCTCTTTCTTTTTTGGGTGGCAGGGCATTGTCTGTCGGTTCCTTTTGATGGCACAATGTGCATTGAGGTGCTAGGCTGCTGTTCCCGCTGTTTCCCTTTCTGTGTGTCTTTTCTTTGCCCTGCGTGCTCTTCGATCCTGCCCCTGTTCCTTTATGCTTTCAGATGCTGTAGGGCAGCGGTTCTCAACCTGTGGGGGTCGAGCAACACTTTCACAGAGGTAGCCTAAGAGCATTCGAAAGTGCACATGTGATTCATAGCATTTGCAGTATGATGGTTGCAGTGATGAAGTAGCAACGGAGAAGTGTGGTTGTGGGTCTCCACAACATGAGGACGTGTGTTAAAGGCTCGCGGCCTTGCAAAGGTTGAGAGCCACTGCTGTGGGTTGCGTGCATGGTTGCATTTCATTTTCTTTTGGGTCGGCATGTTTTCCCTTGGCATGTTTTCTGTGTAAGTATTTACAGACAGGGAGGGGCAAGGAGATATGCTTGAAAATGGATGGCAGGGATGTATTTCATACCTGCCTCCTGCATGGCTCTTCCCACGGGTCTGTGCTCTCCCTTCTCAAAGGCACCTGAACTAAAATTGATTACCATCTACCTGCCACCCTACCGTCCTCAGCTTGCTGCTGTGTCCATAGAGGTGAGCCTCTTTGTGCAGCACGCTGGGCATTTTCCATTGTAGTAGGTCTGTGTCCTTGCCTCTCCTTTTCCCTGTGTGGTCAGACTCTTGCCATTCTGCCTTGCCTGCCCTTATGTTTGCAATGCAGCGCGTGTGGCAGAGGAATGATTGCGGTTCCTTGTATTTTCATTTTGTGCCTTTTCTTTCCTGATGCCTTCATGCTGCTGTTGCTGCCTACATGTTCCCTTTGTACCTGCATTTGCAGCTACTGTTTGCTGTGTGTTCCATTTCTACGCTCTGTGTATGCACTGCTGTGCGCTGTGCAGTGTCATTTTCCTTGTTGGTGTGTGCTTATGGTAGGATGCCTTGATGTCTGTGTCATTCTCTGAAGGTTCACTAGGATCTCATTGACCGGGTTCCTATGTTACATGTATGGAGACCCTTACCTTGCAGATGTTGCTCTTTTTTCTGGGTCCTTGCCCTGGCATCCAGTTCTTGATCCTGTGGTGTCAATGACCTTTTCCTTGGTTGCATAAGGTTAGCATTTCTGCATGCCTTTTCTGACGTCTTCATTGTTTTCTTTGTACCGCTGTTGACGTCGGTTCATTGCAGTGTGCATGTGTGGAGCTGTGGGTGTCGGACACCCGCTCTGACATGAACAGGGTTACCTGAACGTAAGAGGCAACGACTGGAAAAAGAAGAGACAGAAAGCGGGTATCGGTAGGACCAACAACAGGGATGCTGCTGAAGGATAGTTTATTGAGAAGCACTAAAATGTTTATAGGTTACTGTTTCTGAGATCACTGCCAGACATGAACGTGGGCGCATAGCCAAGTATTCATCATTCTTTGCAAAGCTTTGCCTTTTATCCTGTGCTGACACGCCTTTCTTTTATGTACAGTTCTTCCTCAAGGACATCTATTCTGTTTCATAGCTTTTTAACCATGTAAGTTTGCTTGACCCCTAAGCTTTGGACTCTCTGTTCACAAGTGAACCAGCTTACAGGGAGACTATTAGTGAATGACCCTTTTCAAGGCCCTTCTTTAAGCCGCCCTGCAGGGGAGGCCCTGCAAGCTTCCCACAATTCCCCCTTCTTTATTATAAATGGTCAAATATTTCACTTATTTGCTGGTGCAGCTGCACTTGTTTCACATTAATCATCATTTCAGTGAACTGTACCACAAGTAATCGGCAGCTAAACAACAGGACAAGAATTACAATTGAAATGCATATGGCCATGGTTCCCAGATATGAAACATGTCGCCGTAGATCTTCGATGGAAGGGAGCTGATCTCTTAAGCTAGAAATACATTGCTCAGCTTCTTTAGCAATATCTACATTAAGTCTAGGATTCTCTATCATATCTTGAATTTCCCTATGTAATTTTTGTATGTTGAGAGATGTATTAGTATTGTGCCATATGCCATTTAAACGATTTTGTATTTGTGACCAATTATATATACTATTGTTATATATGTAAGGAGTGACACAGATATAATGATATATGCTAAGGTATTGCAAGCTAGTCTTTGTTTATAGGCTACAAAGTTCTTGTCCAATAACTCTCACTACATCATATAAGGTATTAAGTCTCTGTTCTATCTTTCGATCCCAATCTTCCTGTGTTTCCAATGTATGACTGACATTATAAGATGAGGGATTAGCAATATCTGCAGTTTGTATACTTGTTGATAAAGAAACAGCAGCTGTAGCTGCAGTAGCTATCATAGTTATTAAAGCTGCCATAGCAGCTATTAGCATACCCACAAATCTCTTACTCACTCCGTCTAAGCTGATTCTTAACATCTTGCATAAGGGCCATGGCATTATTATCATGCCAATTCTCAGTTAAATTAACAGGTAGAAACACAGAAGCAGGCTGTACTAAAATTAATACATCATTATGAGTATTATTGATACAATTAGTGAGAATGCAATTATGACAGCGTGCATTAAAAAGTCCGGTCTTATTATTCTTGTTGATACTTATAGATCCTATGAGTAACCCGTAAGGCTCAGGAGCACACGAAGCAGCACTAACATTCCAACTATTTCCGCTTGCACTTATTATGCCAGTAGTAGGAGGAGAAGTGATGTCCAATCTTGAAATTGTAGCATAGCTTAAACTAGCTGCCACTTTCCATAAGTCTGTTTGCCAACTCTTATTCCATATCCCAGCCACTAAGTTCTGTGGTGTGAAGTGGTCTGAGAAATCTGACCAGTCACAAAGGAATTTATTACATACAGTCTCGTTGATGTGGCAAGTTCGCCAGCTGAGTCTCCAGGCATTCCGAGATATCTGGGGTTTACAAGGTGGTATTCCTTGAGGAGGTTGGCCAGCCCCCCTAATTGAGCAGTTAAAAGATGGATATAACATGTCTATCCCCCTGTGTATGCCCTTTGACGTATTCTTATCATCATCATCATCATCATCATCATCCACTCTCTCTATCTGCGTGCAGTATTCTGTATTGTTCTGAGTAAAGCAAATGGGATAATGCATACTGAGGCCAGTATAATTAAAGTTGGCCACTTGTATGGGCAACATATGATCTGATGGCTGTAAGCCCATAACCTTAGTATCATTAGTGTGCACAGGCACTGTGGCATGTCATCCCTAGTCAGTGGATGTAGTACTGGAGGATGTGGAACATGAGTCCAATATTCATGTCCTTGTACAGGAACAAAGGGAAAAAAGACAGTCCAGATTACTGAAAGCAACTTCGCAACTATAGGTATGGATTATTTCCTCTACATCTGCATGTTTGCAGTGTCATCCACTCTATTCTCCTTCTTAACTTGGCAACTTGGCTTCTGTGCATGTCTCACACACCGTTCAGGTAACCACCGTGGAGATGGTGCATCTGTGGGATAAGTGTAAACATAGCCTCTTCCCCAAATCAGAACTGGGTCAGGGTCATGAAATTCATTAGTTAAAGGATTTCTCCAGGATACCATTGGTTGTTCCTTACCTGTAGGATTCCAAAAGCGATCTGCGGCAGAATGTCCATTATTGTTTACCATTAAAATATTTAAACCAGAGAGTGTATGAGACAGTAATGCGACTGGAGATTTATATTTCATCTCCCCCTTTTTTAATTTAAACGATTGATTCTTCATGGTTAAGTGAGCCCTTTGCACTACTCCTTGTCCTTGGGGATTATATGGATTGCCTGTCTTGAGAGAAATTTTAAACATAGAACAAAACTGCTGAAATGATTTGCTAGTCTATGTAGGACCATTGCATATCTTTATATATTTAGGAATGCCCAGGCCTGAAAAACAAGCAAGTAAATGTGTCTGCACGGCACGAGTAGTTTCAGAGGCTGTGCACGTAGCCCATAACAATCCAGAAAAAGTGTCAATAGTAACATGCACATATTTAATTTTCCCAAAATAAGAAGCATGTGTTATGTCCATTTGCCATAAATCATTAGGCCTGAAACCTCGGGGATTGACCCCAAAATGAGGAACGGGCAAAAGTAGTGCACATTGAGTGCACCTTTTCACTGTGTCACGTGCAGCATCACGAGACATTTTAAACTGCAGTCTCAGGGCTCTAGAAAATTGGTGATGTAGCTGATGAGAGGCTTGTGCCTGTTCTATAGAAATAAGAGCAGCATAAATTGTTTTAGTGAGAAAATCATCCTGAGAATTCCCCATAGATAAAGGTCCACGTAAATTCATATGACCTCGAAGGTGTCCAATAAAACAAGGGTTTTTACGGTTGTGTGTTAGCTGTTGTAACTGTAAGAATAATGAATGAATAGTATTGTCATCAGCACGAATAAATGGTACGCACTCTAAATGATGTAAGGCAGTAACGGCTTATTGACTATCGGAATATAGGTTTAAAGGTTCATTGTATAAAAGAAGACATTGCAGAACTGCAAATACTTCTGTTCGTTGGGCAGGTTTATATGTTGTTTGCCAAACGTGATCAGTTTCCTCTAAGGATACTGCAGCTTTTCCTTCCATTGGAGGATCCATCAGTAAAGATAGTTCGTGCAGTAGGAATAGGCTGATTAACAATGTTCTTAGGGAAAATAAATGCAGTAGTACTTGCAAATTGAAGTATCCTATTATTAGGTAAGTGATGAGTTGCTGTGCCCATAAAATTAGCAAGGGAGGGCCAAAGGAAACTCGTTAGTGCAATTCAGTAACCATTCAGTTTGTTCCGCTGTGTAAGGAACTACAATTTCATCAGGATCTTTCCCTATATGTAACACACTTAATTTCCTGCCACTCTGAATTCTTTGAACAACTGAATTATGATAAGCATCTAAACTGCGGGAAGGAGACATGTGACCATGGATCCAATGCAAACATCCTTGTTGATACAATGCTCCACTCGGAGTATGTGGAGTAGCTAAGATTATGACCTTTCAAGGTTGAGAATGATCACAATAAGAAAGCTGAGCTTGTGAAAGAGCTTCATTAACTAATTTAAGAGCTTGAACAGCTTGAGGTGTCAGCTTTCGAGGTGATGCAGGGTCAGCATCCCCTTGTAAAATTTCAAAAAGAGGACGCAATTGGGCTGTGGTAATGTGTAAGGAAGGACGTATCCAATTAATGTTTCCAGGCAATTTTTGGAAATCATTAACAGTTTTCAAATGTTCTGTTCAAATTGCAATCTTTTGAGGTTTAAATTCTTTAGGTTATAAGGAGAAGCGTATATAATTAAAAAGTTTGTAGGTTTCTACTTTAGCGTCTGGTATCACTAATCCAGATTGTTTAGGAGATTTTTGTTAGGCCCCATAAGCATTGGTAAGAGTATGCTGTGAAGAATGGTCTACCAAAGTATCATCCATGTAATGTATAATATAACAGTCAGGATACTGAGCTCTTACTGGAGCGATGGCTAGAGCTACAGATTTTTGACATGAAGTAGGGCTGTGGCTAGGGTGGGTTCTCTGGAGGAGGGGGCGGCATCAAGTCTACTGGCTTGTGTGCAGTAGTAGGATTCCAGTCTTTCTCTTCCTCCAACCTTTTTTCCTGTACCAGACCCTCAGAGCATTGATGTCCCTCATGTCTTGGATTTAAGCAATTCCAATTAATTCCACAGGGAGAAGGTGTCCACCGCGACCTTCTCTGGCCCGTGGTCAGAATAGTAATCCTGCAGATTTTTGTCCTACTCTTCCATGTTTCCAGGTCTACTGTCCCTTCTTCATGATTAACTGCCAATATCCTCCCTCCAGTTCCCCATCCAGTTATGCGACTCCCTCTCCTATTGTGAGTCAGAGGCAGACAATTTCTACAGAAGGGATAAACAGAAATAGTGGGAGTTTCAAAGAAAACGACACATGACTGATGTACTAGTGCCCCCTTTTGAAGCCTGAGGTCCAACCTGTGGAGAAGAGTGACTCTTAGTCAGCCTGGAAAGATAAGGGTGTGTAGGGAGATTTCTTGTGAACTGCAAGCCTTGATGGCCACCTGAAAGAAAAGGTCTTTAATCCAGTTACAGATGCTAAGATAAAACAGCATGTTCATACTAACTCCAGCCCCAGTTCAGCCTTAGATGGCTCACGTTGGGCTGTCATGTCACAGGCGGGGACCGGGTCTGTAAATCTCTCTGCCTTGCAGAGATGTACGCCTTGACCCTGGAAGTCTCCGACCACTAAAAGAGATAACAAACAAAGCCAGAAATAAAAGTTCTTTGTTCTTCGAAGTGTCGCAAATTTATGCTTGTGACTTTAAAATTTAATGTAGCAAATTCACAAGGGTGAAGGCGTCCAACCGGGACCCCATATCTCTTTCCCCTCCTTTTTAAAGTTCAGATTAATTTTTAATGCTGCATTCAGAAGGAGTGGGATGACCTTCCTTTGAGTTTTGCTGTCCCATTTTTCTTGTAATAATTCCAAAAAGTGTTACACACATACCATTTCGAAAACCACTCCAGACCATCACAAAACACACTTCTCCTGGTAATCAGCATTCAGTCACCCGCGGCTTCTCATGCATACCTTTCTCCTGCACTCACAGAACCGAAAGTTCTTCTTGGTCAGAAATTAGATATGGACAGGGGAACTACTGATACAAAACAGAGAAAATAGGCAAAAAGACTAATCTGACCAGACCAAACCGGGACCCCAGATGCCATCACGTTGGGGCCTGGACCGGGAGATTCCGTGGCCTCCCGCTCTCCTCAGGTCCCTTAGATTCTGCAGTTGACTGATCGGCTATCGTGGCAGCAAATGCTCCTTCCTCACATTTGTGATAACGAGCAGTTTGCTCCTCAAGGTGTTCCCAAACATTATGGGAAAGCTCATTTCCCTTTCTTAACTTTGTAAGTGATGGATATAGCTTAGTTTTGCTTTCTGGTACCTCCTCAAGAGGTTTTAAAAACTTTTGCTAAATCTGTGTTTGGCAGATCTTAGTGACAGCATTGTCTGTCTGAACTCCCTGTTCCATTGAAACTCTCTCAGGGGCAGAGAGCACTGTGGGCTCTTCATAGTTTGGAGGGATAGAAGTACTTGATGTGGGAACAGGCGGTAAGGGACAGTTTGGCGGAGACAAATTTGTTACAGATCGGGACCGAGTAAGTGTCCCATAAGCAGCTAGTTTTCTCCACTTATCTGCCTCACTATCAGTTACTATGCAATCTTTATAAGAGACCACAGAGCAAAAGCGTGAAGAGGCACGGCCTCTGGTCCATGACCTTGAAAATAACCCTGAATCCTTTCACCTACTTTCCTCCATGTTTCAATGTTAATAGTACCTCACTCTGGAAACCAAGGGCACACCTGTCTTACACATGCAAGAAAATTTGAAAGTTGCTTAGAATCTACATTAACACCACACATTGACAAAGAACTACAATACACTTGCACAAAAAGTTCAGAAGTATTCCTTTGCCCCATTATTCTTACTCCCGGTTGACTCAATATCAATGCCGGCAACCACAAATACTCACGTACTCACGTAATCACTTAATGCGCTCGATCTTGTGCCGGGTCGACCCTCTAGTGCTTTCAGGTCTCTGTTCTGGGTGACGCCTGTCCGAGACCCGCTCTGACATGGACAGGGTTCCCTGAAAGTAAGAGGGGACGACTGGAAAAAAAAGAGACTGAAAGCGGGGATCGCGAGGACCAACAACAGGGATGCTGATGAAGGCAAGTTTATTAAGAAGCGCTAATGTGTTCATAGGTTTCTGTTTCTGAGATCACTGCCAGACATGAACCTAGGTGCATAGCCATGCATTCATCATTCATTGCAACAGTTCAGTTTTTATCCTGTGCTTGACACGCCTTTCTTGTATGTGCAGTTCTTCCTCAAGGACATGTAATCTGGTTCATAACTTTTTAACCACGTGCGCTTGCCTGGCCCCTAGGCTTAGGACACTCTGTTCACAAGTGACGCAGCTCACAGGGAGACTATGAGTGGAAGACCCTTTTCAAGGCCCTTCCATTAGCCTCCCTGATCGCGGTGTACGTTGCAGCATGTGTTTTCAGTTCAGAGGATGGTGCCGGCAAGTGGTTGTGGGCTGCCTGTTTGGCCAGTGATGTTGCATTGTATGTGCTTGCCTCCCATCTCAGGGATGGTCTGGTTGGTATGGTGGTGTGCAGTTGCGTGCAGGTGGATGTGAGTGGTTTTTCTTTTGTGCCTGCCGGGTGTAGTTGAGAAAGCAGAAGGTGCACCTGCAGTGCTTTGCAGGATGCTCTTTCTTTCCCTGTGTGGATTGTGATTCATTGTCTGTTTGCCTCCTTGCAGGACGTTAGCTTCTGTCACCCACAGGCCTGTTCATGACGCGTTTGTGTGTGTGCGATGGTGCTCTGGCAATCATTTACCCTTTTTCTTCCATGGCTCCAGAATAATTTTCTTTTCTTTGGTGGTGCTCTGCAGAACACCTTGTGTGAATGAGTCTCTTCACTCTCTTTTTTTCGGCTTCCCTGCATTTTTGCCTGACTGCCATTGGTGTGCTGTGTTCCTTCGGTTTCTGTGTTTGCTTGTGTGCTTAGGTTTCTCAGGCTGGCTGACACAGTTCCTTGATATGTGAAAGGTCACATGTGCAAGGCATCTGCGCTGCTATTTGTGTTCTTCCATTTGCTTTTCTTTCTTTCGCTGTATGCTTTGTTCGCTTAGATGTGTGCAGGACCAGGGGTCCTGTGTTTACGTGTTTGTTGCTTTGCTGCTTTTTGCTAACGCTTTTTGCCCCCTTCAGATTAGATATCTTTTACTTAGAGGGGAGGAGGTGGGAGACGGGAAGCCAGGAAGCCAGACTGGAGAAAAGGAGGAGGGGCGAGAGGCAGGGGGGAAGGAGAGGGAGAGGAGAAGGAAAGAACATAGGAAAATCGAGAATGGATGGTAGGAAGAGGAAGGGAGGGGGAAGAGAGAGGGTATGTGGAGGCTATTATGGTGTGGGTGGTTGTGTGGACTTTATCCTCTGACTGTCGCTCTGGCTTTGTTGCTTATCAGTTAGCCAGTGTGCAGTTATTTGTTCCACGACAGCCAGGCAGCGATTATCTCTCAGGCTAGCAATATGTAGGTGGGGCTGACTTAATGGTTAGTTGTGTAAGTAGGTGGGATCTCGGTCACTAATTGTGTGTGAATGCTTCTCATGTAGATGGGTGCATGATCCACTGGTGACCAGTGAGCCGGTAAGGAGTTGGCCACTAGCGACTCTGCTATTAGGCAGGAGGTGGGTGAGTGGATAGCTGTGGCTGCTCAGTTGTTTGCTGGCTGTCTCAGAAATGTTTTGATGGTAGGTGCTTACCTGGTGGCTAGTTACCTGGTGGACAGCTACTTGCTGGTAAGTTCCAGATTAGCGAATTAACTGATGATCATTTAGGTTGTGAGCAGTTAGCTGATGACTATGACATTGTGAGTCGTTACCTGTTAATTGCTGACTGCCAAGCTTATGACTGGGTGCCTGGTAACTAGTGCAGTGGTGAGTGTAGAGTTGGTTAGCAGTTAGTTGGTGATTGCTTAGGCGGTGACTGCTTAGCTGGTGAATATGTGCCTGTTGAATGGATCCTTACTTTCTGCTTGCCTTAACAGTTATCTGGTGACTGCTTAGTAGTTACATGGTTACAGTTTGATGGTTGCTTGTTGCTTGATAACAAGGTAGGTGGTGAGTGCTTAGATGACAATTCTGTTGGTTATTGCTTCAGTGCTGTGCAGTTGCTAGGTGACTGGTTTGTAGGTGTCTGCTGCCTGGTTACCTGGTGACTACGTGGCTGTTGGCTAGTTAAGTAGTGAGTAGGTACCTGGTGACCAAGTACTTGGTGCATGGGTGCCTGTTATTTAGTAGGGTGGTTACTAGTTATCTGGTTAGTAGTAGGTACTTGCCTGGTTACCAGTTACTTGGATGAATGGTTCTTGGTTGCTAGGGAGCTGGTTCCTGGTTACCTGGTTACTGGTAAGCTAGTCACTGCTTTCCTGGTTACTGGTGACCTGGTTAGTGGGTATCTGGTTGCTAGTTACCTGGTTACTATGTAGCTCCATGCTAGTTACCTGGTGACTACTTAGTTGCTTGCCGGTTAAATGGTTGCTAGTTACCCTGTTGCTAGTTAGTTGGTTAGTTGTTAGCTGATGAATAGTTGGCTGCTAATTTGTTTTTCGCTAGTTAACTGGTCACTAGGTACTTGTTCACTAGTTAACTCGTTTATAGTTAGCTGGTTACGAGTTGGCCAGTCGCTAGTTAAGCGATTACTACTTACCTGGTTACTAGTTAACTACTTATCATTTTTTTGTTACCTACCTAAGTGGTTACTGGTTAGTTGTTAACTAGTTAATTTCTTACTAGTTGCCTTTTTACCTAGTTAGCACGTTACCACTTAACTAGCTATAGCTACGTTGTTAACTACTTGCCCTGTTGCTAGTTGACCGGTTACTATTTAACTGGTTACTAGTTACATGGTTACTGCCTAATTGTTAACTACTTAGTTGGCTACTAGTTAACCGTTCATATTCATTTGTTGACTGCTTAGCTGGTTGCTGCTTAGTTGTTAGCTAGTTAGTTGGTTGCCGGTGAGTTGGTTGCCAGTTAGATGTCTGCTAGTTAGTTGGTAGCTACTTAGCTGGTTGTTGGTTAGTTGTTGACCAGTTACTTGGTTACTGGTTACTTGGTTAGTGCTTAGTTTGTTACTGTTTAGTGGGTCAGGGTCAGGGTCGGGGTCGGGGTCGGGGTCGGGGGTAGGGTTAGGGTTAGGGTTAGGGTTAGGGTTAGGGTTAGGGTTAGGGTTAGGGTTAGGGTTAGGGTGAGGGTTAGGGTTAGGGTTAGGGTTAGGGTTAGGGTTAGGGTTAGGGTTAGGGTTAGGGTTAGGGTTAGGGTTAGGGTTAGGGTTAGGGATAGGGTTAGGG
>JAAGEH010000710.1:0-14970 GCA_011751065.1 Lasiurus cinereus | reverse complement strand
AGAAAGGGAGTGGACTGATAATTCTCAGGGGAAAAGGGGTGAGGGGTGTACAAGGAGAGACTGGACAAAAATCATCCACCTATGGATGAGGTCAGTGGGAGGGAGGTAAGAGTAGAGGGAAGGGTGGGAGCTGGGTGGAGGGGAGGTATGGAGGAAGGAATAGAGAAACAAATGTAATAATCTGAATAATAAAGATTTAATTTTTTTTAAAAAAGGAAGAATAAAGTAGGTGGGATCTCAATACCAGCTTTCAAGCTCTATTACAAAGCAATTGTTCTCAAAGCAGCCTGGTACTGTCACAAGAACAGGCATATAGACTAATGGTATAGAATAGAAAACCCAGATATTGATCCAAACCACTATGCTCAATTGATATTTGACAAAGGAGGTATGAACATACATTGAAGTCAAGACAGTCTCTTTAATAAATGGTGTTGGGAAAATTGGATAGATACATGCAAAAAAATGAAACTAGACCACCAACTTATGCCATATACAGAAATAAACTCAGATGGATATAGGACTTAAACATAAGATGGGAAACCATAAAATTACTAGAGGAATCTACAGGCAGCACAATCTCAGACATATGCCAGAGAAACTTCTTCACTGATACTGCTCCTAGGGCAATGGAAGCTAAAGAGAAAATAAACAAATGGAACTACATCAAAATAAAAAGCTTTCGCACAGCAAAAGAAACCATCAACAAAACAATAAGAAAGCCCACTGTATGGGAGAACATATTTGCAAATGTTATCACTGATAAAGTTTTAATCTCAAACATCTACAGGTAACTTACACAACTTAATAAAAGAAAGATAAATGATCCAATAAAAAAAAATGGCCAATGGGCCTAAATAGAACCTTTTCGAAAGAAGACAGAAGGAAAGCCAAAAGACACATGAAAACATGCTCAAAGTCAATAATTATCAGAGAGATGCAAATCAAAACGGCAATGCAATACCATTTCACATCTGTCAGAATGGCTATCATCAACAAATCAACAAATGACAAGTGTTGGCAAGGATGGGGGGAAAAAAAGGAACCCTTGTGCACTGTTGGTGGGAATGCAGACTGGTGCCGCCACTGTAGAGAAATGTATGGAGATTCCTCAAAAAACTAAAAATGAAACTCCCATTGGACCCACTCCTCAGAATATATCTAAGAAACTAGAAACACCAATCAGAAAGAAAATATGTACCCCTATGTTTATAGCAGCATAATTTACAATAGCTAAGATTTGGAAACAGTCTAGGTCCCCGTCAGCAGATGACTGGGTCAGAAAACCATGATACATCTACACAATGGAATACTATGCTGCCATAAAAGAGAAATAATTCTTATCATTTGCAGAAACCTGGAAGAAACTGAAGGGCATTATACTAAGTGAAATAAGCCAGTCAATTAAAGAATAATACCAGGAGAGAATCCAAGATGGCAGCATAGGTAAACACCTACACTGCTGTCTCGCACAACAATATCAAAACTACAACTAAAAGACAGACCGGACATCATCCAGAACCACAGAAAAGCTGGCTGAATGGAAATTCTACAACTAGAAGGAAAGAGAGGGGCTCACAGAGACCCAGAGGAGCTGCAAAAAGCTGAGGTACAGAGACGCGCGCGCAGAGAGAGCGGGTGCCGGAGTACCTGGCTGGTTTTCTCTGGCAGGAGGGAAACAGATACTCTCAAAGGCATTGAACCCCTTATCTTACAACACTAAACCCAGATCCAGCCGAAGCTCATACGGGGGGGAATTTGGACTGTGAAAAGGAAGAGGTGCACGGAAATTTAGGGGGCAAAAGATCAGACGTCTGGTGGCGCGCAGGGCACTACGCTCAGAGGACAGATTGCTGATTGTGCCGCTGGCTTTCACGAGCAGGCGGGAGACAGACCCTCCCAACTGTGCTACTTCTGACTCCACTAAGCCCCTGTTTCGGGTGAAACCTTGGGGACCTAGACTCCTGTGGTCCTGGAGCGCAGGAGAGCTGGAGGGGCAGTGGTCTAGAGGCACGGCGGCTGCCTGCGCACAAGGACTGCTCCAGCGATTACCCAGTTACGTGAGACTCAGGGGCTGTGGCGGGCAGGGCCGACTGCAAGGCAAGGCTGTCCCTTAAGCCCTGAGACTCCATCCATCACAAGCTCAAAAGAGAGGCTTCTGTGGAGTGGCAAGTCTGGTATCATAATGCTGAATCCAACACAGAAGTTCTCCAGGCATAGTGAAAATGCCGAGACAAGGGAAGGGATCACAAAGAAAAGAAATGGAGGAAAACAAATGACTGGATAGAAAGTTCAAAACCAAACTTATAAGGTTTTTCAAGAATATGCTAGAAAAGTTGGATAAAGTTAGCGAGAGCCAAGAGGAGATGAAAAAGGACCAACTAGAGATGCAAAAGAGCCAACTAGAGATGGAAAAGATCCAACAAGAGATGAAAAAAGACCAACTAGAAATTAAACATACACTGATTGAAATAAAAAATATTATACACAGTCCTAACAGCAGACTAGAGAAAGGCAAGAATCAAGTCAAAAATTTGAAATATAAAGAAGCAGAAAGCATTCAACTGGAAAAGCAAGAAGAGAAAAGAATCCAAAAATGTGAAGATAATGTAAGGAGCCTCTGAGACAGCTTCAAGTGTACCAACATCAGAATTGTGGGGGTGCCAGAAGAAGAGAGAGAGCAAGATACTGAAAACCTATTTAAAGAAATAATGACTAAAAACTTCCCACATCTGGTAAATGAAATAGACCTACAAGTCCAGGAAGCACACAGAACCCCATATAAAAGGAATCCAAAGAAGATTACACCAAGACACATCATAATTAAAATACCAAGAGCAAAAGACAAAGAGAGAATATTAAAAGCAGCAAGAGAAAAACTGTTCATTACCTACAAGGGAGCACCCATACGACTGTCAGCTGATTTCTCAACAGAAACGATGCAGGCCAGATGGGAGTGGCAAGAAATATTCAACGTGATGAATAGCAAGAACCTACAACCAAAATAATCCATCCAGCAAAGCTATCATTCAGAATTGAAGGGCAGATAAAGAGCTTCACAGATAAGAAAAAGCTAAAGGAGTTCATAAACTCCAAACCAGTATTATATGAAATGTTGAAAGGTACTCTTTTAGAAGAGGAAGAAGAAAAAGGTAAAAGCCAAAAAATTATGAACAACAAGTACATATCTATCAACAAGTGAATTAAAAATTTGATCAACAGTATAAACTGGTTAATATAATAGAATCAGGAGCACAGAAAGGGAGTGGACTGATAATTCTCAGGGGAAAGTGGTGAGGGGTGCACAGGGAGAGACTGGACACAAATCACACACCTATGGATGAGGTCAACGGGAGGGAGGTAAGGGTAGAGGGAAGGGTGGGAGCTGGGTGGAGGGGTGCTATGGAGGGGAAAAAAGAGAAACAAATGTATTCTGAATAATAAAGATCTAATTTAAAATAAATAAATAAATAAATAAATAAATAAATAAATAAATAAATAAATAATAAAACATAAATAAATCCTAAGGTATTTCATTATTAAAAAAAAATAATAATACCACATGATCTCACTCATTTATTGGTAATAAAGAACTTATAAACTGATGAACAAAAAGATTGATACAGAGGCAATAGAGCATCAAACACACTGTCAAATTACACTGGGAAGTTTAGGGAGAGGTATGGTAGATAGCAGATCAACCAAAGGACTTATATGCATGCATATAAGCATAACCAATGAACACAAGACACTGGGGGCTTAGGGCATGCATGGGAGTGGGGGGGGGGGCAATGCGAAGATATATACACATGTAATACATTAATAAAATATGGAAGAAAATAAAAAATAAAATCTATTGAAAGAAATAATAACAGAAAACTTCCTCTGCCTGGTGAAAGAAATAGACTTACAAGGCCAGGAAGCACACCGAACTCCAAACAAAAGGAATCCAAAGGGGACCACACCAAGACACATCATAATTAAAATACCAAGAGCAAAAGATAAAGAGAGAATATTAAAAGTAGTAAGGGAAAAACAGTTAGTTACCAATAAGGGAGCACCCATATGACTGTCAGCTGATATCTCAACAGAAACCAAGCAGGCCAGAAGGAAGTGACAAGAAATATTGAAAGTGATGAACAGCAAGAACTTCCAACCAAGATTGCTCTATCCAGCAAAGCTATCATTTAGAATTGAAGGTCAGATAAAGAGCTTCACAGATAAGAAAAAGCTAAAGAATTCATCACCATCAAACCAGTATTATATGAAATGCTGAAAGGTATTCTTTAAGAAGAGGAAGAAGAAGAAAATGGTAAAGATAAAAATTCTGAACAATAAATACATATCTATCCATAAGTTAATTTAAAAATCAAGTGAATAAAAAATCTGATGAACAGAATAAACTGGTGAATATACTAGAATCAGGGGCATAGATAGGAGTGGATTGACAATTCTCTGGGGGAAAGGGGTGTGGAGGGTGCAGGAAGAGCCTGGACAAAAATCGTACACCTATGGATGAAGACAGGGGGGGGGGTAAGGGCACAGGGTGGGGTGGGAGCTGGGTGGAGGGGGAATATGGGGGGTATGGGAAGAAGAACAATTGTAATAATCTGAACAATAAAGATTTTTTAGCTAATAAACATCAACTTATATCTTGAACGATATAAATAATAGTAAGAATTGTTTATTCTGAAGATTTTATAAATAGGACTGTAAGAAGCAATAATTGCCCTTCTATATGGAACCAGAGATGGTGTTCCGAATGCTGGTACACCATCCAGGTGGGCTGCAGGGAATCTTTTGGGGAAAATAAAGAACTAGAATATACTATCCCCTGGATTTTAGCCACTAAAAGGATATTTTTGAGGTAATGGATTTAGATTATATTTTTTTCTTCACCCACTGACATATTGAAACAAATTTTTGACCATTCATTTTTAGCTATCTTTTGTTTCTTAGATTCTATCACAGAAAATTTCTCATGTTAATAACATTCATCGCCAAAACCGGTTTGGCTCAGTAGATAGAGCGTCGGCCTGCAGACTGGAGGGTCCCGGGTTTGATTCCAGTCAGGGGCATGTATCTTGGTTGTGGGCACATCCCCAGTGGGAGGTGTGCAGGAGGCAGCTGATCGATGTTTCTCTCTCATCGATGTTTCTGACTCTGTCCTTCTCCTTTCCTCTCTGTGAAAAATCAATAAAAAATTTAAAAAATAATAGTGCAATGAGATTTATCAAGGACTCAAAAGCCATAGGCCCTAAAGGCAGAGGTTTATAGCTTGGCCTCCTTAACCCATTCCAAATAGAAAAGCTCTGCTTGTATTTGCTTTTTATTTTAGGGGATTTTTTTATTAAATGGTTTTACTGCTAAAAGGGTTAAGAAAATGTGAATCTACAACTGCATTTTAAATAGCTGCTTCCTGTGTATGGATGTAACATAAATTATTAAAACAATTCTCTATTGTGAATATTTTGATAGTTTCTTGCTTTCCTCTATTATAAACATCACTGTGATAAATAGTGTCACGTGAATAATACTTGTACTCATCTGTAATTACTTATTTATTTCATTCCTAAAAAATAAAAGACCCGGGTTGAATTATAAAAATAATAATAATAATAAAATAAAAACTTTAAGGATATTAAAGACAGGGAAAAACTAAAGAACCGGTCCAGGTTAAAGGAGACCCAAACACAACGTATAATTTTGGAAAAGATAATCAACCAGAAAGGAGCAAAGTGACAATGTTGGCCAGCTGGTGAAATTTGAATTGATGGATATTCATCAGATGGTAATGTGATACCAATATTGATTCCTGATTTGGAGGGTTGTATATTATTTATGCAGGAAAGTGAGCTTGTTTTGGAGAAAGACACTCTGGAGTGTTTAGGGGTGATGGGACATCCAGCTCTCAAAAGATTAAGAGAAAGACTAATGCTAATAGACACAGAGAGAAGAGTGAATAGTGCAAATGAGGTAAAGTGTTAACAATTGGGGCATCTTGTTAAAGGGACTACAGCAGTTCTATGTATTGTTCTGGCACTTTTTCTGTCATCTGAAATTGTTTCGAAAAAAATTATTTTAAAAAATCTGTGAGGAAGTCAATGTATAGAACTGATAAATTCTGGTATAAATATTCATTGCATGAAAGGTTTTATCTTAGCTATTCTATTAAAATATTTTCCTACAGTAAAATGTGACTTAATCTGTCAAAATTTTAATAACATGAATTTTTTCACCAACCTATCCATTGCCTTAAGCAAGTTAACTCATCGAGTCTTTTTAAATGGATACTATCAAATATTGACTATTAAGTTTGGATTTGAAAAACGAAGAGAATCTTGAAAAATCTGCAGTTGTTAAATCAAAGTTTTTGCACCAAACATTGCCATCTGCTGGAAATAATAGACATTAAAACATACTGCTCTTCTCTAAGAAAATAAAAAATCATCTTAAAATCCTAAGGCCCTTTGAGAACAAAATGACACATGCAAAGAAGAAAACTAAATGGTGTAACCTATTTTTAATCCACTTAAAATTTCCAAATTATTGTGCATCTTTATATCCTAGAGTTTCAAAGATTTTTATAAAAAACAATTCTCATAAAATCGTAAGAGTCAAACTAGTCTTCAATGAAGTCAGTAAAAGTAGAAACAAAGATAGGACTTCTTCATTCCTCACACAATAAAACACCATAATGGGTCTCTAAAAATACATTGACTCAAAGAACCAAGCTGAGGCAATTTAAACTTTTTCTAGTCCAGTTGTTTCAACAGGGGGAGCAGCACCCCCTAGCGGGCATAATGAAAATGTGTGGGGATGCTACTGGCATTTACCAGCATAGTAGAATGCCAGAGGTGGTACTGTGCACCGGGAGACCCTCACAATAAATAAAGAACTTCCAAATGCCCCATCTAACATTTGTGTAAGTTTAAAACTGCTTATGACTGAGCCTAGATTCTAACTTCATTTTACAGATAAATATAAAGTATTTTACATAGTTTTAGTATACATTTTTTTTCCAGGAAAGCAACTCTCATGTAAATTGAAGGGAAATGGTACTATGTTTGACTTGAAAATTTACCAAAATAAATCAGCGCTTCATAAAATCATGTCATCATTTGAAAAGGATATGGCATTTGAGTCACCAATGTAAACATTCTTTTATCCGTCTGCATTCATAGCTGTCATGTTGACAATGATGACACAGATAAGTGCAACATCTGATGAATGAAATATATATAATTATTTTATTCAAAGCCACTTTCTTTTTTCACTGTGTTATATAACTGAAACTATTATAATGTTGTATGCAGATTAAACTTTAATAAAAAAGTGAAAATCTCTTGCAAAAAAGTTTCTTCTTTATATCATAATTAGTGTTATATTAATCTTTATTGTAACTATGTGTATACATAGGTTTAATTACCTAATATCTATTACTAGAATTTTACAATAGAAAAGGAAAATTATAAGACATCTGTCATTAAAAGAGGACATCAATCTGATAAGGTTGAAAATTATTGATTCAGTTCAACTCCCTCACTTTATTATGAGGAAACTGAGATCGAGAGGAAAATGAACTTACTCAAGGTCACAGTATAAGTTTAAGGCAAAACAGCAACAAAATTTTCTGATTCTCAATCAATGATGCCTAAATATCAGGAATGCATCTTGAGGGGTGATATGGGGGGTTTGGGGGTGGGAAAGAAGCAACTATAAATGTGGCCAGCAGCCCAGGATAACCCACAAATAAAGCTTATATAACTCATATAATAGCTAAAATTAATGTAATTACAGTGAAACCAAAAATCCTTTGGTCCTGGTTGGTATGGTTCAATTGATTGGAGTGTCGTCCCCTGTACTATGAAAGCTTGCAAGTTGGATTTCCATCAAGGCACATATCTAGGTTCTTAGTTTGATCCCTAGTTGGTGTGGTTACCTGAGGCAACAGAGATGTTCCTCTCGCATCTCTCTCTCTCTCTCTCTCTCTCTCTCTCTCTCTCTCTCTCTCTCTCTCTCTCTCTCTCTCTCTCTCCCTCGCTCTCTACCTCCCTCCCCTTTCTTTCTCTCTAAATAATCAATAAAATGTATTCTCGGGTGAGGACTTTAAAAACAACTTTGGTTGTTGGTATAAAAACAGTTAAGTTTCTAAAGTAAAAGTATTGTGAATAAAAATACCTTAGCCTAACATTCAAGGCTTTTCAAAATCTAGCTCAAATATTGTGAAGCCACAGCTCAAATGGCCTAGGCATAAAGGACTGGAGAAAAAGATGACACACAAATTAATACACAAGACAAGAAATATAAATTTGGAAATCATGGGGGAAGTCAGCTGTGAACTTAGTTCAAGGGACTAAGCTCCACTGAATCTCCACACCCATCTCCTTTTTATTTACTAGAATACACAATTTCCTTTTAAGAATGTAAACAGACATATCAATGGTAAAAGATTAGTAAACAGTAAAAGGATTATCAGGTTAGAAAAGTTGCTATTAGCAAAGAATCTTAATGGAAATATCTGTGTTTCTCCATGGTCTTAGGGACCCTGCCAGAAGTTCTCAACGTGTGGGTCACTACCCACAGGTTGAGAACTGCTGCTGGAGAGCCTAAGACCATCGGAAAACAGATATTCACATTATGATTCATTAAGAGTAGCAAAATTAGTTATGAAGTAGCAATGAAAATAATTTTATGGTTGGGGGTCACCACAACATGAAGAACTGTATTAAAGGGTCGTGGCATTAGAAAGACTAGGAACCACTGGTGTAGATGGACCACATTTTTTAATCCACTCATTGGCTGATGGACACTTAGACTATTTGCAAATCTTAGCTATGGTGACTTTTGCTGCTATAAACACAGGGGTGCATATATCCTTTCTGATTGGTGTTTCTACTTTCTTAAGATGTATACACAGAAGTGGGATCACTGGGTCAAACGGGAGTTCCATTTTTAGGTTTTTTTTATTTAATAAATCTTTATTGTTCAGATTATTACAATTGTTCCTCTTTTTCTCCCCATAGCTTCCCTACACCCAGCTCCCACCCTCCCTCTGCCCTTAAACCTGCCCCCCATTGTCCTCATCCATAGGTGTATGATTTTTGTCCAGTATATCCCTGCACCCTCCTCACTCCTTTCCCCCCAAGAATTGTCAGTCCAATCCTTCTCTATGCCCCTGATTCTACTATATTCACCAGTTTATTCTATTCATCAGAATTTTCAGTCACTTGATTTTTAGATTCACTTGTTGATAGATATGCATTTGTCGTTCATAATTTTTATCTTTACCTTTTACTTCTTCCTCTTCTTAAAGAGTATCTTTCAGCATTTCATACAATACTGGTTTGATAATGATGAAATTCTCTAGTTTTTTTTCTTATCTGAGAAGCTGTTTATCTGCCCTTCAATTCTGAATGATAGCTTTGCTGGATGGAAGTAATCTTGGTTGTAGGTTCTTGCTATTCATCACTTGGAATATTTCTTGCCACTCCCATCTGGCCTGCATAGTTTCTGTTGAGAAATCAGCTGACAATGGGATGGGTGTTCCCTTGTTGGTAATTAACTGTTTTTCTCTTGCTACTTTTAATATTCTCTTTGTCTTTGGCTCTTGGCATTTTAATTATGATGTGTCTTCGTGTGGTCCTCTTTGGATTCCTTTTGTTTGGGGTTCTGTGTGCTTCCTGGACTTGTAAGTCTATTTCTTTCACCAGGTGTGAGAAGTTTTCACTCATTATTTCTTCAAATAGGTTTTCAGTATCTTGCTCTCTCTCTTCTTCTGACACCCCCATAATTCTGATGTTGGTATGCTTGAGGTTGTCCCAGAGGCTCCTTATACTATCTTCGAATTTTTGGATTCTTTTTTCTTTTTGCTTCTCCAGTTGAGTGTTTTCTGCTTCTCTGTATTTCAAATCTTTGACTTGATTCTTGCGTTACACTAGTCTGCTGTTAGGTCTCTGTATAATATTTTTTTTTATTTCAGTCAGTGTATGTTTAATTTCTAGTTGGTCCTTTTCTCATCTCCTCTAGAGTCTCGCTAAATTTATCCACCTTTTCTAGGAAATTCTTGAAAAACCTTGTAACCATGATTTTGAACTCTATATCCAGTCATTTATTTTCCTCCATTTCTTTCATTTGTGATCTGTTACTTTGTTTCTACATTTTCACTGCTTTTCTGAGTTGGTACAGTACTTTTGTGTGCTAGGTATCCTATATGGCCCAGTAGCTTCGCCTCCCTAGTTACCTGAAGTGGACTCTCTTGGTAAACAAACCCCTTTGTGGACAGTTTGTACAACCATGCTGTAGTTAAAGTCTTTTATTTAAATTTTTATTAATTTATTGCATGTACACATAACTTGCCATTACCCCCACACACTCTGCCATACATACCCTAACACCCCAGAGTCTTATGTCTATTGCTTATGCTTATATGCATGCATACAAGTTCTTTTATCTACCCCACCTCTCCCTAACTTTCGCACTGTAATTTCACAGTCTATTTGATGCTTTACTGCATCTATATCTATCTTTTTGTTCATCAGTTTATAATGATATTTATTATCCATAAATGAGTGAGATCATGTGGTATTTTTCTTTCATTGACTGGCTTATTTCACTTAACATAATGTTCTCACGTTCCATCCAGGTAGCTGCAAATGGTAAGAAATACTTCCTTTTTATTGCAGCAAAGAATTGCATTGTGTAGATGTACCATTGTTTTCTGATCCACTCATCTGCTGACGGGCACCTAGGCTCTTTCCAAATTGCAGCTATTGTAAATTGTGCTGCTATGAACATAGGGGTGCATAAATCCTTTCTGATTGGTGTTTGTAATTTCTTAGGATAAATTCCTCAGAGTGGGATTTCTGGGTCAAATGGGAGATCCAAGTTTAGTTTTTTGAGAAAACTCCATGCTGTTCTCCACAATGGCTGCACCAGTCTGCATTCCCACCAGTAGTGCACAAGGGTTCCTTTTTCTGCACATCCTTGCCAAGACTGGTTGTTTCTTGATGATTGCCATTCTGACAGGTGTAAGATAGTATCGCAACTGTCATTTTGATTTGCATCTCTTGGATAATTAGTGAGACTGAACATGTTATCATGTGTCTCTTGGCCTTCCTTCTGTCATCTTTCGAAAATGTTCTATTTAGGTCAGTTGCCCATGTTTTTATCAGATCGTTTATCTTCCTTTTATTAAGTTGTATAAGTTGGCTGTAGATGTTGGAGATTAAACCTTTATCAGTGATAACATTTGCAAATATGTTCTCCCATACAGTGGGCTTTCTTCTTGTTTTGTTGATGGTTTCTTTTGCTGTGCAAAAGCTTTTTATTTTGATGTAGTCCCATTTGTTTATTTTCTCTTTAGCTTCCATTACCCTTGGAGCAGTATCAGTGAAGAAGTTCTTTGGGCATATGTCTGAGATTGTGCTGCCTGTAGATTCCTATAGTATTTTTATGATTTCCTGTCTAATGTTTAAATCCCATAACCATTTGGAGTTTATTTTTCTATTTGGTGTAAGATGGTGGTCCAGTTTCATTTTTTTGCATGTATCTGTCCAATTCTCCCAACACCATTTATTGAAGAGGCTATCTTGGCTCCATTTTATGTTCATGCCTCCTTTGTCAAATATTAATTAAGTATAGTCTTTTGGGTGGATATCTGGATTATCTATTCTACTCCATTGGTCTATATGTCTGTTATTGTGCCAGTACAGGCTGTTTTGAGAACAGTTGCTTTACAATATAGCTTGAAGTCTGGTATTGAGATCCCACCTACTTTATTCTTCTTTCTCAGAATTGCTGAAGCTATTCCTGGTCTTTTTTTGTTCCAGATGAATCTTTGAAGAATTCTTTCTAGGTCTGTGAAATATGTCGTTGGTATTTTAATCGGCAGTGCATTGAATGTATAGATTGCTTTGGGTAGTATGGACATTTTAATGATGTTGATTCTCCCAATCCATGAGCACGGTATGCTCTTTCATCTGTTAACATTTTCCTCTATCTCTTTTTTCAGTGTCCTGTAGCTTTCAACATATAGGTCTTTTACCTCCTTAGCTAGGTTTACTCCTAGGTATTTTAATTTTTTCGGTGTGATGGTAAATGGGATTGCTTTCTTAGTCTCTCTTTCTGTAATTTAACTAATAGTGTATAGAAACACGACAGATTTCTTGGCATTAATTTTGTATCCTGCTATATTGCCGAATTCATTTACTAAGTCAATTAGTTTTGGGATGGAGTCCTTCAGGTTTTGTTTATACAGCATCATGTCATCTGCAAATAAGGACAGCTTTACTTCTTCTTTTCCAATTTGGATGCCTTTTATTTCTTCTTCTTGTCTAATTGCAATGGCTAATACTTCCAGTACTATGTCGAACAGGAGTGGTGAGAGTGGGCATCTCTGTCTTGTTCCTGTTCTTAGGGGAAATGGTTTTAGTTTTTGCCCATCGAGTATGATGTTAGCTGTGAGTTTCTCATATATGGCTTTTATGATGTTGAGGTATGCTCCTTCTATTCCCATTTTACTGAGAGTTTTTAATCAAGAAAGGGTGTTGGATTTTGTCAAATGCTTTTTCTGCATCAATTGATATGACCATGTGATTTTTATCTCTCAATTTGTTTATGTGATGTATCATGTTTGTTGATTTGTGGATATTGTACCATCCTAACATTCCTGGGATGAATCCTACTTGGTCATGGTCTATGATCTTTCTGATGTACTGCTGGATCCGATTTGCTAGAATTTTGTTGAGGATTTTGGCATCTATGTTCATGAGGGATATTGGCCTGTAATTCTCTTTCATTTTGTTGTCTTTATCTGGATTTGGTATTAGGGTGATGCTGGCTTCATAGAAAGTGTTTAGAAATGTTTCTTCTTCTTGAATATTTTTGAATAGTCTGAGGAAGATACATTTTAATTCTTCCTTGAATATTTGGTAAAACTCTCCTGTGTAGCCATCTGGACCCAGGTTTTTGTTTGCTGGAAGCTATTTGATGACTGTTTCAATTTCTTCCATAGTTATTGGACATTGAGATGTTTAGATTCTTCCTGATTGAGTTTTGGAAGGTTATATTTTTTCAAGGAATATGTCCATTTCTTGCAGTTTGTCCAATTTGTTGGAAAAGAGTTGTTCATAGTATTTTTTAACAATCCTTTGTATTTCCACAGGGCCTGTTGTTATTTCTCCTCTTTCATTTCTGATTTTGTTTATTTGGGTCCTCTGTCTTTGCTTCTTGGTGAGCTTGGCTAGAGGTCCAACAATCTTGTTTATCCTTTCAAAGAACCAGCTCTTGGTTTTGTTGATCTTTTGAATTGTTTCTTTGGTCTCCATGTTGTTTATCTCCACTCTGATCTTTATTATTTCCTTCCTTCTGCTTACACTGGGATTTTCTTGTTGCTCTCTTTCTAGCTCTTTTAGTTGTAGGGTTAGGTAATTCATTACCATTGTTTCTAGTTTTTTGCAATAGCTATGAACTTCCCTCTCAAGACTGATTCACTGTGTTCCATAAATTTTGTATTGTTGCGATGATGTTTTTTTATTTCTTCCTTGATCTCTCTGGTTACCCAGTCGTTGTTTAATAGCATGCTGTTTAGTCTCCACATCTTTGATTTCTTTGTATTGCTTTTATTATAGTTGATTTCCAGTTTTATGCCACTGTGGTCTGAGAAAATGCTTGATATGATTTCTATCTTCTTGAATTTGAAGAGACTTTTCTTATGACCCAACATATGATCTATCCTTGAAAATTACCCACGTGCACTGGAGAAGAATTTATATTCTGTGGCTTTGGGGTGAAATGTTTTGAAGATGTCAATTAATTCCATCTGGTCTAGTGAATCATTTAGGATTGATGTCTCTTTGCTAATTTTTTGTTTAGAGGATTCGTCCAGTGGTGACAGTGGGGTATTAAAGTCACCTACCATGATTGTATTGCTATCAATCTCACCCATAATATCCTCCAGGAATTTTTATTATGTATTTAGGTGCTCCCATACTGGGTATGTATATGTTTTTTTTGTTTTTTTTAATTAATTTTTATTAATTTTTATACATATCTCCCCATTGCCCCCCCTCCCTCCCAGGCGTACCCCGACACCCCAGTGTCTGTGATCATTGGTTATGTTTATAAGCATGCATACAAGTCCTTTGATTGATCACTTCTTTACCTCACCTAACTTTAATCTTTCTGCTATAATTTCATAGTCTGTTTGATGCTTTATGATTTTTGTCCTCCTGAGAATTATCAGTCTACTCCCTTTCTGTGCTCCTGATTCTATTATATTCACCAGTTTATTCTGTTGATCAGATTTTTAATTCACTTAATTTTTAATTCACTTAATTGTTAGATTCACTTGTTGATAGATGTGTATTTGTTGTTCATAATTTCTTGTCTTTTACCTTTTTCTTCTTCCTCTTCTAAAAGAGTACCTTTCAGCATTTCATATAATACTGGTTTGGAGTTGATGAACTCCTTTAGCTTTTTCTTCTCTGTGAAGGTCTTTATCTGCCCTTCAATTCTGAATGATAGCTTTGCTGGATAGATTATTCTTGGTTGTAGGTTCTTGTTGTTCATCACGTTGAATATTTCTTGCCACTCCCGTCTGGCCTGCATCATTTCTGTTGAGAAATCAGCTGACAGTCGTATGGGTGTTCCCTTGTAGGTAATAAACTGTTTTTCTCTTGCTGCTTTTAATATTCTCTCTTTCTCTTTTGCTCTTGGCATTTTAATTATGATGTGTCTTGGTGTGGTCCTCTTTGGATTCCTTTTCTTTGGGGTTCTGTGTGCTTCCTGGACTTGTAAGTCTATTTCTTTTACCAGATGTGGGAAGTTTTCAGTCATTATTTCTTTAAACAGGTTTTCAGTATCTTGCTCTCTCTCTTCTTCTGGCACCCCCACAATTCTGATGTTGGTACGCTTGAAGCTGTCCCAGAGGCTCCTTACATTATCTTCACATTTTTGGATTCTTTTCTC
>JAAGEH010000709.1:6166-16943 GCA_011751065.1 Lasiurus cinereus | reverse complement strand
TGTGGGGAAAATGAGACTAAACTGGACAGAAGAGTAACAGAACTAGTGTGAGTTCCTTCTAAACATCACGATATACTGCAGAATGGGTTTCCTACAATGCAGAATATACTGGAAAGAGAGCACTAAGCATCATAAAACAGGTTGGGGGACAATGCCATGTACAGCAAACTAGATCTAAAGTATAGTTTGTAATAGGGAGATAGTGTATAGGGGTTTTCTACTACAAAGAATTGTGTAGGATGCTCTCTAAATACAGCTAAGTGGTCCCTTACATGAATAGCATAGGTAGAGAAGAAGTGAGTACTACTTCTCAGTTTCAGGATAGAGGACTGAATCATTTTCGAACAATGCAGGAAATCCTTGAAATAGAGTAATAAACACATGAAGACTTGTCTCTACACCACTCAAGACCCTGTGAGAGAGCACCATAAAGGAATGGAATAAGCAGGATATTAGGATAGAGAACAACTAGAAAAGATCTTTCGGAGTCAAGAGACACCAATACATGTGTTTCTTGCAATGCGGGATAAGCTAGAATTAGTGTAATAAGCAGATTTCAGGCCACTTTGAAAGCAGGAGCATTAACTGCAATGTAACAGTGAACTTTAAATGTAATTGGAGTCAATTGTGTGTCAGTTCTCAACTTCCCAAAAAATGTGAAAGATTTTTGAATCATGTAGAGAATTCCCTTAGAAGATGAGGAGAACCAATTATAGGATACTGCAAGACACAAGAAATCAGGGGGAAATAAGGACAAGTTGCAAGCAATATATAGAGAACAAGTGTGAGTTACTTCTAAATATCTTGATGTAATATAGAAGGGTTTTCCTATAATGCGAAATATCCTAGAAATACAGCAACTACCACAATGATACTTTTCTTGAAACACTCACCCTTGGGAGAAAAAACCAGGAAATGCTTGGTATACGCATTGTATTTGGAAGGAGGACTAGTGGAAAAGATCTTTCAGTGTCTAGAAACAACAAAACAAGTGTTTCGTCCAAGGCGGGAAATGCTTGAAATAGAGTAATAAGCACATTTAAATCACTTTACAAGACAGTAGATGTAACTGCAAGGTAACAGTGAACTTTAAATGTATTTGAGAGACAATTGTGTATCAGTTCTCAACTTCCCTGAGAGTGTAGAAAGATATTTCTATCATGTAATGAAGTCCCTTGGAAGTGGAGCAGAGCCTCTTAAAGGACAGAGCAAGAAACCACTTTAGAAGGCAATAGATGTAACTGCAAGGTAACAGTGAACTTTAAATGTATTTGAGAGACAATGGTGTATCAGTTCTCAACCTCCCTGAGAGTGTAGAAAGATGTTTGTATTATGTAGAGAGTCCCTTAGAAGAGGAGCAGAGCCTCTTATAAGATACAGCAAAAAACAGGAAATGTGTGGAAAATAAGACTAAATTGGACAGAATTGTTACGGAAGTATTATGCATTTCTTCTACACATCACGATATACTGCAGAATGGGTTTCCTACACTGCAGAATATTCTGGAAAGAGCATCATCAATAAGCATCATAAAACAGTTTGTGGACAATGCCATGTACTGAAAACTAGATCTGAAGTATAATTTATACTAGGGAGATAGTGTATAAGTGTTTTCAACTACAAAGACGTGTGTAGGATGCTCTCTAAAAAAGCTAAGTGGTCCCTTACATGAACAGCGTAGTAGAGAAGAAGTGAAAATTTCTTCTGAGTTTCAGAATAGAGGATTGAATGGGTTTTGTACTAGGTAGGAAATCCTTGAAATAGAGTATTAAACACATTAAGACTAGTTTCTATACCACTCAAGACCTTGTGAGTTGCCACCATAAATGAGTTAAATTAGCAGGATATTAGGATAGAGAATAACTAGAAAGTATCTGTCAGTGTCAAGAGACACCATTACATGTGTTTCTTGCAATGAGGGATATGCTTGAACTAGTGTAATAGGCACATTTAAGGCCACTTTGAAAGCAGTAGCATTAAGTGGAAAGAAATAGTGATCTCTAAATGTAATTGGATTCAATTGTTTGTCATTTCTCAACATCCCAAAGAATGTGAAAGGTTGTTGTATCATGTAGAGAATTCCCCAAGAAGACTAAGAGAACCAAGTATAGTTTACTGGAAGAATCAAGAAATTAGGGGAAAATAAGAGCAAATTGCAAGGAATAAATAGAGAAGAAGTGTGAATTACTTCTAAACTTCTTGAGTATAGGTAGATTTTCCTACAATGCGGAATAACCTGGAAATACAGCAATTAGTGCATTGAGACTGTTCTGTAAAAGACTCCACCCTGGGAGAAACAACCAGGAAATGCATGGTATAAGCATGAAATTAGGATAGAGAACTAGTGGAATAGATCTGTCAGTGACAAAAAAAAAAAGCATAAGTGCTTCGTCCAATTCGGGAGGTGCTTAAAATCGAGTAATAAGTACATTGAAACCATTTTTGAAGGCATTAGAAGTTACTGCAAGGTAACAGTGAACTTTAAATGTATTGGGAGACAATTGTGTATCAGTTCTCAACTTCCAACAGAATGTAGAAAGATATTTGTGTCATGTAGAGAAGTCCCTTTGTAGAGGAGCAGAGCCAATTATAGGTCACAGCAAGAAACAAGAAATTAGATGAAAATAATAGTTAATCGGACAGAATAGTTACAGAACAAGTGTGAATTTCTTCTACACATCAAAATATAATTCAGAATGGGTTTCCTGCATACAGAATATACTGGAATGAGAGCAATACCCATCATAACACTGTTTTGGGAACAATGCCATGTACTGAAAACTAGATCTAAAGTGTAATTTGTAATAGGGAGATATTGTTTAAGGGTTTTCAACTACAAAGAAGTGTGTAGGCTGCTCTCTAAATAAAGCTAAGTGTCCCTTTAAATGAACAGCATTGGTAGAGAAGAAGTGAAAATTACTTCTCAGTTTCAGGATAGAGGACCGAATGAGTTTCATACAATGGAGGAAATCCTTGAAATAGAGTAGTAATCACATTAAGACTGGTCGCCAAAGCAGTGAAAGCCCTGTGAGACACCACCATATATGTTTGGAATAGAAGAATATTAGAATAGAGTACTAGAAAAGATCTGTCAGTTTCAAGAGACACCATTACATGTGTTTCTTGCAATGCGGGATATGCTTGAAATAGTGTAATAAGCACATTATGCCCACTTTGAAATCATTAGAATTAACTTCAAAGTATCAGTGAACTTTAAATGTATTTGGAGACATTGTGTGTCAGTTCTCAACTCCGCAAAGAATGTAGAAAGGTACTTGAATCATGTAGAGAAGTCCCTTAGAAGATGAGGAGAGCCAATTATAGGACACTGCAAGAAACAAGATATGAGTGGAAAATTACAGTATATTGGGCAGAATAGTTAGAGAAGATGTGTAAATTACTGCCCAACATCAGGATATATTATAGAAGGGATTCATACAATGTGGGATATCCCAGAAATAGAACATAGGCACCTTAGAACAGTTTTGGCAATAATGGCATTTACAGAAAAGCAGAATTAAAGTATAAATTGTAATAGGGAGATAAGTTTATAAAGTTTTGGGACTACAATGGAGTGTGTAGGATGCTGTTTGAAAAAAACTGTGAGGTACCTTACTTGAACAGAATAGTGAGAGAACAAGTGTGAATTATTTCTCAGTTTCAGGATATATGTCAAAATGTTTCATACAATGCGGGGAAATCCTGGAAATAGAACAATTAGCACATTAAGAAGTTTCTTGAAACCACTCAACCCTACGAGAAACATCCAGGTAATGAGTGGAATAAGCAGGGTATTAGGATAGATAACTAGTGTAAAAGATCTCATTGTCAAGAAACAGCATAACAAATATTTCCTGCATTGCAGGACATGTTTGAAATAGAGTAATAAGCACATTTACGCCCTCTTTGAAAACACTAGAATTAACTGAAAAGTAACAGTAAACTTTAAATATAGTTGGGAGTTGAAAATAACAGTCAATTGGACAGAATAGATAGAGAAGAAGTATAAATTTCTTGTAAACATCCTGATATACTGTAGAAAGTGTTTCCTACCACGCGGAATATCCTGGAAATAAAACAATAAGCACCTTAGAACAATTTTGGGAACAATGGCATTTACTGAAAATCAGAGCTAATTTATAAATTGTATTAGGGAGATAAGTCATAAGGGTTGTCGACTACAAACAAGTGTGTAGGATGGTCTTTTAATAAAGCTCACAATTCCTTTACATGCACAGAATAGTTAGAGAACAAGTGAAAATTACTTTTCAGTTTCTGGATTTATGTCAGAAAATGTTTGGTACAATGCAGGAAATCCTAAAAATAAAGCAATAAGCACAATAAGACTGTTCTCTAAACCACTTAAGATCCTGAGTGAAATCACCAGGAAATGAGTGGAATAAGCAAGATATTAGGATAGAGAACTAGTGAAAAAGTTTTGTCAGTGTCAGTATACTACAGAACAAGTGTTTTGATCAATGGGAGAAATGCTTGTAATAGAGTAATAAGCACATTTAAGCCCTCTTTGAAAGCATTGGTATTAACTGAAAAGTAACTGTAAACTTTAAATATAGTTGGGAGAAAATTGTATATCAGTTGTCAATTTCCAAAGGAGTGTAGCAACGTATTTTTATCATGCGGGGAAGTCCATTAGGAGATGAGGTGAGCCAAATATAGGACACTGAAAGAACCAGGAAATGAGTGGAATATAACAGTAATTTGGACAGAATAGTTAGAGAACATTGTAAATTACTTCTCAACATCTGGATGTAGTTTAGAAGGGTTTTGTACAATGCGGAATATCCCGAAAATAGAGCAATAAGCACCTTAGAACAGTTTTGGTAAAAATGGCATTTATAGAAAAGTAGAACTAAAGTATACATTTTGATATGGACATAAGTCTATAAGCGTTCTCCACTACAAAGAAGTGTGTAGGATGCTCTTTGAAGAAATCTAAGAGGTCCCTTACATGAACAGAATAGTTTGAGAAAAAGTGAAAATTCCTTCTCTGTTTCAGGATATACGTCAGAAAGTGTTTCATACAATGCGGGAAATCCTGGAAATTGAGCAATAAGCACATTGAGACTGTTCTTGAAACAATTCAACCTTGTGAGAAACCACCCGGAAATGAGTGCAATAAGCAGAATATTAGGATAGAGAAATAATTGAAAAGATATATCAGTGTCAAGATACTGCATAACAAGTGTTTTGTGCAATGTGGGAAATGCTGGAAATAGAGTAATAAGCACATTTATGCCCTGTTTGAAAGTACTGGAAGTAATTAAAAAGTAACAGTGACCTTTAAATGTAGTTGGGAGACTATTGTATATCAGTTGTCAACTTCAAAAAGAGTGTAAAATGGTATTTGTATTATTCAGGGAAGTCCCTTAGAAGATCAGGAGAACCAATTATGGAACACTGCAAGAGGGAAAAAAATGGTGGCAGAATAAACAGACGTGTCTGGAACCTTATTGTTGGGCAGACAGAGAGAGCAGCTAAGAGTTGCACTGGGAGTGTTTGTTGGCAAGTTTAGAGTCAGTTATCCTTGAGGTGAAGGTGAGGGACTGCTGGAAGGAATTCCCCTGTCCATGCAGCCCCACTGCCACCAAGTTTTGTCTTCCAGAGCCACCAGCACGAATGCCCAGACCGTGCCATCCTGCAGGGGGAAGTGGATGTCTCAGGTGGTCTGAAAAGCCACAGCTGCAGCACCCACCAAACAGTCGGGGGACCCAGAACACTGTTCTCCAATCAGGGCAGACATTGGGACTGAAAGGAGCTCCACATGCCACAGGGAAAGGTCAGATTTCGCCTGGGATGAGGTGAGGTATCCTGTCCCATAGACTAGAGATGCGCACACTGTGGGAACTGGTCTGAGGGAAAGCTGCTCTAAAGAGAAATCTGCATATGAAGGGCAGGGTGTGATCCCTAAATGTGGAAGAGGGCTCTCAGAGCTATTAACAGTGGGGAACTCTTGAAAGCAACCTATTTTTATCTGAGGCAGAAGGACAGCCTGGGAGTTATTACAGTGTCCCCACTTCTCAAACAGGAGTGGGGAAGGGAGAGAGCTCAGACAACACTCTCCTCTTCAGACCTTGGCTTCTGATTTCTAAGACCAATACATAGGATCACAAAATTGGAAACATTTTGAGAGACTGCAGGGGAAGGATGTTTTTCTGGAACCTGGGGACTGGAGTGCAGAATAACTATCAGAGAATCAGCTCTGGGGCAACCCATCCCCACAAACTGGTATTGAGAACCACAGTGTAGTAGGACCTAAGCACAGCCTAGACAGGTCCTGTGCTTATTCTCAGAGGTCAATTTTGAAACACTGCCCCCCAGTGGATGACTAACAAATTGACTCGCATAATCACAAAAGAATAAAGAGACTAAGACACACCTCAGCAGTGGTACACAGGAAACTGCAATACACTCCAGACTGGGAAACAGGAGTGCCAAATAGTAGAAGTGAATGACCTCCACTACTGCCCATTCTATTTTTATTTTTATTCTTTATTTTTTGTATATTTTAATTAAAAAACTATTTTTTCTTTTCTCCCCAATTGATTTTACCTTTTTAAATATTATATATTTATATTCAACTAGTATTATTACTACTACTATTTTACATTTTCCAAAAAAAGTTTCATTTTATTTGCTCTTAATTTTACTTTGGGGTTAGAGTCCTACATTCTGTTTTCATCTTCCCTTTAGCATGATTCTCAAACTCAATCTGAACTCTACCTTTATGTCAACACTTCTTCCTAACTTTCCCCATTTGGTTGTCTTGTTTCTCTTTCCCTTTTCAAACTTTATGTTCCCCCTATTCTTCCTGTATACCTGGTTAAAATTTCACCCCACTTATTATTTGTTTATTTATTTTTTATTTTTTGCATTTGTGGTTATTTTATTATTATTATTATTTCTTTTTTTATTTTTCTATTTTTTATTGTGTTACATAATCTTCCTGCTATAATATCACAGTCTGTTTGATGATTTACTGCTTCTGTATCTACCCTTTTGTTCATCAGTTTACAATGTTCTTTATTATCCACAAATGAGGGAGAGCATGTGGTGCTTCTCCTTCACTGACTGGCTTATTTCACTAAGCATAAGCCTCTCCAGTTCCATCCAGGTTGCTGCAAATGGTAAGAGTTCCTTCTTTTGAATGGCAGCATAGAATTCCATTGTGTAGATGTACCACAGTTTTCTGTTCCACTCATCTACTGACGGGCACCTAGGCTGTTTCCAAATTGTAGCTATTGTAAATTGTGCTGCTATGAACATAGGGGTGCATAAATCCTTTCTGATTGGTGTTTGTAATTTCTTAGGATAAATTCCGAAGAGTGGGATTGCTGGGTCAAATGGGATATCCATTTTTAGTTTTTTAAGAAAACTCCATACTGTTCTCCACAGTGGCTGCACCAGTCTGCATTCCCACCAACAGTGAACAAGGGTTCCTTTTTCTCCACATCCTCAACAACACTTGTCGATTGTTGATTTGTTGATGATTGTCATTCTGACAGGTGTAAGATGGTATCGCATTGTTGTTTTGATTTGCATCTCTTGGATAATTAGTGATTTTGAACATGTTTTCATGTGCCTCTTGGCCTTTCTTCTGTCATCTTTTGAAAAGGTTCTATTTAGGTCCGTTGCCCATTTTTTTTTAATTGGGTCGTTTATCTTCCTTTTATTAAGTTGTATAAGTTGGCTGTAGATGTTGGAGATTAAACCTTTATCAGTGATAACATTTGCAAATATGTTCTCCCATACAGTGGTTTTGCTTGTTGTTTTGTTGATGGTTTCTTTTGCTGTTCAAAAGGCTTTTTATTTTGATGTAGTCCCATTTGTTTATTCAGTCTTTAGCTTCCATTGCCTTTGGAGCAGTATCAGTGAAGAAGTTCTTTTGGCATATGGCTGAGATTGTGCTGCCTGTGGATTCCTCTAATGTTTTTATGGTTTCCCTTCTAATGTTTAAGTCCTGTATCCATTTTGAGTTTATTTTTGTATTTGGTGTAAGTTGGTGGTCCAGTTTCCTTTTTTGCATGTATCTATCCAACTTTCCCAACACCATTTGTTGAAGACGCTATCATGACTCCATTGTATGGTCATGCCTCCCTTGTCAAATATTAGTTGAGCATAGTAGTTTGCGTGGATATCTGGATTCTCTATTCTATTCCATTGGTCTATATGTCTGTTCTTGTGCCAGTACCAGGCTGTTTTGAGAACAGTGGCTTTGTAATATTGCTTGAAATCTGGTATTGAGATCCCACTTACTTTATTCTTCTTTCTCAGAATTGCTGTGGCTATTAGTGGTCATTTTTGTTTCAGATGAATGTATGAAGAATTCTTTCTAGGTCTGTGAAGTATATTGTTGGTATTTTAATGGGTAGTGCATTGAATCTACAGATTGCTTTGGGTAGTATGGATATTTTAATGCTGTTGATTCTCCCAATCCATGAGCATGGTATGCTCTTCCATCTGTTAACATCTTCCTCAATCTCTTTTTTCAGTGTCCTGTAGTTTTCTACATATAGGTCTTTTACCTCTTTAGTTAGGTTTATTCCTAGGTATCTTAATTTTTTTGGTGCGATGGTAAATGGGATTGCTTGTTGAGTCTCTCTTTCTGTAATTTCACTATTAGTGTACAGAAATGCCACAGAATTCTTGGTATTAACTTTGTATCTTGCTACATTGCCGAATTCATTTATTAAGTCAATTAGTTTGGGGATGGAGTCCTTTGGGTTTTTTATATACAGTATCATGTCATCTGCAAATAAGGACAGCTTTATTTCTTCTTTTCCAATTTGGATGCCTTTTATTTCTTCTTCTTGTCTAATTGCAATGGCTAATACTTCCAGTACTATGTCAAACAGGAGAGGTGAGAGTGGGCATCTCTGTCTTGTTCCTGTTCTTAGGGAAAATGGTTTTAGTTTTTTCCCATTCCGTATGATGTTAGCTGTGGGTTTATCATATATGGCTTTTATGATGTTGAGGTATGATCCTTCTATTCCCACTTTGCTGAGAGTTTTTATCAAGAAGGAGTGTTGGATTTTCTCCAATGCTTTATCTGCATCAATTGATATGACTGTGATTTTAATTTCTCAATTTGTTTCTGTGATGTATCACGTTTATTGATTTGCGGATATTGTACCATCCCTGCATTCCTGGGATGAATCCTATTTGGTCATGGTACATGAACTTTCTGATGTACTGATGGATACGGTTTGCTAGAATTTTGTTGAGGAATTTGCCGTCTATGTTCTTGAGAGATATTGGCCTATAATTCTCTTTCATTTTGTTGTCTTTATGTGGTTTTGGTATTAGGGTGATGATGGCTTCATAGAAGGTGTTTGAAAGTGTTCCTTCTTCTTGAATGTTTTTGAACAGTCTGCAGAGATAGGTTGTAATTCTTCCTTGAATGTTTTGGTAAAACTTTCCTGTGTAGCCATTTGGTCACGGACTTTTATTTGCTGGAAGTTTTTTGATGACTGCTTCAATTTCTTCCATAGTTATTGGCCTATTGAGATGTTTAGATTCTTCCTGATTGAGTTTTGGAAGGTTATATTTTTCAAGGAATATGTCTATTTCTTGCAGGTTTTGCAATTTGCTGGAATAGAGTTGTTCATAGTATTTTTTTTAACAATCCTTTGTATTTTGGCAGGGTCTGTTGTTATATCTCCTCTTTCCTTTCTGATTTTGTTTATTTGGGTCTTCTCTCTTTGCTTCTTGGTGAGCCTGGCTAGATGTCTATCAATGTTGTTTACCCTCTTGGTTTTGTTGATCTTTTGAATTGTTTCTTTGGTCTCCAAGTTGTTTATCTCCGCTCTGATCTTCACTATTTCCTTCCTTCTGAGTACACTGGGCTTTTCTTGTTGCTCACTTTCTAGCTCTTTGAGTTGTAGGGTTAGGTAACTTATTACCATTGTTTTCTGTTTTTTGCAGTAGGCTTGTAGGACTTTGAACTTCCCTCTCAAGGCTGCTTTTGCTGTGTCCCATAAATTTTGTATTGTTGTGTTGTCATTGTCATTTGTTGTCATGATGTTTTTTATTTCTTCCTTGATCTCTTTGGTTACCCAGTCATTGTTTAATAGCATGCTGTTTAGTCTACATGTGTTTGATTTCTTTCTATTGTTTTTATTATAGTTGATTTCCAGTTCTATGCGACTACGATCTGAGAAAATGTTCGCTATGATTTCTATCTTTTTGAATTTGAAGAGACTTTTCTTATGACCCAACATATGATCTATCTTTGAAAATGACCCATTTGCACTGGAGAAGAATGTATATTCTGTGGCTTTGGGGTCAAAATGTTCTGAAGATATCAATTAAATCCATCTGGTCTAGTGAGTCATTTTGGATTCATGTTTCTGTGCTGATTTTTTGTTTAGAGGATTTGTCCAGTGATGACAGTGGGGTATTAAATTCTCCTACTATGATTGTATTGCTGTCAATCTCTCCTTTAATATCCTCCAGGAGTTTTTAATGTATTTAGGTGCTCCTATATTGGGTGCATATATGTTTACCAGGGTTATTTTTTCTTGTTGGATTGTTCCCTTTAATATTATGAAGTGGCCTTCTTTATCTCTTGTTATGTCCTTCACTTTGAGATCTAATTTGGCAGATATATGTATTGTAACCCCAGTTTTTTTCATTTCCATTTGACTGAAATACCATCTTCCATCCCTTCACCCTCAATCTGTGTGCATCTCTTTTCCTGAGGTGGGTTTCTTTCAGACAGCAGATAGATGGATCATGTTTTCTTGTCCAGTCGGTTGCC
>JAAGEH010000708.1:4994-17535 GCA_011751065.1 Lasiurus cinereus | reverse complement strand
GATAGAGAATCCTAGACTTCATATAGATATTGCTAAAGAAGCTGAGCTATTTATTTATAGCTTGAGAGATCAGCTCCCTTCCATCGAAGATCTACGACGACATGTTCCATATCTGGGAATCATGGCTATATGCATTTTGATTGTAATTCTTATCCTGTTGCTTGGCTGCCAAGTACTTGCGTCACAGTTCACTAAAATTATGATTAATGTGAAACAGGTGCACCTGCACCAACAAATAAGTCAAATATTGGACCATTTATAGTAAAGAAGGGGGAATTGTGGGAAGCTTGCAGAGCCTCCCCTGCATGGAGGCTTAAAGAAGGGCCTTAAAAAGGGCCTTTCACTAATAGTCTCCCTGTAAGCTGGGTCAATTGTGAACAGAGTGTCCTAAGCCTACGGGTCAGGCAAGCGTACGTGGTCAAAAAGCTATGAAACAGAGTAGATGTCCTTGAGGAACAACAGCACATACAAGAAAGGCATGTCAAACACAGGATAAAAAGTAAACTTTCGCAAGGAATGATGAATGCTTGGCTGTGTGCCCAAGCTCATGTCTGGCAGTGATCTCAAAAACAGTAACCTATGAATACATTAGTGCTTCTTATTAAACTTGCCTTCAACAGCATCCCTGTTGTTGGTCCTCCCGATCCCCGCTTTCTGTCTCTTCTCTTTCCAGTCGTCGCCTCTTACTTTCAGGTAACCCTGTCGGTGTCAGAGACCCGCTCCGACACCCACTGGTCCACACATGCACACTGCAATGAACCGACGCCTACAGCGGTACAAACAGAACAATGAAGACCTCAGTAAACACCTGCAGAAATGCTAACCCTATCCAACCAAGGAAAAGGTCATTGCCACCACAGGATCAAACACTGGATGCCAGGGCAAGGACCCAGAACAAAGAGCAACATCTACAAAGGAAAGACCTGCATACACGTAACATAGGAAACTGGTCAATGGGATGTTAGCGAACCTTAAGAGAATGACAAGGACATCAAGGCATCCTACCATAAGCACACACCAGCCAGAAAAATGACACTGCACAGCGCACACCAGTACACAGAGCATAGAAATGGAACACACAGCAAACAGCAGGTGGAAATACAGGCACAAAGGCAATATGTAGGCAGCAACAGCGGCATGAAGGCATCACGGAAGAAAAGGCACAAAATGAAAGTACAAGGAACCGAAATCATTTCTCGGCCACACACACAGCATTGCAAACATAAGGGCAGGCAAGGCAGAATGGCAAGAGTATGACCACACAAGGAAAAGGAGAGGCAAGGACACAGACCTACTACAATGGGAAATGCCCAGCGTGCAGCACAAAGGGGCTCACCTCCATGGAAACAGCAGCAAGCTGAGGACGTGAGGGTGGCAGGCAGATCTTAATCAATTTTAGTTCAGGTGCCTTTGAGGAGGAAGAACACAGACCTGTGGGAAGAGCCATGCAGGAGGCAGGTATGAAATACATCCCTGCCATCCATTTTCCATCCTATCTCCTTGCCCCTTCCTGTCTGAAAATACTTAAACAGAAAACATGCCAAGGGAAAACATGTCGACCCAAAAGAAAATGAAATGCAAGCATGCACGCACGCATGCATGCACGCATGCACGCACCCTACTGCAGTGGCTCTCAACCTTTACAAGGCCGCGAGCTTTTAACACACTTCCTCATGTTGTGGAGACACACTACCACATTTCTCCGCTGCTACTTTCATCACTGTAATTTTGCAAATGCAATGAATCACATGTGCGCTTTCGAATGTTCTTAGGCTACCCCTGTGAAAGTGCTGTTCGACCTCCAAAGGTGCCACAACCCACAGGTTGACAACCGCTACCCTACAGCATCTGAAAGCAGAAAGGAACAGTGGCAGGATCGAAGAGCACAGAGGGCAAAGAAAAGAGCCACAGAAAGGGAAACAGCGGGAACAGCAGCCTAGCACCTCATTGCACATTGCGCCATCAAAACGAACCGACAGACAATGCCCTGCCACCCCCAAACGAAAGAGCAGGCGGCAGTACAGATCCATGGCGCTCCGAATCATCTTCTCCCAAAAAACCAGTGCAGATAGCATCAGAAGGAGCGCACTGCGAAGGAATCATCTTTCAGGGCACAGAGGAATCAATCCCAGCAATCAGAAACACAAATGAGCAAAAAGAGCGACCCGACAGAAGACCAAAAACACACGCAAAACATAACTGCAAACAGGCACCACACCTAAACACCACTACCGGAAAGCTTTTCCGAAATCGGGCGCCATCCCAACAATGGCCACACGATGGCAGCAGACGGTCACAAATGAAATCCACGCGTCAAAAATGCAGAGACAGCAACTCCTAGAGTGGCCACAAGATGGCAGCACTTAGTAAACAATGACATTCAGGAGCAGATGCAAAATTCTACCGAAGCATCTGAGAGGGAAGGTGTGCTTCACAGGTGGGAAACCAAAAGGGATGCACAAAGCCATCAATGCGTAGGAATTCGGAAAGGGCCAATGACCGCTAACACCAGACAATGACCTCGGGGATGTCTGTGGAACAAAACACACAAAACTCGCTACGAGAAAGCGAAGGACAAGCACTCACTCACTCACTCACTCACTCACTCACTGCTCACCGCAATGAAGGTAGGAACTGACGTAGGAAGTAACAGTGCGCACAGCACTGCCCCCCCCCCCGTATCCACTGCTCCACTTACCCCCACAACGGGAAACGCTGCGTGCGCAAAGGCAGGCGCAATGCAGCTTTCAGGAGTGCAGGACAAATGCAAGGAACAAGGGCGCTCTTCTTCAGACGGCGGTCCCCAAAATCAGGTGAACAACAGGTGGACCCCACATTACTGACCACCAAAAACCATAAAGCAACACACGGAGGCATCCAATGACATTGGGCACATTCCAAGGCTCAGCACAAGGATCTCCTTCGACTCCTGGCAAAACAAAGAACAAGACAAAGATCAACAATGTACAAGCCATCATGCCAATTGTAGAGTGCCCTTCCTCAAGAACTCTGAAAGCACCACAAAGGTAGTGCGAGGAATCGCTAAAGGTCATGTGTAGGGAGCCCCTAGGCAAACAAGAAGCATGTAAAGCCTGCAGCACCGCTCCATGCAAAAGAATTGAAATCACACAGTCTCACTCACTCTTGAGCCAATTGCTGACCTGTACAACTGAACACACACCCCACACACCACACAAAACTTTCTATAAATTCCACCTAGGCCAGCGACGCATTTTTCCTGGAAGAACAGACAAGAAGAGAAGAATGCAGCGCTAACTGCCCTCTCTGCAGTAGAGCACTCCTCTGTAAGGAGCTGCCATGCACATGCACAAACAGCATTTGGAATCAAGACTGGCACCTGAAGGAACATCAGGCAAGACCCCACAGCCATCTCAATTCAGCAGAGAAAGGAGGGGAAACATATCAGCTCCCCCGAAAGCACCGTGTGGACTGGGACTCAATACTTAGGTCCTGTAAACGGCCCATTGCACTTAGCACCGTGGCCTGCGCTGCATCCATTGTACCGGGGTGACTTGCCAAGACAGCACCTTCTCTTGGGACAAGGAGACACTCACTCACTCAATCACTCACTCACTCACTCACTCAGTCAGTGGTCACCACAGTGAAGGAGGGGACCCACACCAGAAGGCACAATCCAGACATCGCTGCCCTCCCTGCATCCCCCATGCCACTCACCTCCACTCAATGAGTCACAGTGTGAAATATGGGGGAACACATAGTGCAAGCACCACGAAGGGGCACTGGAGGGCACATCAAAGCTACTCTGGAGAGAAAAATCAGGTGTCCACACCTTATTCCAGATGACTAGTAAGTGTTGATTTCTACAACGTAAAGATGGGAAAGAACCAAGGCTAAGAAATGCACTCCTGAAATCTACCAGCACAGAATCGGAAGAGGAATACTTTCCCTTATGGGCGACAGCCGGGCTCCCTCTGGTAGAGTAATAATATCTTTACAAACTGTAGAACAGCATCCCCCAGGACACACAGGCTTCCAGAGAGTGAAATCCAGCAATCGATGCTGTGAATGCCTCGCTAAGCAGAGCACCCATGAGGCCTAGCATGCCAGCTGCTCTCGGAGGCATTACAGCTGTATCAGACAGCTGAGCGACAAAAGCATGCATGGAACAGAAATGAAGTCCCATAGGAGGACTGATAGCATCAGAGACCTCAACACTAAAGCTGCACATAGCGAAGACCACGCCACAACATCCCCTTGAAATAAGGACAGGCTACAACATGGCCCTAAAAAAACCCACTAATACTGATGATGATGATGGTGATAATAATAATAACATCAAAACTGAAAACACTAAAAGGTAATTAAGGCCATTTAAGCGATCTTGGCCATACTCAGCAAGACACAACAGAGCATGACACAAGTGTAGCTGAATGAATAGGTGAATGCGAAAGGACTCAGAACCCTCACAGATAAAGTACAGTGAACACGACCACTACCAATGCACTACGTGCAGTGCCGTGAAAACAAGGCACCTCTCTGGTCCACACACCGGCAAAGGCTCTGCGATGGAAAAAGGACAAAAGGAGAGAGCAAAGCAATGCCTAAAATCAGCTGCTGGACAGCGACAGCATCCCAGTTATCAGTACCAAGGAAGCAGAGAGGTTCGCTGCCCAGCTGCAAAGGAAAGCACACGGTGTTGTTACTGACTATTCTGCTCCACCTACTCAGATCCATGGGTACCATTGGAAACAGCACCCAAGAGGGGACGAGGCTAAAGACAGCACCCACAATGCTCTGCATACAAAATTCACAGGGCAGAGAGGAAGGGGCTAATGTACTGCAATGCACTCACTTGGAGGCAACACGACAAGAGACCAATGGCAACAGCATGCATGGGAGAAAGAAAGTTGGGATGCAAGCAATTGTGGCACTGCCGCATGCACGTGACAGTCAAGTGGCCCATAGAAAAGCAATGTGCAAGCATGAAATGGGAACTGAGAAACAGCATCAAAAGACATACAACCCTTGGAGAAAGTGCTCACAACTTGCTTGCTGCTTTACAGCTCACAACAAAGAATGCTTTCACTAACAGACAGAGGGTTGGGACAGAGGTAAAGATGGCTGAGCCACACATGACGGGACAGACTGGCAGTGTGGCCACACAATGGGCTCAGATAACCCTGGCCCTGCACACAGGTAAGAGAACAAACAATAGTGAAAAAACAAATTCAGTCATCACAGGCACACCAAAAGCATCAGTGACACCTTGCATGTGTGACTTCTGAACGCCAAGGAAGTTGCCCAGCCAGTATGAGAAACTAAAGCATCAAACCATGCATACAAAAAACCACATGAACACTGCACAGCATTCATGAGCAAAGATAAATGGAAGTAAGTAAAAATCAAGTAAAAGAAGCAATGCAATCAAATAGGGCGATATGAAGAGAAGCACCAATGCTCAGGAAAAAAAATAGAGAACCAAGGCTGCCATGCCGCATTACGGGAAAAGGATTGGCACAGGTAAAGGTAATACTATCGCTTTTGCCTGATAACAGCTACCGCAATGGCAAGCAAACATGTACACCTTGCAGGAACTGACCATAGAGAGGCAAATCTCTCAAGAGGAGACAAATACACAGTTCATGAAAGTCTATAAAGGGAAACAGAACCCATCTGCCACTGCAAAAAAAGTACATCTTCAGCTTTCTCAACCTTACCTGCCGCAAAGGAGAAACCTCTCAGGTGCACCACCACGCAACTGCAAGCAAAGATACAATGCCCTGATATAAACGGGAGGACATCATTGACGCTGACACATAATTCGGCAGGAAGACAGCGCTGAAGCAATGGCAACACCTTCTGAAGAGGGAAGGTGCGATGCAACTTACGCCGCATGCAGGAAAATCCATGCCACAACAAAAAGAGCATAACGACAGCCCTTCACATGCACACCGCAAGAAAGCAACCTTAACAAAGGCACAAGCAATGCTTTGCGGACCTCAGTAAAGACCTGGGGAAGTGAGAAGCCTAACCCAACAGGGAAAAAGTCAGCGAGAACAAATGATAAAACACTGGCCGACAATGTCCTGAAAAGAAAGAGCACCTTCAACAACGGAAAGGCCTGCATACACGTCAAATAGGACCCTCAGCAATTCTCTGTCAAGCAACAGCACACCTGTTCTCACAAAGCCACACCGTCCACGGGGTAGCTAACACCCACCGTCATGGAGCACTCATTGCAAGTGACCGGAATACAGCGCAGGAATACAAGCCGAGAACATGTGACAGGGGGACATCAAGGAAAAACACACACAGGAACGAATTCTGCCGCAAACACACGATCGACCCCGGCGATCAGAAACAGAGGTAACGAAAAAGAAAGAACAGATGGAAGGCAGGAAACATACACAGAGCAAAACAACAAACAGAAAACACATCTAAACACCGCTCCCAAAAGTTTTTCTGAAATCGGCCACTATACCAACAATGGCCAAAAGATGGCAGCAGAGAATCAAAAAGGAACTACACTTCACAAAAAAGGTAAAGAACAGCAATTCCGACAATGGCCACAAGATGTCATCAGAAGATCACAAATGAAATCCACGCGTCAAAAAAGCAGAGACAGCAACTCCTAAGTGGCCACAAAATGGTAGCAGAGGATAAGCAATGACAACCAAGAGCAGAGGCAAAATCACAGTGAAGATTTTCCGAGGGAAGGTGCACCTTACAGGCAGGAAACCTAAAACAAGCAACAAAGCCATCAATGCAGAGGAATCCGGAAAGGGCCGATGGCCAAAAATGCCTGCAGTGAGCTCTGGGATTGCTGCGAAACGCAACAGACACATCACTCACAACAAGAAAACAAAGGACAACCAGACACTCACTCAATAGTCACCACCGTGAATGTGGGGAACCACATAGAAAGCCACAGCCCGCACAGCACTACCCTCCCTGCAACCCCCGTGCCACTCACCTGCACACCGAGAAACGCTGAGCCTGCACTCAGGCGCAGCGCGTGCTTTCAGGAGTCCAGGAAAAATGCCAACAGCAACTGCGCGCTTCTTCAGATGCTGGTCCCCGAAGTCAGGCGGAGGACAGGTGGACCCCACATCACTGTCCGCAGGAAACGATGAAGCAACCCACGGAGGCATGCGATCCCCCGGGGCACATTCCGAGGCTCAGCACAAGGGTCTCCCTTGACACCTGGCAAAACAAATTCCAAGACAAAGATGAGCACTGTACAAGCTATCGTGGCAAGTGTGGAGTGTCCTTCATCAATAAGTCTGACAGCACCACAAAGATTGTACGGACAACCGGTAAATGTCATGCCTATGTAGCCCATAGGCAAACATGAAAGAGGTCAAGCATACCCCACCCCTCCCTGCAAAGGAAGTGAATACACATAATCACACCCACCCACTCTTCACCCAATAGCAGGCCTGCACAACCACAGACACACCCCACTCGCTGAACAAGACTTCCTATTAATTCCAACTAAGCAAGGGAAGCATTTTCCCTGGAAAGACAACCTCAAAGAGGGGAGGTTGGCGCAAACTACCCTGTATGCATGCCACCCATCCTCTCTAAGGAGCTGCCATGCACATGCAGAAACACCAGTTGGAACCAAGACTGGGACCGGAAGAAACAGCAGATAAGACTCCTCCGCAGTCATCTCAGCGAAGCAGACAACGGGGGTAAACATGACAGCTCCCCCTGGAGCACCCTGTGGACTGGGACTCAGAACTGGGGTTTACTAAAGGATTCATGGCAGTTTGCATTGTGCCTACGCAGCATCCAGTAAACCTGGATGAGTTGCCCATTGCTGGCACAACAGCTCCTTTCTCTTGGGAGAGAACCGAACCTCCCTCACGTCACTCAGGCGGAGTGTGAAATGGTCAGGCATGCAGGGCGCAAGCACCACTAACGGGCAGTGGAAGGCACCACAAAAGAATGATCTGTGATAGCAAGAAGCGCACCGGCTTCCTGAGAGGGAAACCTGCCACACAATGTAAGTGAATGGCCTGCCAAGCGGAGCACCCATAAGACCTAGCATGCCAGCTCCAGAACACATCATGGCTGTTTAACACACCGGAGTGACAGAAGGATATGTAGAACATGAATGTGGTCCCGCATGAGGGGATACAGCCTCAGGGACCTCAACCGGAACCATCACATGACGAAGAGCATGCCCCACCACCCCCTTCAAAGGACAGCCTCCCCCCACATGCTCCTCAAAAAAGCACTAATAACGATGATGATGATAATAATAATAAATCCTTTGATAAACACAAAACAAAAACTGCACCAACTTGAACACTATATGCGGGCCAGCTAGCCAGGAACAGGAAAGTTTTGAAAACTTGCCCCAAAGGCACATGCTAGCCACGAACTCAGGAGCCAGGCATGCTTGCCACTCATTGCACCTGCACAAGAAGGGTCACACCATTGAAGAATTCAGGGGTACTGGGAGGTGAGTAAAGTGGGACACACGAACGCAACAACACATAATTGCGGCTGACACAAAAACTACACACGTACAGCCTGCCCAACGAAAATCCGCACTCCGTGGCACCCCACAACCTATCACTGCAAGGAACAATGAACATGCAGGGCAACAAACGGCAAAGAGAAGACGGCGTGAGGAGACAGCAATTTCAAACGATATTCCACATTGCGGCGACAAACCCAACAGCACCCATTCCAGCGCTCACACAACGAACTGTAATGCCAAGAAAACCAGCAAAATACAGCAGGGACCCCCTAGGACCGAAAGAACACCCCAAGAACCAGATCACACCTAACCAATAGGAAGGAATGTGGAAAGAATCGCTCTGCCTTTCAGGGCACAGACAACCAAATACTAGAAGGCGAAAATCAAGGGCTGGAAAACACGGATCCGGTAGAAGACAGGTAACACACACAGACAGGAAACTGCAATAGAGAAGCACACACATGCACTACCGCCAAAAAGCATCAATGAAATAGGCTGCTGCGCCAACACTGACCACAAGATGGCAGCAGAAGACAACAAAAGAAACTAATGCGCCGAAGGAGCAAAAAGACAGCAATCTCAAAAGAAACCACAAGATGGCAGCAAAGGATAGGAAATGGAATGAAGGCGCCGCAAGGGAAGACAAGAGCATCAGAGAAGGCGAGCGCTGCAAAGGCGGGAAACTTCAAAGAAGCAACACACCACCCCACCAACCCAGGAAATCCAGGCCGCGCATACCTGCTAATGACCTCTGGGAAACTTACGGAGCGCAACAAAAAGCAGAAAAACGAGTGACATGCCTCGCCCTTTGGTAAAGGCAGTAAAGTGGGGAACGCACAGGACCAATCGCAGCCTCCACTCCGCTTCCCTCCCGTCCACAACCCGTGCCACACTCACCTCCTCACCGAGAACCGCGGGGGCTGTGCTCAGATGCAGAGCTCGCTTCCGCAAACTGGGGAAAGGCGAACGAAGGATCCTCTCTGCCTCTCACGCAGACCCCAAAAGCCAGCCACACAAAAAGCAGACAACACATCACCACCCTAAGCAAACTTTGAAACCAGCCATAGTGGGATGCAATAGAGCAAAACACATGCCAACACTCAACACAATGGGCCCCATCCTCACTTGAAAACACAAAGCCAAAGGCTAAGGCGAGCCATTGGGCTCAGCACAGAGATGCCCCCTCAATCAATGGGCAACGGGAAGACCTAGCCTAAGGCGAACAATCCGGCTGAGAACAATGAGCCCGCTTCTGGCTCAAAGTCACCAAGCTCAGGGGCAGGGCAAACACTTGTGCACACACAATGGCAACGACCCCCATCACAGTGCAACAGAGAGCAAAAGGCGGATCTCAGCAATTGTACTCTAGGAGCAGACGCCAGCTACCGGCAAGATGGGACTACCATCCTTCCGGAACCCGGAGGACACAACAAAGAGCTCGAAGCTCGGTCTTTGTCAGGGCCATTGAGTTGCCATCGAGCTAATGGCCCAACATCAATCATGCCCACGGGGCAGAACCCCTCCCCGCCACACAAGCAAATGCCCATCATCTCACCCTTGAACCAATCGCTGCCCTTCCACATGTAACACACAACCCAAGCCCCAACTTTGACATCCAATGACTTCTCAGGAATCCAGTGACGCACTCTGCCTCGGAGGAGAGCTTAAAAGAGCGGAGCAAGGCCAGAAACCCCCTTTCTCTCCTGGAACACAGCTGCAGCAAAACGCTTCCATGAAGACGAGCAAAAAGCTGCCGGAATCTCGGGACTTAAGTGCAAGAATAGCATGCGGAACCTCACATTCGCGTCACCACAGCAGCGACCGAGACGAATTTGACAAAGCAGCTTCGCCGACAGATGCACCATGAGGACTGTTACTGGGACTACATGACGACGCACCTGGGTGAGTTGCCCGTTTCGGCACAATGTCGGACCTCAGGTCATTCCGGCTCGCCAGGAGATGATCGGGAGGGCAGAGCACAGGCACCACAAAGGGACTAGCGAAAAGCAAGGTTAATCTAGAGAGATGCATGGGAAGCTGCGGCTCATCTCACATGAGCAATGGGCACAGATTTCCGAGAGGGGAGAGCAAGTAAAGAAGGACTCCAAATGGGAAAAGGGAAACAAGCAAGTCCCAGGGAGGAAGGGGCACACCCTCCTTTCTGGGCGACCTGAGGCACTCCTAGGCAAGTAGGAATGTCTTGCCAAGGGGAGCACTCGTAAGGAGGCTTAGCAGGCCAGCTCCGGCAGACAATTGTGGGCTAGCCACACAGCTAGGCAACTAAACAAAACACGTAAGAGGGCTGAACTCCTAGATGATAATCTCTAGCATCAAGACCGCAACGCTGAGACAACACACCTTGAAATACACCCCACAGCATCCCTGGGAAATCACAATTGTGTCCCGGGAACTCCTCGGAAACTGGAATTATCAGCCACAAGAAAGTAAAGAGGGCACCCTTACTACCGCAGCAGGCAGGGCTGATAAAGAAACGGAAAAGGAGTGAGCAGTGGAAAATCACAGACTCCGGTGAAACGCACAAACCATGAATGGCAATGATCAAGCACCAAGGGAGGAAGGCTTCAGAAACCAGTAAGTAAAAAGACACCATGCCCCTGCCTGGGAAACCCAGACTGCATTCTCCACTCTAACAAACACCCTTTCTCCTGACACAGCTACCACCATACTGTGCACACATGCTCTTCACTAACTTTTCCTAGCCACAGAAAGGGAAATGGGAAGACAACGTACAGAAAAAGTAAGGCCAGAACGGCACCAACCGATCTGAGGGAGCAGACCCTGTCAGGGAAACAGGGCTGGGAACACCACACACCGCACACAACAGCAACACAGCCGGTGCATACAGTCCGTTGTCTTACAGGTTTTTCGCCGCCACAAGGAGAAACCGTGAGTCCAATTAAACAGGGTTTATTGGGAGCATGCAGGTGGGTCCACCTGCTTGAAAAGGTGTGCAGGAGAAGCTGCGTCCAAACTACGGGGCAGGGGTACGTTCCTACACTTTTTGGAGGCTGCCGCTATCAGCAGGAACCGGGGGCACTGAGGGCTTCCTTGAATCAGGTAACGCCTGAAGTCTGTTCCGCAGTCTATTTCCTATAACCGTTTCTCAGACAGGAACTCTCCCCGTGAGTGTGACGGATGCAGAATGTCGATGTCGAAAGGCCAGTTCCCCAAGGTGGGCGTTATTTCGGGGCAAGGCGCAGCGAAAGCCGGACACCTTGCAATGTAAAAATGTGAGGATGGCAAAGCAGCCATCACAAACAACCATACTTAATGCTGCCCTTTCTCTAACAGATAATCACCCTACCATAAAGAAATTCACGTGAAAACCCGTCTACCAAGAAAGGCAGTAAAGCACAACCCATCGGCGAGCCAGAGATACCAGGTGAGTGCCTATGCCCGACTCTCACAGGGATAAGAACCCATAGAAAAGAGAAAAAACCTCTCCTCAGGACAATGGATAACTGTGGGAATGGGTTGGAAAAAGTTTGGGACACAACCGCGCATGGCAGGCTAACAGCTGATAAGCGCAGTAAAGGGAAACTAGGACCATAGAAGACACACAAAGACTCTGTCTCCTGGTGGTTCAAACCAGACGACTACCTACAGGGAAATGCATGGGTGGGGCCTGGGAGAGCTCCTCAGAGGACACTTGGAAGGCATTGGGGGACTGAGCTGCAAACTTGCATTCCCCAATCACATGAAGACACTACCAGGGGAGTTGGGAGACAAAAACCCCAAGGCAGAAAAGAGGGAAACGAAGGACGCAATGGGATGGGCATTGGAAGGAAGCGGCACAGTACTGAGCTGCCTCGCAAAGCCAAAGCGCTACTCAGCTATAACACAAATGTGGGTCAACCTTCAAAGAGGCTATAAAAAGGGAATGCCTACAAAGTAGGTCCAAGACACAGGGGCAAAGACATTTAACAAACCTTTCTGCACCTCAGAGAAAAGAAGCACAGGAGATCGTATTGCTGCTGCTGGAGCCAGATGCTTGGAAAATTGTCGGAAACCAAATATTGTTCTCACTAAATGGATGTAAACAGGAAG
>JAAGEH010000707.1:0-10923 GCA_011751065.1 Lasiurus cinereus | reverse complement strand
AGGCAAGAATCAAGTCAAAAATTTGAAATATAAAGAAGCAGAAAACATTCAACTGGAAAAGCAAGAAGAGAAAAGAATCCAAAAATGTGAAGATAATGTAAGGAGCCTCTGGGACAGCTTCAAGCGTACCAACATCAGAATTGTGGGGGTGCCAGAAGAAGAGAGAGAGCAAGATACTGAAAACCTATTTAAAGAAATAATGACTGAAAACTTCCCACATCTGGTAAAAGAAATAGACTTACAAGTCCAGGAAGCACACAGAACCCCATATAAAAGGAATCCAAAGAGGACCACACCAAGACACATCATAATTAAAATACCAAGAGCAAAAGACAAAGAGAGAATATTCAAAGCAGCAAGAGAAAAACAGTTCATTACCTACAAAGGAGCACCCATACGACTGTCAGCTGATTTCTCAACAGAAGCGATGCAGGCCAGACGAGAGTGGCAAATATTCAACGTGATGAATAGCAAGAACCTACAACCAAGAATAATCTATCCAGCAAAGCTATCATTCAGAACTGAAGGGCAGATAAAGAGCTTCACAGAGAAGAAAAAGCTAAAGGAGTTCATCAACTCCAAACCAGTATTATATGAAATGCTGAAAGGTACTCTTTTAGAAGAGGAAGAAGAAAAAGGTAAAAGACAAAAAATTATGAACAACAAATACACATCTGTCAACAAGTGAATCTAAAAATTAAGTGAATTAAAAATCTGATCAACAGAATAAACTGGTGAATATAATAGAATCAGGAGCACAGAAAGGGAGTAGACTGATAATTCTCAGGAGGACAAAAATCATAAAGCATCAAACAGACTGTGAAATTACAGCAGAAAGATTAAAGTTAGGTGAGATAGATAAGTGATCAATCAAAGGACTTGTATGCATGCATATAAGCATAACCAATGATCACAGACACTGGGGGGTTGGGGTATGCCTGGGAGGGAGGGGGGACAATGGGGAGATATGTATAAAAAATTAATAAAAATTTAAAAAAAAAAGAAAATAAAGGACTATTTTGGCTCAAAAAAAAAAAAGATAAAGTTTATGGTACAAAACCGGCAACAGTCGATGAATTGAGGGCACACAAATACTACGCAAATACCAAATGAAATGATTTTTGATGTTTGAGATTCCATTTCTTTGAGTTACCTGCAATGCCTGAACCAGAATGACCATCAGTTTGAAAACAGGCATTAACAAAAAATGTATTCATTTCTGTAGATTCTTTTAAATTTTGAAAATGAACTATATGTTAATAAAAACTGACTTTATTATCATTTGAAAGTTTGTATACATTTTGGGGGCACTCCATATATATTAGTCTGTGGGCCGATGGTCTAACCACTAAGACAGACTGGCCAGGGCTACAGTATACTATTTTATTATTTGCAGTTAGAAAATGAAATAGTAAACTTATTTATCTTATAACTGAAAATTTGTAGCCTTTGGTCTACGTCTTCCCACCCAAACCTGTAGCCCCTGGAAATCACCATTCTGTCAGTTTCTATAAAAATAGATTTTTTTTGTTTTGTTTTCATGTACCATACAATATTTGTCTTCTCTATCTTTGACTTATTTTACTTAAAAGCATGCCCTCCTGGTTCTTCCATATTGTTGCAAATGTCAGGATTTCCTTCTTTTTTATGGGTGAATAATACTTTATTGTGTATATATAGCACATTTTCTTTACCTATTTACCCACTGACAGACATTTAGGTTATTGTCCTATTTTGGCTATTGTGAATAATGCTGTAGTGATCATGGGAGTGCAGATTTCTCTTTGAGATACTGATTTTGTTTCTTTCAAATATATAACCATTAGTGGCCTGATGCACGAATGAAGATTTGTGCAAGAATGGGCCTTTGCTCTCCTGGCTGCCAGCACCGCCTTCACTCTGGCCGGAGCAGCTTTTCCGCTCTGACCCAGAGCCACCTTTCTGCCCTCCCACACTGCCCAGAGGCCCGGAGGGGTTAGGGGGTGTGGAATGCCTGCATCGTCACCTGCTTGGCACCTGTGTGTGCAAATTAACCTGCCATCTTTGGTTGGCTGATGAACATTGCGAAGGTACAGTCAGTTAGCATGTTACTCTTTTATTAGGTAGATTGCAGACTTGCTGAATTATATGGTAGTTCTATTTTTTGTTGTTTTTATACTCTATCCCCATCTTTCTCACCTCTCCTTAAAAAAAACAGGTTGTAACATTTTTAAAACCAGTTTCATAGAAAACATCTACACAGAAACAGTTTCTGATAACAGTATGATTTGGTTTCAGTTCAGTAATACTTACTAACATACTTTTTCTACCTTTTGCAATCCCCTCCTTTTTTTCCTTAAGACTACCACGGCTCAGCAGAAATACCTATCTTCTATAATAATAAAAGCATAATATGCTAATTAGGCCAGACAGCCAAACGATCTTCCAGACCACTTTCTAGACAAAGCCAAAGCTAGGACCACACGGGCTGAGCCCCTTACACGAGTTTTGTGCATTGGGCCTCTAGTTAGGTTATAAACATCCTTTTGTCTCCTAAAGTTGCTACACATTTATAGAATTTATGATTCTGTTAATGCTTTAAGGTTTTTATGCCACATTGTAGATAGTACTTAGTTATAGAGAATAGGAAGAAGCAAAACTAAAATAAGGGGGGGCATATGATAAATCTTTAACAATCTATTTCCTGAATCCTTTAGATGTCCAGTTAACTAGGATCATACACAGGTTTCACTCTTTATTATAGGTGTGTGAAAAGACCAGTCTCAAGCATTTTATTTATGTTGACTTCTACATTTTGACTTATCTAAATAAACACTTGTGTTACAAGAGTACTTACACTTTCTTGTTCAGATAGATCTAAAGTGAATCTATGTAGGAAAACAGTGATATTAAAAAATTCTAACTTCAGGTTATATTAGGCTGAGACTTTTCATAGTAAGTTTCTTTAAAGTTAGAAGCAATCCTGAAAAGTTTGCAATGGATAGGAAAGTGCATTAAGTGCTGCTCCAGGAAACATACACACTGAAATATTTTAATCCACTAGCAGTTAGTGTAGAAAATATAAGTGTTCTCTTAATAATCCTTTTTCTTTGGTCTTTTGAAATATGTTTTATTTCCTCTTGACTAAACTTTAGGTGCCAAGACGCAGGAAATATATTCCCTATAGAACAGGTACCTGCTTAATGCCCTATGTAGACCTATCCATATAAAAGCTGGTAGATAAAACATATTCCCACCATTTTCTTTTGTCAAGTTATTCAGTTTAATTCAACTATCTCCCTAAAAATGAATGTCAGAGAAGAGTTTGCTTAGGAAGGTATTTTTTAGGACAGCTAGCCTCCCGATTTCCAAATGGCTATTATGAAGGTTGGGTAACAAAGAGGTAGTAGCCTACCTTTTTCTTTCCATTAATCATTATATACCTAGTTAGAGTCCATTCAGTTAGGCATAATAAATTGGGGGGAGAACTAAATGTGGAGAATAGTCCATTTTTTGCAACATTGCCCTTTTTGACTAATTCTCTATTGAAGTTCTCGTTTTATTCACAGGGTCTGTCAGAGTGAGTGCTCAAAATGCATATTTTCTGTAGTTGAGTGATGGGCATCTTGGATAGATATTCATCTTGTCAGGACAGGGCAGTTTAGTTGAGGAGGCATTCCTTTCTCAGCTCTGGGCTGTGTAACTTGTACTATTTCTCAATTAGAAAGCACAGGAGATATCAGAGCAAATGGTGGATCTTTATAGGGATGCAGTTAGGAGTTTGTTAACTGTGTTGCTATTTGGAAGTCAGTGTAAGAGTAAGAGGTGTTGATGGGTTCGATGCAGTTAAGATTGTTTCCTTAACTGTTTTAGTTAATCATCCACAGCAACAACCAGAAACACATGAATTAGGGATCTGATTTAGGAATTCAGAGATGGGAGTGGCTTCACTCTAGGTTCGGCTTAACTATGCAAATTGCAGTGCTCCATTTAGAGTGGTGTGATCTCTGGAAAGCCGGGAGAACATGACAACAGCTTTTGAAAAGGTGAGACTCCACAAGAAGCTAAAGGTGGCCATTCAGGAATTGGTTCCAGTTTGGGTACACAAAGGAAGCAATGGGAGAGTCTTAGACCTCTCTCTAGCAGTACTGTATTTTTCCAGGTACTGTATAAGACACTATTTTTTTCTAAAATCGTTAGACTGAAAACCAAAGGGTGTCTTATATACAGAAGTCATCCCAGAAGGGAGCTGTGAGGGTGCATAGCTGCCCATACCTTGTCAAACAGGCTTCCTCCAATCACAAGCTTTATTGTTACTAACATCAGCTGATGCCGTAATTAGAGATGGAGGTGGAGAGTGTGCAGATACAACAGGGACCGAAGCGTTCTGAGCCCATAAAGATGTCAAAAAATAAAAAGATAAATACTGGTAAACGATTGTCTTATTCAGCAAAAATTCAAACTGAATATAATCAGCTATGCAAAAAGAGCATGGAAATAGAGCTGCAGAGAGACAATTTGGATCTCCTCCCACTGTGTGTATGATCAGACAGTGGAGAAAACAGGAAGAACAACTCCTAGAATGCCAAAAAAGAAGAAGGCCCTAAGAGGAAAACCAGCCCTGGCCAATTTGGCTCAGTGGATAGAGTGTCAGCCTGTGGACTGAGGGGTCCCGGGTTCGATTCCAGTCAAGGGCACATGCCTGGGTTTTGGGCTCGATCCCCAGTAGAGGGCATGCAGGAGGCAGCCAATCAATGATTCTTTCTCATCATTTATGTTTCTATCTCTTGCTCTCTCTCCCTTCCTCTCCAAAATAAATGAAAATATATTTTTAAAAAAAGAGAGAGAAAAACCAGCAAAATGTTTAAAATATTGATTTCTTAATTTGGGGTTGGAAAGTGGCTTTATACATGGGGGCATTTTATACATGGAAAAATATGGTATATAGACTGATATGCTTGGATTTAAGAGTAAGCAGGATATAACCAGGAATTAGGATTTAAAGGTTTCCAAGTAGTTGAATATTTTACTACACTTGATCTTAGTCAAAAGGTTTAAAAGGCACTAATTCTGCCAGGCTCACCCTCTCCTTTGGGTACCATTTCCCTGATAGTTCTGTTTTTAATTTTTTAAAAAACCTCATGTTGTTTCCATTGTGGTTACACCAGTCTGTATTCCCAGCAACAGTGCATAAGGGTTCTATTTCTCCACATTCTCACCTACACTTGGTATCTCTTTAGGGCAGTGGTTCTCAACCTTTCTAATGCCGCGACCCTTTAATATAGTTCCTCATGTTGTGGTGACCCCCAACCATAAAATTATTTTTGTTGCTACTTCATAACTGTAATTTTGCAACTGTTATGAATCGTATCTGTGTTTTCCAGTGGTCTTAGGCGACCCCTGGGAAAGTGTTGTTCCACCCCCAAAGGGGTCGCGACCCACAGGTTGAGAACCACTGCTTTAGCGTTTTCAATATATAAGATTCAAATAGTAACAGACTTACTTCTTTCTTGCCTATTGAATACTTCTAATTTCTTTTTATTGCCAATTTGCTGTGGCTAGGACTTCCAGGCCAGACTTGTTAATTATAGCCATTCTTACATGTGTAATATATCTCTTTCTGGCTTTTATTTACATTTCCTGGTAAGTAGTGAAGCTCAGCATCTTTTTTATGTACATGATGGCCATTTGTATGTCTTTGCAAACATATCTATTTAATTCCTCTGCCATTTTTATCAGATTTTTTGGTATGTGGGGTTTTTTTGCATTGTATGCTTTCTTTATATATTTTGAATATTAACCCCTTATCAGATATATGAGTCACAAATATTTTCTCCCAGGTAGGTTACCTTTTAATTTTGTTGATGTTATCCTTTGCTACAGAGAAGTTTTTTAGTTTGATGTAGTCCTATTTATTTAATTTTTGCCTTTGTTTTTGGTGTCCAATCCAAATAATCATTGCCAAGATTAATGTCAAGACCATTGTCAAGGAGCTTTTTATCCTGTGTGTGTGGTTTTATTTATTTATTCATTCATTCATTCATTTATTTGAGAGCAAGAAACAGAAACACCAGTTTGTTGTTCCACTTATTTATGCATTCATTATTGATTCTTTGATGTGCCCTGATCAGGAATCAAACTGTGACCTACTGGTTCATAGGTGGATGCTTAACCACTGAACCATGCTGCCTGGCCCATTTATTTGTATCTTATTCAGTTCTTTCATTAGTATCTTACGGTTTTTAGTATAAAAGTCTTCCATCTCCTTGGTTAGATTAGATTTATTTCTAATATTTTATTATTTGTGAATCTGTTGTAAATGTGATTGCTTTCTTAATTTCTCTTTTGAGTAGGTCATTGTTAAGTGTATAGAATTGCAGCTGATCTTTGTATGTTGGATTAGTAGCCTGCAATTTTACTGAATTTGTTAATTAGGTCTAACAGTTTTTTGGTGAAATCTTTGGGTTTTCAATAAGATCGTGTCATCTTCAAATAGTGACAGTCTTACTTCTTTCTTGCCTATTAGATACTTCTAATTTCTTTTTATTGCCAATTTGCAGTGGCTAGGACTTCCAGTGCTAAGTTGCATAGAAGTGGTGAAACTTGGTATTCTTATCTTGTTCCTAATTTTAGAACAGGGGTGGGAAACCGTTTTGCTGCCAAGGGCCATTTGGATATTTATATCATTCACAGGCCATACAAAATTATCAACTTAAAATTAGCCTGCTATAATTGGTCAAATACTCAATTCACCCCTAATGCCTTAGTGGGGTCAGACCAAATGATTTCTCAGGCCTTATGTTCCCCACTCTTGCTTTAGCAGAACACTTTCAATTTTTCTCTGTTGAGCATGGTGTTAGCTAAGGATCTGCCATATATGGCCTTTATTATGTTGAAGTATATTTCTTCTATACCTAACTTATTGAGAGTTTTTATCATCAAGGTATGTTGAGTCCTCACCATTGTGACTCACTGGATTGAGCAGTGTACATACACCAGAGTGTCACCAGTTTGATTCCATGTTAGAACTTATACCTGATTCTGGGCTTGATCCCCAGTGGGCGGCATGCAGGAGGCAGCCGATCCATGTTTCTCTCTCATCGATGTTTCTTTCTCTCCCTTTCCCTTCCTTTCTCTAAAATGAACTTTAAAAAACATTTTTAAAAGTATGTTGAATTTTATCAAATACTTTTTCTGTATCTATTAAGATGACAAAATGATTTTTATTCTTCATTTTGTTTATGTGGTATATTATATGTGTATATTTTTTAACACACATCCTCAAAACAAGTATTTCTTTTTTTAATATATATTTTATTGTTTTGTGTACTCTTTTTAATTTTAATAACTCTTTATTGTTCAGATTATTATAATTGTTCCTCTTCCACTCCCCCATTTCTCCCCTCCACCTGATTCCTACCCCATCCTCTACCCTTATCTCCCCCACATTGTCCTCATCCATAGGTATATGAATTTTAATCCAGTCTCTCCCTGCACCACCCGTCACCTCTTTCCCCCTGAGAATTATTAGTCCACTCCCTTTCTATGCCCCTAATTCTATTATATTCACCAGTTTATTCTGTTCATCAGATTTTCAGTTCACTTAATTTTTATATTCACTGGTTGATAGAAATGTATTTGTTGTTTACAATTTTTACCTTTATCGTTTTCTTCTTCCTTTTCTTAAAGAATATCTTTCAGCATTTCATATACTACTGATTTGGTGTTGATGAACTCCTTTAGTTTTTTCTTATCTGTGAAGCTCTTTATCTGCCCATCAATTCTGAATGATAGCTTTGCTGGGTAAAGTATCTTGGTTGTAGGTTCTTGCTATTCATCACTTTGAATATTTCTTGCCACTCCCTTCTGGCCAGCATAGTTTCTGTTGAGAAATCAGCTGACATTCATATGGGTGCTTCCTTATAGGTAATGAACTGTTTTTCTCTTGCTGCTTTGAATATTCTCTCTTTGTCTTTTGCTCTTGGCACTTAAATTATGATGTGTCTTGGTGTGGTCCTCTTTGGATTCCTTTTGTTTGGGGTTCTGTGTGCTTCCTGGACTTGTAAGTCTATTTCTTTCACCAGGTGGGGGAAGTGTTCAGGCATTATTTCTTCAAATAGGTTTTCAGTATCTTGCTCCCTCTCTTCTGGGACCCCCATAATTCTGATGTTGGTATGCTTGAAGTTGTCCCAGAGGCTCCTTACACTATCTTCACATTTTTTAATTCTTTTTTCTTTTTGCTTTTCCAGTGGAGTGTTTTTTGCCCTTTTATATTTCAAATTTTTGACTTGATTCTTGTGATTCTCTAGTCTGTTGTTAGGTTTCTGTATAATATTTTTTATTTTAGTACATTTAGTTTCTAGTTTGTCCTTTTTCATCTCCTCTTGGGTCTCACTAAAGTTATTCATTTTTTCTAGGAAATTGTTAAAAAACCTTATAACTGTGATTTTGAACTCTATATCCAGTTGTTTGTCTTCCTCCATTTCTTTCTTTTGTGATCTTTTCTTTAGTCTCTGCATATTTCGCTGCTTCCCTGAGTTGGTAGAGTAGCTTTGTGTGCTAAGTATCCTATGTGGCCCAGTAGCTCTGCCTCCCCAGTTACCTGAGATGGACACTCTTTGTGAACTATGTGTACAGTCTTGTTGTAGTTAATTCTTGATTGTTGTTGGTATCATTGGGCGGGGGGGGGGGGGGGGGTGGGTGGGAGGGGATGGAGATTGACCTCCAAGCCAATTGGTTGTGAGGATCAGTGTGTCTGTGCATGCAGGCTTGCCTCCAGACTGTTGGCTATCACGCTTGCGCACAAGTTTCCGGAACTCTGCCTTTCCAGTTCCCCTGAGTTTCTGTGTGCTCTAGGGACCCGTATGAGTCTGGGTCACCAGGGTCTCACCCAAAACTGGGGTTCAGTGCAGTTGAACCTGGATTTCAGTGCTGTTGTGAGGTTCTGTTTTCCTCCCACTAGAGGAAGCCAGGCACATCAGCAGTCAGCGCTCTGTGTGTCCACTTACGCATGCACTTCTGTGAGCCCCCAGACTTCTGTCTTTCACAGCTCCCTTAAGTTTCCGTGCACTCCTTTCTTTTCACAACAGTCCAGACTCCCCTTATGAGTCTTGCCTGGAGCTGGGGTTCAGTGTTGTGATTTTCTGTGTCTCTCCTGCTAGAGGAAGCCAGCCAGACCCTCCTCCGCCCATCCTCTCCACAAGTGTGTCTCCGTACCTCAGCTTTTTACAGCTCCTTTGAGTCTCCGTGTGCTCCTCTCTTTACTCCTAGTTGTAGAATTTTCACTCAGCCAGCTTTCCTGGATGGTGTTCGTTCTGTCTTTTAGTTGAAGTTTTGAAAGGTTGTGCGAGGCAGCATCTTAGGTGTTCACCTATGCCTCCATCTTGTTTTCTCAAGATATGTATCTTTATTGGTTTTTTTAGAGAGAGGCAAGGGAAGAGAGAGAGATAGAAACATCTATGTGAGAACAAAACATTGATCAGCTGCCTCTTGCATGCTCCCAAACAGGGATTGAGTCCATGACGCAGGCATGTGCCCTGATCAGGAATCTAAATGGCAATCCTTAGGTCCATGGGGCAACATCCAACCAATTGAGCTACCTGAGCCAGAGCTATGTTATGTTCATTGATTTGCATATGTAAACCTATCCTTGTATCTCAGGAGTAAATCCCACTTGATCATAGTGTATGATACTTTTAGTGTGCTCTTGCATTTGTTAAATTTTTGCATCAGTGTTATTATTTATATTGGCATGTAGCTTGCTTTTCTTGTTGTGCCTTTATCTGGCTTACATATCAGGGTAATCCTAGCCCTGTAAAATGAGTTTGCAACTATTCCTTTAATCAGTGTTTTAAAGAGTTTGAGATGGATTGGTATTAATTCTTCTTTAAGTGTTTGCTGGCATTCACCAGTGAAGCCATCTGCTCCTGGACTTCCCTTTGGTGGAAGATTTTTTTTTATTGATTTAATCCTTTTTTTAAATTAAATCTTTATTATTCAGATTATTACATTTGTTTCTGTTTTGTCCCCTCCATAGCACCCCTCCACCCAGCTCCCACCCTTCCCTCTACCCTTACCTCCCTCCAGTTGACCTCATCTATAGGTGTATGATTTTTGTCCAGTCTCTCCCTGTACACCCCTCACCCCTTTCGCCTCTGAGAATGATCAGTCCACTCCCTTTCTGTGCTCCTGATTCTATTATATTCACCAGTTTATTCTGTTGATCAAATTTTTAATTCACTTAATTTTTAGATTCACTTGTTGATAGATATGTATTTGTTGTTCATAATTTTTTGTCTTTTACCTTTTTCTTCTTCCTCTTCTAAAAGAGTACCTTTCAGCATTTCATATAATACTGGTTTGGAGTTGATGAACTCCTTTAGCTTTTTCTTATCTGTGAAGCTCTTTATCTGCTCTTCAATTCTGAATGATACCTTTGCTGGATAGATTATTCTTGGTTGTAGGTTCTTGCTATTCATCACATTGAATATTTCTTGCCACTCCCATCTGGCCTGCATCATTTCTGTTGAGAAATCAGCTGACAGTCGTATGGGTACTCCCTTGTAGGTAAGGAACTGTTTTTCTCTTGCTGCTTTGAATATTCTCTCTTTGTCTTTTGCTCTTGGTATTTTAATTATGATTTGTCTTGTGTGGTCCTCTTTGGATTCCTTTTGTTTTGGGGTTCTGTGTGCTTCCTACACTTGTAAGTCTATTTCTTTTACCAGATGTGGGAAGTTTTCAGTCATTATTTCTTTAAATAGGTTTTCAGTATCTGGCTCTCTCTCTTCTTCTGGGACCCCCACAATTCTGATGTTGGTACGCTTGAAGCTGTCCCAGAGGCTCCTTACATTATCTTCACATTTTTGGATTCTTTTCTCTTCTTGCTTTTCCAGTTGAGTGTTTTCTGCTTCTTTATATTTCAAATTTTTGACTTGATTCTTGCCT
>JAAGEH010000705.1:453-11596 GCA_011751065.1 Lasiurus cinereus | reverse complement strand
CAAAGGGGAAGGTCTCCAAAAAAAGGGACCTATGAGCTGTCTTTTTGGTTTTTTGTGGAGGCTTCATTGCGGAGTCGTGGTTGACTAAGTCATTGGCCGTTGGCAACTGAGCTCAATTTCCAGCCCCTCTTGTCTCCCTAGAGGTCAGAGATTGGGGAACTGAAATTTCCAAACCTCTAATCACCTGCTTGGTTCTCCTGACAACCAGCCCTCACTCTGGGGTGGGGCTCAAATATCACTCCATTAAAAAGGCTCTTGACACCTAAAAAAATCTTATGAGCCAAGAACTGTGGCTAAAAACCAAATATAATATTGCAGTCCACCTCCTGGTCTGCAATCATAGATCCTTCACAGCAAAACAATTATATGAGTCAAAAGGTACAGGCACATCACCAGAACCTCACTTGATCATTAATACCTCTCCAGTCAATCATCACATCATATGAAAATGTCTCCCAGGATAAGATGACACAGTGCAGGCTGCCATTCAGCCATCAGGTTCCAAAAGCAGGGGTGGTCTCAGCAGCCATGGCTTCAGCCTCTCGGGCATCTGGTCTAATTGAGCTAAGACACAATATTTTGCTCTCAACCTCTCCCGAGGTATTAATAAACTGTTGGATTTCCCTTATGCTTTATCCACTTACACATCTCCTTACCCTCAGCTATTATTTCTACCTTTCCTTGAAGGGACCTTAGATTTGGCCACTGTGCTGGTCCATATTGCTGTAGCAACACTAGTCTACCAAGTGCCTCTCCGCAGCCCACTCCCTCCCATATGGGGTAGGGTTGCAGGGAAGGCATGCACTGCATGTTCAGGCTGAACGCAGCCAGCCAACCCCTCTGCAGGAGCAAGCTCAGCAGGATGGAGCCACAGAGGATTGGGGGACAGATCGAAGGAGTCTCCTGTTGGGGGTTCATCCCAGTCCCAGACAATAGCTTCTGAGGGAGATCTACTCCAAATGCCTGAGCTCTGAGCAGTTCTCCCTTCCCTTCTGGGAACCAGTTCAGCAGGGCGGGGCTAACAGGATTTGGGAGGGTGGGGCCTGATAGTGTGTAGTAGGGGGCAGACACTTCCTCTTCCTGGGATAGCTTGGGCTGAGCTTGTACGGGAGACAGGAATGGCCTCTTGTGATGTAGTCATACAACCCAGCACCCACTCATCTGATTCAGGACAAAAGCCTCCATGAGAGATGATGCTTCGAAACTCCTAACTCTGCACAGCACTCTAGCCACCCCTCTGTGTGACTGCACTTAGCAGGGTGGGGCCACAGGGAGTAGGTCAGGCCAAGTGATTCAGCAGGTGGCTGGGGGGAGGGAGCCCGCTGTGCACTCTAGGTGGGGGAGAATGGTCCCCTTTCCAAAGCTACCCAGTTCAGTCACTGCCTTTGAGTCTCCACCAAGAGCTTCTCCAGAAAAAGAGCATCCCAAAGGTCCCTGCTGGGTGCCACCTGCAGACCCCTCTGCAGGGCCGGAGCACACAGAGAGGTGTCACCAGTATTTGGAGGACTGGGCAGTGCACTTCCCAAGCCAGTGCTGTAACAACAGGAGTGCTTGATCCCGGTGCCTTGGTATCTGGATTCCCTTCTTTTCCGGGCAGACTGAATCCCCACGGATTTTTACCACCAGATGCTATGCAGGCTCCCCTTCCCATCTCTGTGGCTCTCGGTTGGTTCCCCTGCATGAGGCGAAGATCCCATGCTCCTTGGGGGCGGGAGCTTTGCAGTGGAGATGTCACTCTGGCTTCTCAGCCACCACACGTGGGTTGTGGGACCATCCCTTCTTATGTCTTCTCTCTTACCAGTGTCCATGTGACTTCTTTTGTAAACCTTTGGTTATTTTAGGTTTCTTTGGTTATTCAGGTTGATTGCTCTGTAAATTAGCTGTAAATCTGGTTTGGCACCAGGAGCAGGTAAGTGTAGTTTCCATCGATGCCACAGCCATCTTGGAATCCCTTTCTTTTCTTCTTGGCTATTGCAGATAATAACCAGAAATGCTTCTTATTATTTTGTATTTCCTTATATATCCTTGGGAGTTGGGACTACTACCATTTCTAAATTCCATTGGTAACTTTTTAGTGCAGGTGTAATTTCTTATCAGGGGTAACTGAATGGCCATTCACGGATCAAAAGTTCATCATCCTTCTCCCTCCCCTTTTAGATTCTTTCTCTTCAAAAATTATATTTTCATGAGCCAGAACCAATATAGAAAATCTCACTTCACTGACACCTACTAAATTAGGTTCTAGGACCCAATCCCAATGTGTGTGTGGAGGCTTCCTGATACCAATAATCAATTCACAAACGCCACTTTTTTTCAATATTCTTGAATTAAATGCTTACCTGATCTTTTTTAAAAAATTAAATCTTTATTATTCAGATTATTACATTTGTTTCTCTTTTTTCCCTCCATAGCTCCCCTCCACCCGGCTCCAACCCCTCCCTCTACCCTTATCTCCCCTCCATTGATCTCATCCATAGGTGTATGATTTTTGTCCAGTCTCTCCCTGCAACCCCCCTCACCGTTTCCCCCCTGAGAATTATCAGTCCACTCCCTTTCTGTGCTCCTGATTCTATTACATTCACCAGTTTATTTTGTTGATCAAATTTTTAATTCACTTAATTTTTAGATTCACTTGTTGATATGTATTTGTTGTTCATAATTCTTTGTCTTTTACCTTTTTCTTCTTCCTCTTCTTAAAGAGTACCTATCAGCATTTCATATAATACTGGTTTGGAGTTGATGAACTCCTTTAGCTTTTTCTTATCTGTGAAGCTCTTTATCTGCCCTTTAAGTCTGAATGATGGCTTTGCTGGGTAGAGTAATCTTGGTTGTAGCTTCTTGCTATTCATCACTTAGAATATTTCTTGCCACTCCCATCTGGCCTGCATAGTTTCTGTTGAGAAATCAGCTGACAATCGTATGGGTGCTCCCTTGTAGGTAATGAACTGCTTTTCTCTTGCTGCTTTTAATATTCTCTCTTTGTCTTTTGCTCTTGGTATTTTAATTATGATGTGTCTTGGTGTAGTCCTCTTTGAATTCCTTTTATATGGGGTTCTGGGTGCTTCCTGGACTTGTAAGTCTATTTCTTTCACCAGATGTGGGAAGTTTTCAGTCATTATTTCTTCAAATAGGTTTTCAGTATCTTGCTCTCTCTCTTTTTCTTAAAGGGACCTTAGGTTTAGTGCCATAGGATAAGGGAACCCCCACAATTCTGATGTTGGTACGCTTGAAGCTGTCCCAGAGGCTCCTTACTATCTTCACATTTTTGGATTCTTTTTTCTTCTTGCTTTTCCAGTTGAGTGTTTTCTGATTCTTTATATTTCAAATTTTTGGCTTGATTCTTGCCTTCCTCTAGTCTGCTGTTAGGTCTCTGTATAATATTTTTTATTTCAATCAGTGTATGTTTAATTTCTAGTTGGTCCTTTTTCATCTCTAGTTGGTCTTTTTTTCATCTCCTCTTGGGTCTCACTAAATTTATCCATCTTTTCTAGGATATTCTTGAAAAACCTTATAACTGTGGTTTTGAACTCTATATCCAGTCATTTGTTTTCCTCCATTTCTTTTGTTTGTGATCTCTTCCTTTGTCTCTGCAGTTTCACTATGCTGGGAGAACTTCTGTGTTGGATTCAGCCTTATGATACAAGACTTGCAAAACTGCAAAAGCCTTTCTGTTGAGTTGGGATGGGTGGAGTCTCAGGGCTTAATGGACTGCCTTGCCTTCTAGTTGCCCCCCCCCACCATCCACGGCCCCTGAGTCTCACGTGTCTCTGGGGAATAGCTGGAGCAGTCTCTTTGCGCGCACGTGCGCAATGCCTCTAGACTGCTGCCTTTCTGGCTCCCCTGCACTCCGGGACCATATGAGTCTGGGTCCCCAGGGTTTCGCCCGAAACTGGGGTTTAGTGGAATTAGAAGTGGCGCAGTTGGGAGGCTCTGTCTCCTACCCACTCCTGAAAGCCAGCGGCACAATCACCAGTTGGTTTTCTGCGCACAGTGCTGTGCATGCCACCAGACTTCTGCCCTTTCGCGTCTCCCATAAATTTCCGTGCGCTTCTCCCTTTTCACAGTCCAAACTCCTCCCGTATGAGTTTTGGCTGGACCTTAGGTTTAGTGCCATAGGATAGGGATTCAATGCAGTTGGGAGTCTCCATCTCCCTCCCGCCAGAGAAAGCTAGCAGGTATTCCAGCACCCGCTCTCTCCATGTGCACACGCATCTCCATACCTAAGCTTTTTGCAGCTCCTCTGGGTCTCTGTGAGCCCCTCTCCTTCCTTCTAGTTGTAGAATTTTCACTCAGCCAACTTTCCTGTGGTTCTGGATGATGTCCATTCTGTCTTTTAGTTGTAGTTTTGAAATTGTTGTGCGAGGCAGCAGGGTAGGTGTTTACCTATGCCACCATCTTAGATTCCTCTTACCTCATCTGTTTTTAACCTTACTTTATGACAAATTTAAGTCACTTAATTTCCATTATGTTTTCATCTTCAATCTAAGGGTATCTTAGTAACAGGTTATTTAGCTTCTAAATGTCTTAAAGCCATTAATCATATAATCTAATTTAATCAATTTATGGTTGGAAAAAGTCTGTATAGTATTTCCTCTATGGTACTATAAGAGCTCTAGCTAATATACAGTTTATTTTTATACATTTTCTATGCACTCAAAAAGAATTTGAACTATCTGATAAATGGAGAGTTATTTACATTTCTAATAGCTTGAACTGGTTTGTTGTATTTATGAATTTGATAACTATACTTATTTTTGTCTGCTTAAACTATTAATTTCCCACAGCTATACATATAAAATCATCATCTACATATCTACATTTGTTGACTTATCAATCTACTCCTGCCAGTTGTTGCTTAATTTTTTCACTTTATTTTTAGCTCTATATTTTCATATGCTTTAATTTCTTTTTGGTCTCACTCTCATACCTTCCACCATGCTGTTATTTATTCTCTGTGCCTTGCTTTCTTCATCTGTGTGTAATAAATAACTTTTATAGTTGCAAAGAGTAAGTGAATATTTGCAAAGCACTTAGAATAGTACTTGCACATAGCATTATGTAAGTGTTGGCTAGTATATCATAGGTAGAAATGGTAATTAAAATCAGGGAATGGTTGAAATAACGAGGGAAAAAGACATTTGAATAAAAATACTAGGATCAGGAAAACCAAGATGGCAGCATAGGTAAACAGCTGAACTTGTTGCCTCACACAATCACTTCAAAATTATAACTAAAAGACAAAACAAACGGACATCATCCAGAACCACAGGAAGGCTGGCTAAATGGAAATCCTACAACTAGAAGGAAAGAGAAAAGCACACCGACTCAGAGGAGCTGTAGAAGTACAGTGCAGAGTTATGGAGATGCGCATGCAGAGAGGGCTCGCAACTAAGTACTCAGCTGTCTTTTTCAATCAGGAGGGAGACATAAGCTCCCGACTGCTCTCAACTCCAGTTCCAGGCAAGACTCTGGGGATCCAGCCGAAACCGGTTTGGCTCAGTGGATAGAGCGTCAGCCTACCGACTGAAAGGTCCCAGGTTCGATTCCGGTTAAGGGCATGTACCTTGGTTTCGGGCACATCCCTAGTAGGGGATGTGCAAGAGGAAGCTGATTGATGTCTTTTTCTCATCAATGTTTCTAACTCTCTATCCCTCTCCCTTCCTCTCTGTAAAAAAATTAATAAAATATATTTTTAAAAAAAGACTCTGGGCATCCAGATTCATACAGGGGGAAACTGGACTATCTGGCATTGGGCAGAACTTGAGGGCAGCTTTCTCTCAGAGGTGCTTGTAGCGATTACTGAGGGACACTGAGACCTGGGCCTCTTAGGGCCGATGGTCAGCCATTGCTGTTTGCTCCTCCCAGAAACCCCGCCCCACCCAAGCTGTGCACAGAGGCTTTGCATATGAATGGCCTGGTCCTTTGAAATCTAAAATTACCTAACAAACTGCAGCTGAGTCAGAGAGACCCAGAACATCCAAAAGAAGGCTCAAGGCCCCATAGCAGCTTGCATTGCTTCACAGCTGGGCCTTATCTGGGCACCTCCAAACCCCAAACATGGAAGAGGAATCTGCAAATCTCTCCGTAGCTCCTGTTGGGTGGCCTCAGGCAGAAGCTAAATTAGCACCTCCTTGGAGATCCAAGAGCCAGTGTACCCAGTGGTCAGAGTGGGGCATTCAGATTACAACTCCTCAGATCCTTAAGGGACTCATTCAGGGGGCAGACTCAGTGAGCACCAAAGTCCCACTGAAGCAAGTCTTGCCTCATAAAGGTGTCTCCAGCACAGAAATCCTCCCATCATAGACATAGCTGACCCTCATAGCCAATTAGGCTGGAGGTCAGTTCCTCCCAGTGATACCAACAACAATCAAGGATTAACTACAATAAGACTATGCACACAGCCCACAAAGAGGTGCACCAAGAGAGTCCACCTCAGGTAACTGGGGAGGCTGATCCATTGGGCCCTATAGGACACCTAGCACACAAAGCCACTCTTTCAACTCAGGGAAGCAGTCAAAATGTGGAGACAAAGAAACAGGTCACAGATGGAAGAAATGGAGGATATAGAGTTCAAAACCAAGGTTATATGGTTTTTCAAAACGTTTCTAGAAACCGCTGATAAATTTAGTGAGACCCTCAAGGATATGAAAAAGAGCCAAGTAGAAATTAAACATACACTGACTGAAATAAAGAATAATATACAGAGATCCAACAACAGACTAGAGGATCGCAAAAATCAAGTCAAAGATTTGATATACAAAGATACAAAAAACACCCAACTGGAAAAGCACAAAGAAAAAAATCCAAAAATATGAATATAGTGTAAGGAGCCTCTGGGACAACTTCAAGCACACCAACATCAGAATTATGGGAGTGCCAGAAGAAGAGAGAGAGCAAGATACTGAAAACCTATTTGAAGAAATAATGACTGAAAACTTCCCACATCTGGTGAAAGAAATAGATTTACAAGTCCAGGAAGCCCAGAGAATCCCAAACAAAGGAATCCAAAGAGGACCATACCAAGATACATCATAATTAAAATACCATGAGCAAAAGACAAAGAGAATATTAAAAGCAGCAAGAGAAAAACAGTTAGTTACTTACAATGGAGCTCCCATACGACTGTCACCTGATTTCTGAACAAAAACTATGCAGGCCAGAGGGAGTGGCAAGAAATATTCAACATGATGAATAACAAGAACCTACAACCAAGATTACTCTACCCAGCAAAGCTATCATTCAGAATTGAAGGTCAGTTAAAGAGCTTCACAGATAAGAAAAAGCTAATGGAGTTTATCACTGCCAAACCAGTATTATATGAAATGCTGAAGGGTATTCTTTAAGAAGAGAAAGGAAAAAAAGGGTAAAGATAAAAATTATGAACAACAAATACATATCTACCAACAAGCGAATCTAAAAATCAAGTGAATAAAAAATCTGATGAACAGAATAAACTGGTGAATATAATAGAATCAGGGGCATAGAAAGGGAGTGGACTGACAATTCTCATGGGGGAAAGTGGTGTGGGGAGGTGCAGAAAGAGACTAGACAAAAATCATATACCTATGGATGAGGACAATGGGGAGGGAGGAAGGTCATGGGGTGGGGTGGGAACCAGGTGGAGGGGAGGTTTGGGGGGGGGTGGAGAGGAACAACTGTAATAATTTTAACAATAAAAATGTATTTTAAAAAAAAGAAAAATACTAGTATCAAAAATCAAGATCTAAGGAACTTTCTTATTTAATGGCTAAGAAGGGAGGGATAATCCTCAAAGGAGTCTGATTAGGAGTAGATAAAAAGATAAGAGGAGCCCAGTAAGTGTTGCTCAGTGGTTGAGTGTTAACTCATGAACCTGGAGGTCCTGGTTCAATTCCTGATCAGGGCATATGCCCAGTAGGGGGCATGCAGAAGGCAGCTGATCAATGACTCACCATTGATGTTTCTATTTTTCTCTTCCTCTTTCTCTCCCTTCCTCTCTATGATATATAAAGTGGTACCTCGAGATACGAGTGCCCTAACATACAAGATTTTTGAGATACGAGCCATTGAGCGAGCAATTTTTGCTTTGAAATACGAGCAACATTTGAGATAGGAGTTATCAAGCGGATCAGCCAGCTGCACGCGACCCACCAGTTTACCGCGACTCAAGCGTCTCATAGTTTCCCACGCCTCAAGGTTACGGAACGAATTAAACTCGTATCTCGAGGTACCACTGTGTATACATATGTATGAGGAAAACAAAAAAAATATAATGCCCACAGCCTCAAGAGTAAAAGAATAATTAAAAGCTACTGAGGGAAGATTTGAATGAATGGGAGATAAACATTAATTGCGACCGCTGGAATGAGTGACTTAATGAGTACAGTGGATGCTGTGATGCACTTCCCTGAGCTCCCTTCAGGAATGAGGATCTTATTCCACCATTTTTGCTGGAGGTCTGCCAGCAGACTTGCCTCAGTTATCAGCCTCCTTGAGTATTTGCTGTGGTTAAAGAGATGTTCAGTGCATAAATTCCCACAACCTTCCTTGGAAAAACCTGAATCCCCACTGGGAAAAACTTCAAAAGTTTACTTCAGGCCCTAGCAACGTGGTTTAGTTGGTTGAAGCATCATCCCATACAGCAAAAGCTGGCAGGTTTCATACTGGTCAGGGTACATACCTAGGTTGTGGGTTTGATCCCTGGGTAGGAATGCTTTCTAGGAAGGAAGCTGATTCATGTTTCTCACATCATTGTTTTTGACTTTCCCTTCCTCTCTCTCATAAAATAAAGCCCTAACCGGTTTGGCTGAGTGGATAGAGCGTCAGCCTGTGGACTAAAGGGTCCCAGGCTTGATTCCGGTCAAGGGCATGTGTTGCGGGTACATCCCCAGTGGGAGGTGTGCAGGAGGCAGCTGATCGATGTTTCTCTCCGATCCATGTTTCTAACTTGCTCTCTCTCTCTCTTTCTTTCTGTAAAAAAATCAATAAAATATATTTAAAACAATTAAAAAAGAAGACAGTTCATTCCACTTTTAGAAATGTGGGTTAGGCTATGGCATTGTTAAGACTGGGCATCACAACCTAACTTATCCCTCTGCCCATTTCTGCCTCCTCTCCTTCTGTTCCACAGATTATGATTCCTAATAAATGTTCTGCATAGAAAAGTCCATTGGGAGAGTTTGCTTCCCAGAGAACCCATTCTGTGACAATGCGTTTTATTTATAGGAAGTGATGAAGCCAAACTGCAAAGGGTAGGAAATAAATGGTAAGCCTGCCTGGTGTGCTCAGTGGTTGAGCATCCACCCAGGAATCAGAGGAGCCTGTTTCCACTCCCAAGTTTCAGGCTCTAGCCCCAGTAGGGGGCGTGCAGGATGTAGATGAGGTTTTGCTCTCATTTATGTTTCAATCTCTCTGTTCCCCTTCCTTCCTCTCTCTCCAAAAATCAATAAAAAGATTCCTTTTAAAAAGAAATAAATGGTAAGAAGAATGAAACAAGCAAAAATGGGTAACTTTAAAAAATATATATTTTATTGATTTTTTTACAGAGAGGAAGGGAGAGGGATAGAGAGTTAGAAATATCGATGAGAGAGCAACATCGATCAGCTGCCTCCTGCACACCCACTACCGGGGATGTGTCCGCAACCAAGGTACATGGCCTTGACCAGAATTAAACCTGGGACCTTTTAGTCCGTAGGCTGACACTCTACCCACTGAGCAAAACCGGTCAGGACAAAAAAAAAAAAAGGGTAACTTTTAATTTTGCTTTCACAGATAAGAGCATGATCAAAAGCAAGACAATATTAGGGCTCACCACCCACTCCCTCTTTAGGAGCTATTTGACTGAAAGATAAATGCCAGGGAGAATCCAAGATGGCGGCATAGGTAAACACCTACACTGCTGCCTCGCACAACAATTTCAAAACTACAACTAAAAGACAGAACGGACATCATCCAGAACCACAGGAAAGCTGGCCGAGTGGAAGTTCTACAACTAGAGAGAAAGAGAGGGGCTCACAGAGACCCAGAGGAGCTGCAAAGAGCTGAGGTACGGAGAGGAGTGCGCTGAGAGAGCGGGTGCCGGAGTACCTGGCTGGCTTTCTCGGGCAGGAGGGAAATGGAGACTCTCAAAGGCATTGAACCCCTTATCCTACGACACTAAACCCCAGATCCAGCCGAAACTCATATGGGGGGAGTTTGGACTGTGAAAAGGGAGAGGTACACGGAAATTTAGGGGAGTCGCAAAGGATCGGAGGTCTGGTCGCGCACGGCACCACGCGGAGGACAGACTGCTGATTGTGCCGCTGGCTTTTGCAAGTGGGCGGGAGACAGACCCTCCCAACTGTGCCACTTCTGAGTCCACTAAGCCCCTGTTTCGGGTGAAACCCTGGAGACCTAGACTCCTGTGGTCCTGGAGAGCAGGGGAGCCGGAGAGGCAGCGGTTAGAGGCACTGCGGGCGCGCGCACAAGGACCGCTCCAGCCATTAGCCAGTCACGTGAGACTCAGAGGCCGTGAAGGGCGTGGCTGACTGGAAGGCAAGGCGGTCCCTTAAGCCCTGAGACTCCACCCCTCCCAAGCTCAACAGAGGCTTCTGTGGCTGAATCCAGCACAGAAGTTTCCCCGGCATAGTGAAAATGCCGAGACAAGGGAAGGGATTACAAGCAAAAAAAATGGAGGAAAAAAAACGACTGGATAAAGAGTTCAAAACCACACTTATAAGGTTTTTCAAGAATATGCTAGAAAAGATGGATAAATTTAGTGAGACCCAAGAGGAGATGAAAAAGGACCAACTAGAAATTAAACATACACTGACTGAAAGAAAAACTATTATACCGAGTCCTAACAGCAGACTAGAGAAAGGCAAGGATCAAGTAAAAAATTTGAAATATAAAGAAGCAGAAAACATTCAACTGGAAAAGCAAGAAGAGAAAAGAATCCAAAAATGTGAAGATAATGTAAGGAGCCTCTGGGACAGCTTCAAGCATACCAACATCAGAATTGTGGGGGTGCCAGAAGAAGAGAGAGAACAAGATACTGAAAACCTATTTAAGGAAATAATGACTGAAAACTTCCCACATCTGGTAAAAGAAATAGACTTACAAGTCCAGGAAGCACACAGAACCAAATAAAAGGAATCCAAAGAGGACCACACCAAGACACATCATA
>JAAGEH010000703.1:0-32173 GCA_011751065.1 Lasiurus cinereus | reverse complement strand
GAAGGAGGTGGAGCAGCACAAAACGAAGGAGGGAAATACACCCACACATGCTGGTCACCGTAAAGAAGGCCCACGTTTGGGATGACGTAGCCAGTCAAATGTCGCCATCCGCATTCATCAGGGATAACAAGTCAAAATGAAAGGACCAGCCCGGCCAGCCAGGCTCCGGGGTTGAGTGTTGACCTAGGAACCAGAAGGTCAGGGTTCGATTCCCGGTCAGGACACAGGCCCAGGTTGCGGGTTTGATCCCCAGTGTGGGGCGTGCAGGAGGCAGCTGGTCCATGATTCTCTCTCATCACTGATGTTTCTATTTCTCTCACTCCCTTCTTCTCTGACATCACTAAAAATATGTGTTTTTAAAATTGAAAGTACCAAGGGTTCTTCTGCATTTGACAAGCTGATAGTACGACGACTCCTTCCTTCGCCTGCACCCACCTTCACAGCCGGCGGGCCCACTGGCCCAGTGTGCCCAGAAAGCCTCTGTGTTAGGAGAAAAAGTCCCATTTTCTGAGAAACCATTCAGTTCCTAATTTCCCTTGTTACCGTGATGACCGAACAACCTTGTCAACTGGGCTAGGAATGGGGAGGTCGTGGTCGTTGTTAAAATGAATCCTAAGAACCAGTCGTCATTTTTTAAGAGAAAAACGCCAGGTTGATCCATATCAAAATTATAATACAATGGGCCGGTGCTTCAATTGACTATAAATGGGGAAACCTAGAGTGCAGAATAAATTTCCGTGTGACCGACTCTTGATTTTAACTTAGATAATAAGGACAACAGGCAACACTTGCAGGTGCTATTCCAACCAGTTTGTGTTGTTGTGTTAAGTGATCCTCAGAGTAACGCAGGGGAGACCTTTCCACCCCCACTTCACATGGAGGGAGAGAGCCCTGGAGCGGGTGAACCATCGTCCACACCCCTCAGGCGAGAGGAGGCAGATCTGGAAGCAGTCGCAGCCGCAGACACCCCCCAATGCTGCTTGTTACAGTTGGGCAGGGGGTTCCTTAGAGCAGCGGTTCTCAACCTTCCTAGTGCCGCAACCCTTTAAGACAGTTCCCCATGTGGTGGTGACCCTCAACCATAAAATTATTTTCATTGCTACTTCCTAACAGTAAGTTTGCTACTGTTGTGAATCGTAATGTAAATATCTGTGTTTTCTGATGGTCTTAGGCGACCCCTGTGGTGAGGTTGATGGATCCCCAAAGGGGTCGCGACCCACAGGTTGAGAACTGCTGCCTTAGAGCCTCAAGTGTCACCAGGAACCGACAGGAGCAGGTCTTCAATCTCCCTGTGTAAGGGCGGTGACCTGGTAGAGGACAAGGCTCAGGCGGGAGGTGGACCTCGCACTGAGTCAGTGGTTCTCAACCTTCCTCAGGCTGCGACCCTTTAAGACAGCTCCTCATGGGGTGGTGACCCCCAACCATAAAATTATTTCCGTTGCTATTTCATCGCTGTCATTTTGCTGCTGTGATGAACTGTCATGTAAATATCTCATATGCAGGATGTATTTTCGTTGTTACAAATTGAACATAATTAAAGCATAGTGATTAATCACAAAAAATATGTAATTGTATATTGTGAAATATTTATTTCTAATGACAAATACATGAAATGTTGTCTTGAATCGTGGTGTCGCATGGGCAACAGTCTTCCTAGGACAACAGTAAACGACATGGCTGCACGTTGCTACACCGAGGAGCGGTGTGTTGGTTCCTAAGACCATGGGAAATAGGTGTTTTCCGCTGGTCTTAGGCGACCCCTGTGAAAGGATCGTTCGACCCCCAAAGGGGTCGCGACCCACAGGTTGAGAACGGCTGCTCTAAACAATGATGTGCTTTCCACTGGAGAGGCTCAGATGCTGTCTCCCGTTCTATCGGAGACCGCCGTCCTCCCGGGTACGACTCTGCGTGGAGCGGACGGGCGCCTGTTGGGATGGGAGCACGCCCTCCTCGCCGGCATGCTTCCACGCGTTCCCTGTGTGGATCGTCCCCTGCATTTCGTACAACGACCCTGCACGGGGGCGCTTTCAACCCCTCACAGGGGACCACCTCCCTGCTTTGTTGGACACGGACACACGTGGACAGAGGTGGCTGCCACCACTGAGTGTGCGTGTGAAACGATGATTTATTTCCCAGCCACTGCAGCAGCTCCTTGGGGATTTACTTTAAACTCCGAGAGATGAATGGGATCAGAGGCAGGATGCTGGTCACCATGGTTACTCAGCCAAGGGCAATCAAGGCCAACCCTACCAGGTCTGCACACAGTCATTAAAAATCTGTTGTCATTTAGCAGAACACAAAACCAGAACAACCACCTCCTCCAAGTTTACATGTTTTCTACGTCTGCGCATTTTTCCTTTCTCTCTGAGCATACACATTTACACACACACACACAGGGTGCTTGTTGGGTGGGGTCTGTTTCACATCACGAGGCAGCAGGGGGTGGTTTTCACGCGGAGATGACCGCCCTCGGCACAGGACGCGCTGACCTAAGTCCATTCCTCCTCCTGTGCTGGTAGCATCACTCCCGGAGCCCAGCCCGTGCCCACGGGAGCCTTGTGGACAAGAACTGCCGGCCTCTGCGCGTCGAATGGGCCGCGTGCCGGACACCAGGCACCGGGGGCTGCCTCCTGGCCCCGCGCAGGGAACAGGCCTCCGCGGGCCGGCCGGTCTTGGGAGCTCACCGTCCGCATGCCTCCCACCCCCTGTCTCCCAGCACCTCGTGCTCACTGCTCCGCGGACTCCAGATTCCAGCGGGAGTGTCCCAGCCTCCTGCTGCTCCCCACACAGGACTGGCCTCTCAAGTTACTTTTCCAACAACCCAGTTACTTATTCCGTGCTTCTTGGCCCTTAGAGAGCAGTGGTTCTTAACCTGTGGGTCTCGACCCCTTTGGGGGTCGAACGACCCTTTCACAGGGGTCGCCTAAGACCATCGGAAAACACCTATTTCCCATGGTCTTAGGAACCAACACACCGCTCCTCGGTGTAGCAAAGTGTAGCCATGTCGTTTACTGTTGTCCTAGGAAGACTGTTGCCCATGCGACACCACGATTCAAGACAACATTTCATTTATTTGTCATTAGAAATAAATATTTCACCATATGCAATTGCATATTGTTTTTGTGATTCATCCCTATGCTTTAATGATGTTCAATTTGTAACCATGAAAATACGTCCTGCCTATCAGATATTTACATGACAGTTCATCACAGTAGCAAGATGACAGTGATGAAGCAGCCACGGAAATCATGTTATGGTTGGGGGTCACCACCCCATGAGGAGCTGTCTTAAAGGGTCGCGGCCTGAGGAAGGTTGAGAACCACTGCCTTAGAGAGCACGGAACAGTGCCTCCCACTCAGAACACCCCCTCAGAAGTGGGGACAGTCCGTGTGGTCTGCCTGTGCCCTGGCTGGGACCCAGCACTTCTGCCCCTTCCAGCGGCACCACCCGTTCCTCACCCTGAGGAAGGAGCCGGGCCTCAGGAGGCAGCAGGCTGGGTGGCAGGTCCTGTCCGTGGGCCCGAGTCCTGCTGGCCCTGTTACACACGCTGCGTCTCCTCCTGAGCCCCAGGATTTCTCAGTCCTCTGGGGGACCAGGTAGCACCAAGATCGGCCCCAAGTAAAAACACACGGGACGGGGTTGTCCGTCTTCACGGGCTGTGTGTACAGCTGGGTCATAAAGACCGGTCTGTGAAACCTACACACGGCCAGCAGCTCCAGGAGGTACGCCTCCCCAGAGGGTTACGATGAATTGTGAGAGTCCAGTTCGTTCCGGCTAGACTAGAACGGCCGGGTTAGAGCTCTCGTCGCCCCAGCCGGTCTCGTCAGGACCCCGGGCGATGGCTCCAGTCCTGGTGCCGGACCCAGGGCAGCGATTGGGACCTCAGGCGCTGCTGAGGTCCCACAGTGGAGACCTGCGGCCCAGCCCCGTCCAGGACAGGCCTCGGTGTCTGCAGGAGCCAGGCACACAGACTGCTACGCAGCGCACAGCCACCTGGTCTGCAGGAATCGCCCCTCCTGAATGACAGTCAGGTGAGGCGAGCAGACAGGCAGAGCCCCCCAGGTACCAGTATGAGTGGGGCTGGCCGCACGCTGAGGCAAGGACCCTGCTGGGTTGTGAGGCCTGGCCGCCTCCTGCCCTTCAGACAACTCCGCCACCATCCAGCCTTCCTGCCTTTCTTCTCCTTCCTTCTTCTCCCTTCCCGGCCCTGACTCCATTGGTTCCCAATTGAGGGAATTTTTTTTCAAGGACAGCCTTTCCTTCTGGCTTAAGGAACTTTTCCCTAAAATAAGCTGTTTTATCCAGCTACATACATTAAGTCAGTGTTGGAACTTTTCAAATCATAAGCTGATGGGCCGTAAAATTCTGTGCGTTAGCAATTTAGAAAGGATTCAGCTCTGGTTATAAACTGTGAAGACAAAGATTTACATAAATTACCATATTAATATGAGTTTTTAAAGTTATCAGTTTATGAAGTACGGGAAGATAAGAAAATAATTTTAACTCCAGCAGAGCACCCATTTTTCACGTTGCTTAATTATTTGATATGCAGTCAGGAGTGCTGGTGTGTCCTTCACTCCAGAACGCCAGGTAACGAATCTCTCAAAGATGCCACGTGCGGAACCAAGCCCAGAGCGGCCCAGAGGGTGCAGCGGAGGGCAGGTGTTGGATGAGAGGTGGGCAGGGATGGAACCAGAGATAGAAATACAGTGGTACCTCGAGATACGAGTTTAATTCGTTCCGTAACCTTGAGGCGTGGGAAACTATGAGACGCTCGCGTCACGGTAAACTGGTGGGTCGTGTGCAGCCGGCCGATCCGCGTGATGACTCGTATCTCAAATGTTGCTCGTATTTCAAAGCAAAAATCGCTCAACGGCTCGTATCTCAAAAATCTCGTATGCTAGGGCACTCGTATCTCGAGGTACCACTGTACTTGCTGTTCCACGACTTGCTCATAAGAGGAGTGTTCTGACAGGTTGACGTCTGCATCTGAAGGGCTGTACCCCAGGCCCCTGTCACACCGGCCTCCTCTACGTTTCACTGCAGGGCAAGGACACGGATTTGAATATGTGGGAAGCCGACAGGTGTCATCATGGTGGGCGTGGCCGTGGCAGGTAAGCATCACTCTGGTCAGCCTTTAGGAACGTTTTCTACAAAGTGCTCTTCCGCAGGAAATACAACACTGCACAACACTGTGTCATTCGAAACTCTGTTTATACTCAGGCATCATTTTCAGCATCTGGTTTTCTGTGTTTTGCAATGGGCAGGAGAGACTGGCACAATAGTATGTGCTCATTATTTATAAATCACTAAAGGAATGCTTTATAGTAAAGAATCTGGTGAGTCTTCATCCCCAGTTCCCAGCAGGTAACCTCTAAAGCCTAAGTGACTGGAGTGTCTGTTATTCATGATGGCTCTCTAATCATGTTATTCATGATGGTTTATGCTAATGGTGACCCACCTGATGGTTTATACCAGTGGTCGGCAAACTCATTGGTCAGCAGAGCAGCAAACTGCTTCGTGAGAGCCGCATGTGGCTTGTGAGCCGCAGTTTGCTGACCACTGGTTCGTACTAATGAGATGATCCACCTGATAGTTAATGCTAATGAGATGACTCACCTGGTGGTTTATGCCCCCACGGCAGACAGTGACGCCCACCACGCACTGTTTTAGAATTGCAGTGATGGGCCGGCCCACAGAGCCAGGGACAGGACGCCTGGCACTGAGGGATGGCATTAGGACACCACCATGACTGGTCCCATCGGGCCCTGCAGGCCACTAGGGGCACGGATGGCATGTGGCTGCCCTAGAGGACAGGTGTGAGAACACGCTGCCCGCAGTCAGCCACGGCGGGAAGCCGCCGAGGAGGCCTCTTGGGGGGGGGGAAGGGCGGGCCAGCACTCACCAGTCCTGCACGGCGTTGAAGGACTCGCCGTTGGTGATGTCGTACATCAGGATGAAGCCCATGGCGCCGCGGTAGTAGGCCGTGGTGATGGTCCGGTACCGCTCCTGGCCCGCCGTGTCCTGGGGAGAATGGACAAGCTCAGAAAGGCAGGCCGTGCATATTTGGGAACACGATGAACGAGCCCCAACGGGGTCTAGCTGTAGCAGCCACACACCGCTGCTGTCTGCCTCGGGCAGGTCTTTCTGAGTCATTTTCCTGGGTCAGGTCTGCAAATTATGAAAACCTGCTTTTTGCAAAGATCCAGCTCAGAGCACCTTCTACCAGTTCACTCCCACTGACAGCAGCTCTCTACAGAAAATGAAAGGAAAAGAGAGATTATACACATCCCGCTGTGTGGTGTCCGAGTAGGTTAGGACAGAAGGGTGCGTTAGCTTCGTCCTGTGACTGCCAGTGCGTCACTGTGGGGGGCTACACTTATGGGAAGGTCTCCGCGTGTACGAGGAAGCTCTGGCTTTCGGTTTATTCTGCTGTAAAGTGAGTTGAGACCCCTTCTCTGTGCGGATGTGAGCCTCAGACACACCTGGAGCTCCTGCCTGTCCCTTGGTTCTGGGGAGCCGTGCCTGCAAGCCCAACTGCTCCGAGGGGGGGTGAGGGGGAGGGGGTCAAGGACATGGAGCGCACGGACCTGGCACACTCCCAGTGGGAAGCCCCACAGACGCAGGGCCCAGCCACAGGGGAGACGGCCTGGGAGAGCCGAGTCTGGGCGTCGCCGGAATAGCTGTGTGGTCACAGGGACTGTGTCCTGTAGCTCAAGGCACCACTGCCCAGTCAGCAGCACACGGGACCTGGGACCCGTGGTCTCCTTCTCCCCCAGCTGCCCGGACTCCTTCCTCAGACTCGGCGCTTCGAACCCAGTTTGTGCAAAGGTGTGATCTTCCCCTGCCGGCGGCCTCTCCCCTTCTCCTTCATACTCAGGGTGCTCCCCAGTTCCCCCAACACTCAACAGGCCTGCAGGGATGCCCCACAAACAGGTTCCTTATCATAGAGCGAAGCCAGCACCTCCTGGTCTCCCTGTGGGGATGGCTTGTCTCTCCCCCTCCTGCTGGGATGCTACCCGCCCCCCCTCCACCGGGCGAGCAGTGGGGTCTCAGGGCCACTCACGACGTCCCCTGAGTGGAGTGGTTCAGTCTGAGTTCAGAGGCGGTGGTGGGACCAGACTGGAGAAACTGCACGTGATTTGGTCCCGGGTTCGATTCCGGTCAAGGGCATGTACCTTGGTTGCTTGGCTGCGTCTTTAGCCAGTGACTCCACTGCTGAGGTGGGAGCTGACCACCAGCGGAGGGAGCAAAACCCCTCGTAACAAATGATTCCGTCTTAAAACTCCCACCGTGACTCGAGTTCAGATTTTCCGGAAAATTATCTGTAAATTTCCCTTTTTTCTACTGTTAATTCACTTTAATGACTTTCTTCTTCAAGTAAAAGATCCTCTGGCAGCAACTGAGCAGCTTTCTTACAGGCGAGGACCCTACCCACCCACTCCTGCCCCTCCCGCCCTCTGACAGCATCTGGGCCCCATCCCAATGGAGAGACAAGCAGGAGTGGAGCTGAGGCGGGTGCCCTCCCTCTCGTCAGGCGTGTCCTCGGCAGGGCCTAGGGTCTTGCAGGGATGACAGCGGCCCTTCTTCTTCCTGACCTCTCCCCCTGGCTCCCCTCAAAGACGCCCGTTTTATCTGACAGCAAAGACCCAGCCCGGTGTCGTCCACACGCCAATTCTGCAAGGAGCAGGCGGAGGCTCTGCTGGGCAAGACCATGACTGAAACATCACAGGAAACCACAGGCACAGAGCCATCGCGTGTCACAATTAGACACGAGAGAGAGGACACACACGGCGTTCGGGAGCGAACATCGCAGCTTCTAGAACAGCGGTTCTCCACCTTCCTCAGGCCGCGGCCCTTTAAGACGGCTCCTCATGCGGTGGTGACCCCCAACCCTAACATTATTTCCGTGGCTACTTCATCGCTGTAATCTTGCTACTATTATGAATCATAATGTAAGTATCTGATAGGCAGGATGTATTTTCAGTGTTACAAATTGAACATAAGTAAGGCATAGGGATGAATCACAAAAACAATATGTAATTATAGATTGTGAAATATTTCTTTCTAATGACAAATAAATGAAATTTTGTCTTGAATCGTGGTGTAGCATGGGTAACAGTCTTCCTAGGACAACAGTAAACTACATGGCTACACTTTGCTACACCGAGGAGTGGTGTGTTGGTTCCTAAGACCATGGGAAATAGGTGTTTTCCAATAGTCTGAGGCGACCCCTGTGAAAGGGCTGTGCGACCCCCAAAGGGGTCTCGACCCACAGGTGGAGAACCGCTGTTCTAGAAGCTCTGAAGGCCCAGCCAGAGCAGGATCCGTATTCTGTCTTACATCCAGAAACACCGTCTAAGGAACGGGAGTCACTGTCGCGGAAAGCTCTCGGGAGCATGGGAGATGCACCGGGCAGGGGAGTGAGTGCGAAATGCAGAGTTTCCTCCAAGAGCAGGAAAGGGGACGGAGCTGGTGATGACGCTGGCCTGGGTCGGTGTTGGTACTGAAACCGTTTCAGGATGACAAGCTCAGGAGCTTTCCTCTCCCGTGACATCCAGGAGGAAACGCGGTCAGACGGCGACTTATGGGAAGGTCTCTTACGGATGAGAACAGAGGTGGCATTAGAAAAAGAACAACTCGCACTGGCGACTGGCCCTCCTGAACCACCCGGGGCCGTGGGAGGCGAGGAGCGGTCCCACCCCTTCCTCTGCTGGGACGTGGCTCCCAGCGCTGGCTCAGCGGCTCCCTGCCCAGCCGATCCCGATCGCGGGCCCTCTGCCAGTTTTCAGCGGGCACAGGCCCCTGCCCTGGAACCACCTGGAACTCTCCTGCGGAGAAAACAAGACACAAAGCAGGACAGAAACGACGGCTCCCTCCCAGGAGTGGTTTTCGTCTCCCTCTCTTTAAAGAAAATGAATCTCTTCTGTTGGCTTAAATGTTTTGATCCTCAATCAGGTTTTCAGCAGAAATGTTCCGCTTTAATGACAGGTTTGATTAGCAAGCGCTTGACTTATCTGTCAAGAAAGGGACTGTGAAATAGGAAACATGTGCAGCTTGAAACAGAGAAGCCGGGAACGTTTTCATTTGAATGTTGGCATTTTTTTGTTTGTCTTTGTCTCGAATTTATTTCTCCGCCTCGGCGCGCTTTTTCTTTTAAAGGCCGTGCTGCGTTTTCCATGCCCGCGGAGGTCTGGCGGAGACAGGCGGTGTTCATACCGAGGCGACCGCTTTCATTGTGAGGCTGGGCTCTGCTGTAATTGCTTTCTGTCTTGGCAGACACTTTCCTCTGAATTGGGTTACACGGGAAATGGAAGTAGCCGTTCGTAAAGAAACGTAACTCAAACAATATCACCGCCATCAAAACACATTTATTGAATGTCCAGGCAGAGGAAAGCAGATTGAAGGGCCGTCAATCCCGTACACGATAAAAGTGGGTAATTTTGAAGCTGGAGAAACCAGACCAAAACACATGGCTGTTGTCTGGTCAACGAACGTCATGTCAATGCGTTAAAGGGAGCGGCATGTGCCCACCCGACGAGGAAGGCCACACAGACATCTGCGTCTTCAGCCAGTGACTCCATTGCACAAGCCGCTGGGCAGCGGCATTTAAACAGCCTGAGCCCTTCCACTGGGTTTTGCTGCATTTTGCCCATAGCAATTCTTCTGAGTTATCAAAGAAAGACGAAATTACGCTCAGCATCTTGACTATCTGATGACTCTTCATTCATTCATTCATTCATTCATTCAATAAACATCTAGTGAATGCCTATTACCAGTTAGGGACTGTGCCTGGTACATGTTAATTTCATTTTATCTATTCTAGATACATTTTTTTTATATTTTAAACTTCTACACATAAAAGCATTTCATTAATCAGAATGTCACATTCCCTACATGTCTACGAAAGATGAGGTAACCTGTGAAAACATTATTTCGAAAGAACCAGTGAGTATAGCAATTTAAAACGGCAACCGAGCCCTAACCGGTGTGGCTCAGCGGATAGAGAACTGGCCTGCGGACTGAAAGGTCCCGGGTTCGATTCCGGCCAAGGGCATGTACCTTGGTGGCGGGCACATCTCCAGTAGGGGGCGTGCAGGAGGCAGCTGATCGATGTTTCTCTCTCATTGATGTTTCTAGCTCTCTAGCCTTCTCCCTTTCTCTCTGTAAAAAAGTTAATAAAATATTAATTAAACATCAGGCCATTATTTAAACATAATAATATTATATATAATATTTAAAAATATATGCCAAATAAAATGGCAACCGAGACCACTCCGTCGGCTCAGCAGGGAGCCGTCCATCACAGCCACTGCAGGGGTTCTGTGCGGAAACTGACTGTGACCTCATTGGGGAACGAGTCTTTGCAGGTGGAGCCAGTTGGGTTCACCTGGAGGAGGGGGCCCCTGATCCTCGGACATGGCCCTTTCAGGAGAGAAAGCAGACACAGCCCCACGGGCCACCTGACGGCAGAGGCAGCCGCCAGTCAAGGACATCAAGGCACAGCCTGACCGAGCCCGCAGCCCATTCGCCCTCGCCCGACAGCATAGGCCCTGCTGACACCTTCACAAACGTTTGCGGCTTCAGAACCACGAGGCAACCAGTGTCTGCAGCTTTAAAGCTCGCAGTCGGGGACTTCGTTACAGCAGCCCTAGGACCAAGGACCCCGGTGTGCAATCTTTATGATCAGGGCAAAAGCAAGATAAATGTCACCTCTTCCCACACACCCACTCGCTGCTTAACAGAAGAGAAAATATAGAAAATTAGCCGCCGTTTGTGAACGAGTCTAACATAGTTTTCTGGTGTGAATTCATGTAGTTATGCCAAGATGTATTACTATATCCTATTTATGTGAAAGAAATTCTGGTCAGAAAAAAAGGTGAGGTGACATGTCTTATGGTCTTAAGACCCCGGCCAGGGTGGCTCAGCTGGCGGAGCATGGTCCCGTACAGGCAAAGACGGCCCGTTCAGTCCTGGTCAGGGCACATGCCCGGGGTGTGGCCTTGATCCCCGGGTGGGGGAGGAGGGTGCAGGAGGCAGCCAATCGCTGTTCTGCTCTAACAATGATGTTTCTCTCTCCCTCTTCCTTCCTCTCTCTCTAAAGATCAATAACAAATAAAGTAGATCTTTCCATCTCAGCACGGATGTGCAGATGTTAGAGCAACACTGCAGCCTGCGGCAGAGGGACCCGCTGCTCCTTCTGGGTCCCCCGGAGGCTGAGCCGCTGCGCTGGCCACGAGGCGAGGTCTCCGCCAGAACCGGTAGAACGCCGACTGCACTCGGCACTTTCTTTTTTTTTATAATATATTTTATTGACATTTCACAGAGAGGAAGAGAGAGGGACAGTGAGTTAGAAACATCGATGAGAGAGAGAGACATCGATCAGCCGCCTCCTGAACACGTCCTACTAGGGATGTGCCCGCCACCAAGGTACATGCCCTTGACCGGAATCGAACCCGGGACCCCTCAGTCCGCAGGCCGACGCTCTATCCACTGAGCCACACTGGTTTCGGCACTCGGCACTTCTTTGGTACGAAGTTCCTTTCCCCGAAGCTGCATCTACTTTCCTCATTTCCATAAAAGAGGCAGCACAGTGCAGCGTGGTCTTGTCTTTAAAAATAGGGAGGGAACAGGATGCTTAAATATTTTATGCTTTCCTGGTGAGCATTTATTTTTGGAATGGAATAAAAACGTTTTCCCTTTACCTCAGGCAGTTAGTTCGTCTTCTGTGAAAACTTATAAGCCCTGCTTCCCTGCTGACCTTGTGCAGAGTCAGGCTGAGTTCATTTACATCTCCGATGCTCAGCGCCGGGAAGCAAGCCCATGTGTTAGAAAAGAGAGGAAAAACGGCTTCCCTGCCTACCGTCCCTGGCTGACCCCTAGGCCTTCCCTTACAACGGCGTCCCCTTCTTCTTCTTCTTCTTTCTTCTTCTTCTTCTTCTTCTTTCTTCTTCTTCTTCTTCTTCTTCTTTCTTCTTCTTCTTCTTCTTCTTCTTCTTCTTCTTCTTCTTCTTCTTCTTCTTCTCCTTCTTCTCCTTCTTCCTTCTTCTTCTTCTTCTTCTTCTTCTTCTTCTTCTTCTTCCTCTTCTTCTTCCTCTTCCTCTTCTTCCTCTTCTTCCTCTTCCTCCTCTTCCTCCTCCTCCTCTTCTTCTTCTTCTTTAAATGTATTTTATTTTTTTAAATATATATTTTAGTGATTTTTTTACAGAGAGGAAGGGAGAGGGATAGAGAGTCAGGAACATCAATGAGAGACATCGATCAGCCGCCTTCTGCACGCCTCCTACTGGAGATGTGCCCACCACCAAAGTCCATGCCCCCGACCAGAATCGAACCTGGGACCCTTCAGTCCGCCAGCCGACGCTCTATCCACTGAGCCACACCGGTTTCGGCACGGTGTCCACTTCTGACTAAAACCTGCCAGACGGAGCCCGAGGCAGAAGGACAGAACTGGACCTATTATTTCTGGAAGTGTTTCCATGGCAACCGTCCTCTGTGTGGGCGGGGGAGAAGCTCTGACCACAGAGGTGAGACCCCCCCCCCCCCAGCTGGTTTCTGCTCAAGGAAGCTGGGGACCTTTTCAGTGAAATCAACCTGAGTCTTAGAGAACGCTTCCGGGTCTGAATAAAACGCACAAACCCAGTAAAGGCGTCTTCACCCCTGAGATGCTTGGTGAGAAGGATGAACACCAAGGCAGAGAAAGTCACCATCGTGCCATCTTTCTGGTTCATCTTTGGGGCACACTCGCCTATGGGTTTCCATGGGGCTCAACATTGTCAGAACCCGGGGTGCAGACACCTCAGCGCAGGCAGCTCAGAGCTTCCCTCGACGCTGGTGTGACTGCGTTCTCACCGATGCAGCTCAAAATGCTCCCCCTCAGGTGCTCTGCTTGGAGGACAGGACTTTTCCGGCTGCCCCAGAGCAGGCAGCAAAGGCTCCAACCAGACCCTCCCAGGGCTGGGTGACTGCAGGGCCGACAGCCGGTGATGTCTCCCTGCGCCTGTGCAGGGGTGTCTGGGACCGGAGAGGCGGGTGTGTGTGTGTGTGTGTGTGTGTGTGTGTGTGTGTGTTCCGGTTTCTTCAGAGCAGCATCCACAGCTGACACAGTAGATGGCAAATGCAATCCAGGGCCAGCTGGTGAGTGATGAAACCCTCCCAATGATCACCTTCTAGCTAAAATGAGGACAATCATGTCTCCCCTCTCAAGGCTGCGGTAAGGATTAGGCCTCTTGCACACACAATAAGTGGGACTTCCTGTTTTTTTTTTTTCTTTCAGTTTGTTTCCCTTTTCCAAAGCAGCAACGTGTGGGCAATAGCAGCTCGGAGACTCAGGTGCTGGGTGGCTTTAGAAATATCACCTGAGCTCTCTGAGCATCAGTGACAGGTTTCCCAATTGGAACCAACAGCTACGGCCCAGCTGACGTGCCAGCTGCCAGTGAGGGAAGGCCCCGAGAGAAAGTGGCTGTTATTCTGCAACTGGAGAACATGGGTCCTTACCACCCACGGGAGCGAGGGGTGGCGCGGCCTGTCCCTCAGAACCAGCCGGTGCACACCCTCCCCAGCCCTCACCTTACACAACAAACCCTATCGTGGTTACGCCTGGCCCTGCCTCCTGACTACACGTTCTTTTTTTTTCTTTTTTTAAAATATATTTTATTGATTTTTTTACAGAGAGGAAGGGAGAGGGATAGAGAGCTAGAAACATCGATGAGAGAGACATCCATCAGCCGCTCTTGCACGCCCCCTACTGGGGATGTGCCCGCCACCAAGGTACATGCCCTTGACCGGAATCGAACCTGGGACCTCTCAGTCCGCAGACCCACGCTCTATCCACTGAGCCACACCGGTTTCGGCCTGACTTCACGTTCTTATTTTTCAGTTTTTGTTGGAGCCACAGAACCAGAGGGCCTGCAGGATCCCACCGCTCCCAGGCTAAGCCGTGATGCCTGCGGGAGTGGACGAGAATCCTGCGACACTGAGGGCCATGTCCACACTCACAGGGGATGGGAATGAAAACGTGGAAGCCGGCGCTGGAGACAGAGGTCGGCCGCATCTCCCAGGATGTGGGGGGACGGGCAAGAGCGTAAGTGCCCCTCTGACCTTGGGGAGGCTGCAGAGCCTGCAAATGCAAGCATCTCTCTTTCCAGGTGGTCTAAGGCAAATTCGTTTTTAAAGAAATAGCCCTCATCTTAATAATTTTAAACTTATCATGCGAGAGCACAGGCAAATGGGCTATTTAAACCCGGAGGCAGTTCTGGGCTGCTGAGTACAGTCCGAGGGAAAATAGGAAGCACAGCCTGGCTCTCAGGAGCCAGGGACCCCCGGCTGTCACAACCTGGTGACCCCGTGACCCCACATTTCTGCATGGACGATACAGGGTTTCACACAAAGTCGACCTAGGGCCCCCGGAGGGCAGCTCACGGCACAGAGGCCAGCCCAGATGCCAGCCCAGCAGACGACAGACCGGCTGCTGCCTCCATTTTTTCTGGTTCTGCTGAATCCACAGACCACGGCTGCTGTTGCTACCGCAGCGATTCTCTCCTCCCCAGGGCCCAGGCCCAGCTGCTTGCTTTGCTTACTAACAAAACGAGAACATAAGCATTCCCTCCGTGATGCGTCGTTATCTCATTAGTTGTTTTTTTTTTAAACATGAAAGCACTTTGAGGGCAGAGATTCCCTGCAGAAGTAATGTTCACCCAACATGCAGTCCAGCAACCAGATAGTTAGAGAAACACTGAAGACACGTGAGCGGAAGGGTACGACTGTAAAAGGGTACGGTTGCAGACGACGCTGGTCCTGAATACGACGCTGCTGCTCGCTGGCCACGCCCATCCGTGACCGGGCACAGGGAGACTCGATGGCCAACCCCTGCCTGCGTCTGGCCTGGCCCCACGGGAGCCTGTGGCAATCGGACAGACGCACCTGCCTGGGCGGAGCAGGGGCCACAGTCCTCCTCGGACGGACCGAGGGTCACCTGGAGAGGTTCCAGCCCCGTTAGGTGCTTGAGCCACGCAACCCACTGACCCAGACACAGCGAGGGCCCCGTGCACTCAGCGCAGCCCCTCTGGCTGCAGCGCGGGGACGGGAGATTCCCGCTGAGGTCCCTCGCGCGTTCCCCGGGAGACCCTCTGGCTGGTTTTCATCTAGCCTCTCGGGTGCTTAGTGTCTGGAACGCGTGCTGCTGTGCATGGCCATGGTGCTGTGTGCGCGATCCCAGAACCCTCGCATCTGCCAGGGCGGGTCCGTCCCTCACCCGGCTCTCTCCCGCCTCCTGCACTCTCGCCGGCTTGCCCTGTTTCTGCCAGTTGGTTAGTTTAGGCCCACGAGGAAGTGACGTTGCACAGCGTGTCCAAATGGCTCCCGTGTCTATACCAAGGAACCGGGGCTCTGCAGGGCTCCGAGGTGGGTTATGCTCAGCTGCTTGGATGACGAAAAAGAATGCCCTTCCCTGGAGGCAGGGCTGCCCTGCAGGTTCTGTGGGGTAGTCCTTCTGCAGGGGCGGCCGCTTCGTCTTCTCTGAGAGCCCGGGAGGCAGGTGGGGACACGGCACACACCCGCCAGCAGAGATGGCACTGCTGGGCAGCTTCTTCTTCTTTTTATTAAATATATTTTTATTGATTTTTTACAGAGAGGAAGGGAGAGAGATAGAAAGTCAGAAACATCGATGAGAGAGAGATATCGACCAGCCGCCTCCTGCACGCCCCACTGTGGAGATGTGCCCGCAAGCAAGGTACATGCCCCCGACCGGAATCGAACCTGGGACCTTTCTGTCCACAGGCCGACGCTCTGTCCACTGAGCCAAACCGGTCTCGGCTGGGCAGCTTCTTAATTATGTTACAGCCGCGTGTTTCTCTTTAAACAGCAAAATGCGATTTCATAAAGAGACTGGCTTCAGGGTGTGCCGTTAGAGAGAACATGGCAAGAACTGACACGCCACCTGCTTGGCGAACCCGGGGCTCAAGTGAGCCCCTCCCGCCAGCACGCCCTGGCCTAAGAAGGGGGTGCACCTGCAGTCAGCGTTCTCTTCCTCGGACTCACCCGCCACTCAGGGAGCCCCCTCACCTCCCCAGTTTCCTTAGGCGTGAGTGCCAAGACGGAATAGCACAGCATTTGAGGCAAAGCTTTCCACAGAAGTTTATTTCCAGGGCAAAGTTACATTAACACTCACTGCAGGCCCCAAAGGCTGTCTGGCACATGGATTTTTTACAAGTTTATGAATTTCAGTGCAGTAACTGTCAAACTTTTTTATGCAGCCCAACTAGTCAACATGCAAGTTCCTCCCCCCCGTCAGGGACGGATCCGGGGCACAAGAGGCAGAGCCCGGCAGGGATTCCGGGGCCGCCCGCCAGCACTTCGCCGAGATGCGCTCCTGGCTCCGAAGAAACAAAGCGATTCCTTTAGATCCTGGCTTGAGTCCCTGGAATAAGTGCTCAGCCGGACATGACGACACAACCACACCACGTCAAGACAGCCCCCGGGAAATGGACTGTGAGGAACACTCCGTGCTGCTCACCGGGGAGGCGGCCCCAGCAGCCGCAGGCAGGCTCTGCGCACCCGCCTCCTGGTACAGAAGACCCCTGCCTCTCCTGGGAAGCCATGTACTCCCCAACGGGTGGCATGTGGCTCCCGCATGGCTGCCCCGGTTTCCTGTGAAGACTCCTGGCTCCGCCTGCAATCACTAACCAGGGCCATGTCCAGCTGGCCCAGCAGGTGACAGAGTTCTTCCGTTTGACCTAGTCGTTAAGAACTAAGTGTGTAGCTCTAGAGATCAAAAGATGATGAACTAAAAATGTATAAACATCCCCCAAAACGGTGTTGCTCAGTGGATAGAGCGTCGGCCTGCGGACTGAAAGGTCCCAGGTTCGATTCCGGTCAAGGGCATGTATCTTGGTGGCGGGCACATCCCCAATAGGGGGCGTGCAGGAGGCAGCTGATCGATGTCTCTCTCTCATCGATGTTTCTAGCTCTCTATTCCTCTCCCTTCCTCTCGGTAAAAAAATCAATAAAAAATATATTTAAAAAATAAAAATGTATAAACATCCGCAGTTATCTCTGGAGGGTGGATTGAGAGTGGGTTTTATTTTCTGCTTATTCTCCTGTATTTTCATTTTTTACAAAGGACTTTTATCTGTTACCATGTTTCCTTTTGCCCCGGCTGGTGCGGCTCAGTTGGCGGGGCATCGTCCTGTGCACCAAAAAGCCAACAGGTCCATCGATTCCCGGTCAGGGTACATGCTGGCTCCATCCCCAGTAGGGGGCGTGCAGGAGGCAGCCAACGGCTGTTTCTCACATCCATGTGTGTGTCTCTCTCCCCTCTCCCTTCCTCTCTAATAGATGAATAAATAAAGCCGATAACGTTTCCTTTAGGAAGAAGAGGAGGAGCAGAGGGAAGGAGGGAGAAGGAGTGGAGAGGGTGTGTGTGCAGGAGCGGGACAGACGCTGGGCTGGAATGCGGAGGTGGTGCCAACGGCGTGGAGGGCATCGAGCGGCTCCCCGGAGGCCATGCTGTGGGCTGAGCTGGCGGACGGAGAGCAGGAGCCGAGCAGGAGGAGGGCAGCCTCGGTGCAGAGGGCGGGGCCGGCCTGTTCGGTCCGGGTCTGCGGGTGGCTTGCAGGACGAGCACACAGCCTGCGCGGCAGTGACCGGAGCGTCACTCGGGGCCAGAAAGCGCGTGAAGTGGGCCGTGACCAGCAGCGGCCGGTTCGGCAGGGGTCAGAGGAAAACCCCAGGCCCCCTCACCGTGCCGAGTGCAGACTCCACGGCGTCTGTGGGCGTGGGAACTGGGTCACGAGGGAAATGCCTTCTGTACTGAGGGCTGTGGTCACAGAGCCTCTGAGCCCCATGAGGACAAGGACAGGGCCTCACGCTCGGCAAAGCACCTCGTTATCCTCCGGTGCGGGTTTGAATGTTGATTTACACGTGTGTCAGAGGCGGTGCGTGTAATTCCACGCACAACGTGACATACACAATGGCCAAGGGGAGTCTCGTGACACTGGTGAGAGAAGGAGACGGCCTGGGGTTTGCTGCCTCCCATTGAATGGAACGTTCGATCCCTTCCATAAAACGGACCGTGTCTGCTCCCACAGCTGCTCCTTCACTGCCCTGTGTCCGGTGGTGCTGCCAACTTCATGCTCGACCCAAATGAAGTCCCAACTGCAGGCGAGAGTCGGCGTCCCCTGAGGCTACACTCGTTCCCAAACATCACCTCAGCAGCTTCCTTTTCCCTGAACGTGGCTTTCAAACTACAGTGGTACCTCGAGATACGAGTGCCCTAACATACGAGATTTTTGAGATACGAGCCGTCGAGCGAGCCATTTTTGCTTTGAAATACAAGCAACATTTGAGATAGGAGTCATCGCAAGGATCGGCCGGCTGCACACGACCCGCCAGTTTACCGCAACTCCTAATTTCCCACGCCTCAAGGTGACGGAACGAATTAAACTCGTATCTCGAGGTACCACTGTAGTGTATATTTTCTAAATACGCACCCATTTCTGATAAATGGCACATCAATTTATTTATTTATTTTTTGACAAATATATGAGCTAAACATTTAAGTGCACATAAATATTCTACCACCTAAGCTTGGAGTATAGAAAACACTGCAATAAAAAGGGAAATGCCTGTATCTGGGAGTGTATTGACATTGTAAACTACCGGACTCACTCGTGACTGTGCTGCACACTTAGTGTTTTTTAAATGTCCACCCACCAGGAACTGTCTTCAGGCTCTAACACACAACGATTTAGTGGGAACAGAGCAGGCCTGCTTGCCCATGGTGCTCTGACCTTGAAAAGGTCACTGTTTGGTTCGGGTGAGTCTAGACTGATCCCTCCAGTCCAAGAGAGCCTGCACCCAACCCCCAGTCCAGGAGCGCCTGCATCCATCAGAACACAACATCACGGCATGAAGAGAGGAGAGAGTGACTCATTTATGGCTAAAGAACAGGACGGCCAGTTCCTCACACTAATCCAATCATGGGCAAATGGGCTTATCTGACGTGTTTCTCCAGTGATTTCGTAGGTGAGCAGAGAGTAGAGAAAATCTAGTTCAAAACAACATTAGGGAAAAAATATAAATGCCCATGTTGGGATCGCACCTCAATGTGGTAGCATCACGGGGCTGTGTCCTGGGTGGGTGGAGAGTCCACCCTGTTACTTATAAGTCTGTTTCCAGAGAAGTATTGATAAAAGTCCCCTTCGCTTGCCCATTTGAAAAGGAGAGCAGCCCTAAGAATTAAACTGCATTTGTGTGTTGGGGAGTGGGGTGAAGGGTATGGGAGTGGGGTGAGGAGGGAGGATGAGAATCAGAAACAAAACAAACAAAAGACAGACACAAACAGCCATAGAGCTCACAGGTCGTCAGAGGAGTAACTGCTAAAACGAATGTTCATCGGCCCTAAAAAGGAGACCATTCAGGACCCTGCCGATGGTTGCTCACTGCAGTCTGTCTGTCGGGCACGGTGTGCACATACACACAGGGTGTACATGCAGCACCACAATTCTCCCCACCTGGTTCCCTAGACCTTTCATGCCTGGATAGAAACCCCAGTGAATGAGTCCGAGATCTACGTCCTTCAGCAGAACCACCCAGGCACTGCCACCTCCAGGATGGAAACAGACATGAAGACACCTGCGCAATATGCTCAGTTCCAGCGACATCGCTGATCACCTGCCACCTGCCCAGCACCTCCTAGTCCAGAGGAGGGAGGCCCCAACCCACCGGCCCTCACGGGGTTCGCAGACGGGCTGCAGAGGGGAACTGGTCCCTGTGTGACCTGACAGAACCTGGCTTTGTCCTGAGAACTCTTTAGCCTTTTTTATTTTTTTTTAATTATTATTCTTAAAAAATATATATTTTATTGATTTTTTACAGAGAGGAAGGGAGAGGGACAGAGAGCTAGAAACATTGTTGAGAGAGAGACATCGATCAGCTGCCTCCTGCACGCACCCCACTGGGGATGCGCCCGCCACCAAGGTCCATGCCCTTGACCGGAATCGAACCTGGGACCTTTCAGTCCGCAGGCCGACGCTCTATCCACTGAGCCACACCGGTCTCAGCTCTTTAACCTTTTTAAAATATACTTCAGAGAGGAATAGAGAGACTGAAACATCAATGATGAGAGAGAATCACTGACCGGCTGCCTCATGCACATCCTCTACTGGGGATCGAGCCTGCAACCCGGGCATGTGCCTGACCTGGAATCAAACCGTAACCTCAGTGCACGAGAGGATGCCCAGCCAACCGAGCCACACCGTCCAGGCCCCATTCACCCCCTTCCTTCTCCATTGGTGCAGCTCCTCGGCTGCCTTTCTCTCCTTCCCTTTGACGTTTCCTCCCACAACCTACCACGTCCACGTCCCAGCCACTTCCCTCCTTCCCCTTATCTCGACGGGTGTTTCTTGCAGGCCGGAGACACTGTGAGAAGGCAGCATGAGACCTGAAAACTGGGAAATCTAATTTGCAGTGTCAGCACTGCTGGGAACATCTCTGTAGCCCCGGCCAGCCACCAATTCTGCCCACACCCTGGGGCCTCTGCCTGCCACAGGCTGGGGTCTGAGACTCCTGCAGCCGATGTGGGTCCTGCAGGCAGGTGCAGATCCTGCGGCCAGTGTGGGCCCTGCAGGCAGGTGAGGGCTCAGGTCTCCCCATGTGAGGTTGGCCCCCACACTCCAGTCCTTGTGCAGATGGGTTGCTAGTGTGAAGGTGGCCCTTCTGGCAGGTTTTCCTCAGGAAACTTCATGAATAACAGTTCCTTGAAACTCATTCTTAGGGTCACTGTTTCAGTATTTTCCAAACGGCGATGGAGAAGAGAATCACTGTGTACATGATTGACGCTGTGAGGCTTCTGGGCCTCCCTGACCAGCATTGGGGGTTCATTGGGGGTTGGTGGTGACTGAGCACAGGCTGCCAGAGTCCCGTTCCGGCTCTGCCTGTGACCCGAGGACCACGGCTGGGATCCGTGTCCCTCAGCTTCCCGCTCTGAAATGGGAACAGCACGGTCCAGCCCACCGTGCGTTTCCACGGCGATGCCAGCCACTTGCTGGATGGGCAGCTCTGGCTGCCAGGCTGGCACTGGTTCTACATGCTGACCTGCTAGGCCTGCACGTGACGGAGTCACAGATACCAGACCTCCAAGGGGCCTGGCGTTCTGCCTCAGCTCGAGCTCAACGGAGGGCAAGACAGCCCGGGGCTCCAGGCGGCACCCAGGCTCCAGGCTGGGCGTTCCACCTGCAGGGCTCCTGGCCCTTAGGTTCCTGACCCATCGCCTCATCTCCTTCTCACTGAAATTCCCCAAGAACTCCCCACTTTTCTCTTCCGCGCAGTCTCTTCTTGAGAATGGGCAGGCTTCAGGCATTAGTGTCTGCATTATCATTCAGAATTCAGAACCCATTTTCCTACTGAAATATGTTACGAAGAATGGTCAGGGGAGCCACACAGCCAACCTAATTCAGAAGTTAGCAAAACGACTGTCCTTTTTCTTAAAAGATGAAGACAGTCCTATTGGCTAAAATGCAACGATATGATTTATATTTCCTCTAAAGCAGTGGTTCTCAACCTTCCTAATGCCGCGACTTTTTAAGGCAGCTCCTCACGTGGTGGTGACCCCCAACCATAAAATGATTTCCGTGGCTACCTCATCACTGTCATTTTGCTACTGTTATGAACTGTAATGCAAATATCTGATAGGCAGGATGTATTTTCGTTGTTACAAAATGAACATAATTAAAGCATAGGGATTAATCACAAAAACAATATGTAATTATATATTGTGAAATATTTCTTTCTAATGACAAATGAAATTTTGTCTTGAATCGTGGTGTAGCATGGGTAACAGTCTTCCTAGGACAACAGTAAACTACATGGCTACACTTTGCTACACCGAGGAGTTGTGTGTTGGTTCCTAAGACCATGGGAAATAGGTGTTTTCCAATAGTCTTAGGCGACCCCCAAAGGGGTCGCGACCCACGGGTTGAGAACCGCTGCTCTAAAGGCATTCCTCTCCCGCCTCCTCTCTGTCTCTGACAAACACAGTGATGGCGGCCGACCCTGCTGGGCTGTGCTGGGCAGACCCTGCCTCTGCTCCCGCCCACACCTGCGTCTCTGCCACCTGACCAGTAGGTACCAGACAGGAAGCTTCCCCCGTTAGGGTTCACTTCTCAAAGGCGAACACCCAATCCAGCACTTCATGCTTCAGCCCTTCCCGCACCAGGAGCTTCCCTCTGGCCCCCTCCACCCGCCTGCATCACCTGGGGCAGCACGTCAGCCAGGACCCCATGCCCAGGGCCTGTTGAGACATGCAACCAGCTCGTCTCAGTCCTGGCCGCAGCCTCCCCTCCTCCAAACACTGCAGAGGGGCTCCTGCCACAGGCCGTCTCTCCCTCTGCTCCTGACCCTCCCGGGATTGGCTTGGGATCCGTGAGCACACCACCACGTGTGGGTGGTAGTTGTCTGCTGACCTGTGGGCCTGACCGCCCATCAGTAACGCCGGAGCCTCTGTTTTAAAACACCCTCTTCCCCGTGGTTCACGTCCCCCTCCTGCACCCGATGGTGACACAGCTTCTTCGGGTCATGTGGTGGGGGAGCTGGTGGCCAGGAGCACACGGTGGACAAGCAGCCGGCACCTCTGGGACAACAGACCAGCACGGCTCAGCTCAGTCCCTGTGGATGGTGGCCTTGGCCCTGACCACCTGAGGACACGCTCCTCTGAGCTCAGCCAGAGCTCAGGAGTGAAGGCAGGAAGGGTGCTGGTGAGGGAAAGAGACGCCACAATGAGAAAATGCTCGTGATGACTCTTAAGGACACACAATCCTGCTGCCTACCTGCTCCACGCCCTTCACCCTGTGAGCCCTAAGCCAGCCTCCCATTAGTCAGAGCCAGCACCGACTTCCGGATGTGAGCAATGCAGGCCTGTGCTTTCCTGGGCAAAGGGAGCTACACAGCACAGTCACTTGCACACAGTGTGGCCACCCGCACACATGGCTGCCCGCACCAGCCCGGGCAGGAATGGCCAGACTCGACGGCCGGCTTCTCTAAGCTCATGGCACGGCTCCCACAGCGGTGACCCAGACGCTGACAATAAACACAGGAGACGCTCAGCGTAGGATGCTGCATTATCTGTGATTTTCTCACCGGGGAGAAATCCACTCCACACGCCATTCTCAAGGCCTAACTACTTTTTAAGTTGAAGCAAAAGATTATAGGCCCCAGCTGTGAGATATTTTTCCATAATTATAGTGAAAAACCACACGGAATCTCTCCCCAGTGCATTCAGAGCAGCATTCAACAGAGACAAAGTAATAACGGAACCGGCCTAATACCGGGAGTCTCTGAAATCTTGAGAATTGTGATTGGAGTCTCATAAAAATGACGGTGAGGCGGACGTGTGACAGGAACGGGAGTGGACGTGCACTGACGGACAGCGTCTGTGACTCGGGCGAGCGAGCGGCCACGTCCTCTAAAGAGGCTCGCGTCCAGGCGGTGGTGGACGCCAACAGGAAGGACACGTCCGAGAAGAAACGCCCTGTTTCCGTGGCGGTAACCACGCTGCACTCGGCTGTGGGCCGTGGAAAACCCCGCTGTCCGGGGTGTGGGGGGGAGACTCCACGCAGCACACCAGGGAGCAGAAACGGGAGCCCCCAGCTCTGTCTCCTGACAGCACCCTCCTGAGGTCTGGCCTCTGGCTGGGCTCCGGGGCCTGTGGGTGCCTGGCGAGCAGGCCCGACCCAGCACAACTGCCCTAACACAGCCCCGGTCTGCGGAGCCTGAGGGTCAGCGCCAGACCGGCCGGCACCAGCGGACTGGACTTGAGACCCTTGTCTCAGCCTCTCTACCCGTGGTTTCCTCTCCTGGAGGTGGCTCTCCGTGGGCAGTTTAAAATCGGGAGAGTGAACAGAATCACATCGACATCTGCAGCCGTTTGGTGCCCTGAACAGGTTTCAAAACTGATGGGCTTCAAAACCAAAGTATTAACTAGAATCTTTTATTCAGAAAAAAATGTGTTTACAACTATTTTATTCTAGAACACAAAAGTACTCAATCTTAATAACCTAATGCCACAGAAGTAACTTGAAATATATGAAGCAATTTTGGATTTTACTAAGATACTGGAAAGGGCGACTCATTTTGATGCTGCTGAAATACATTCAAATTCTGCATTTCCAAAGCAAATTTACCGTTTCCTCCTCTAACCCTGGCCATGACCCAGACCCTGACCTTTTACTCTCACCCTCACTCTAAAACCCTAACAGCGACCACAGCTCTAGCCTCAGTCCTAGCCTTGACCTCTGACCCTTGACTGTCACTCCGATTTATATTTTTATTTTTTAAAATATATTTTATTGATTTTTTACAGAGAGGAAGGGAGAGGGATAGAGAGTTAGAAACATCGATGAGAGAGAGACATCGATCATCCGCTTCCTGCATGCCCCCTACAGGGAATAGGGCTGCAACCAGGATACATGCCCTTGACTGGAATCGAACCTGGGACCTTTGAGTCTGCAGGCTGACACTCTCTCCACTGAGACAAACCGGTTTGGGCCCGATTTATATTTTTAAAAGTGAATAGAATCCGTAGCTGGTGTTGCTCACTGGTTAAAGCATCGGGACCAATCGCGATGGTTCTCCTTTCTGTGAAACCACTGTGGTCTCCCCTTTGAGACAGACGATGGCTGAGGCACGGCCACAGAGTGAGAGACGCGGACCTGCGCTCCTGGCTCCTGAGATTCTGGGGCCCATCACTGGTGACTACTCACACAGCCCTCCCTCCCCCCAGGTCTCGCCCACGGGGTGACCGCTGGCCGCCCCTCCAAGGCCTCAGGACCGAGACTGTTTGCAGAAGAGCAAAGCATGGGATCAAAGGGCTGGAACATCCCCCACCTCACCCCCACCCCCACCGACGAGGGAGACAGTTAGTCAGCCATGGCCCGTGATTTTAATCCACTGGGGTCTCATCCCTCCCCATCCTCTGTCCTAGTGCCTCTTCTCTTTTCTGTCCTTTATAAAAAAAACCAGTAACTATGAGAAAACCGTTTTCCTGAGTTTTTGCGAGCTGTTCCAGCAAATCATCAACCAGGGCGGGCCGGTGTGGGAGCATCTGGCCTCTGAAGGGGAATCTGTGGAGCTCAGAACCCGTGGCCCCCATCCTGGCCTCGGTGTCAGGGCGATGAAACGCAGGACAGCAGAGAACTAGGGAACCGCTGGTGTGCCAGTCCGCATGAGTGGTGTCGTGTTGGGAGGAGTGAGGGCACCCAGGCCCAGGCGACTGCCCATCTGGACTGCGTGTTTGCGCGTTGGTAGAAGTCCATGGAAATACCATGAACCGGGAAGAGCAGCTGGACGGTGATTGAAATGCAATGAGACAGCACACCGCCACCGCCACCCACAATCCCAAACAAATGCTTTCCCGAAGCTGACAGACAGGGGAACTGGCACACCTCACTGCTTTCCCGGGGCTCGCACACAGCGGCACGCAGACCCCGAGGGCTGTGGGAACCACACCAGGGCCCTCCCTGTTCCTCCTCGCGCCTCCTCCTCACGCCTCCGCTCACTGCTGCTCAAGCCCCTTCAAAGACACCTTCCTCGGCACCTGACACGCCCTGTACGAGGGCCACCGCACAGCCACGCACGCCTGCACGGAGACTTCTCAGGACCAAGCCCCGGGCACAGCGCTGCCCGGCGCTCACCTGGCTGCTGCGCTGGGTGGGGGAGACGCGATAGATAAGTGGGAGAGCAGGAACTACGGCAGACACCGGTGAGGACACGGGTCCGTGCACCGAGCTGAGCTATGGAAGGGCACCCAGGGTCACCGACACGTGCATTAGGGCGCTCTGCCGAGGCCTGTCTCTCAGCTCCGTGCGAGGAGCGAGGCTCACCCGGGGTCGGGCCAGCCCGGCACCGGCACCAGGTGGTGTCAGAACAGGCTCAGAAGAAACCTCCCTCGTGGGAAAAGCCTGTTTGCAGCTCACATGGATCTCCGCAGCCGAGGACCACGGGTAGGAAAAGCGGCCTGAACACACGGGAACAGCCGACCGGCGGCCTGCACTTGACCTCGCCGACACGAATGTGAGGCAGGTCTCTCCTGTACAGCCACGCTCCTGGTCCCATCTCCCATCGGACCTTGACCCCGCCGCCACTCACCTGCGTGTCTTCTGTCTCTCACCGGCCACTCGGATTGACCCCGGCAGTTTGGTGAGAATCCCTGGTCTATCACAGAGAGCAGAGAGGCCAGCTGGTCTCTCAGCTGACGGAGCACCTGTGCTCAGTGAAGCCTTGTTGACATAAACGCTTGCCCCCACTTGCTCTGTTCTCTTTGTGTGGATAAACACAGCTTTTAGGGTGAGCGCACGGAGTCTGTGAAAGGTAAATGGACCTCTTCTGAGGTGGTAGCTGGGCTTTTTTGAAGGGACGGGCTCATTTCCCTGCATTTGGCTGTGTGCCTGCGTCCTGTGGCATCCAGGGTGAGACCCACTTTACTGGTCTCTGGGTTATAGAAAGATGGTGAGGAAGGATTAGGTGCTCAGGGTCCCAAGGGTCATAAGGCCGAGCAAGACCGACCCCTCCTCCCACCAACACAATGTGGCCTTACGTTTTCCTTTTCTGGGTGCTTGTGAGAAGCACAGCTCGAGGACAGGCACCGTTTCCTAGCCGTCCTGCCCTAAAATAATGCCCCACAGCAAAGCCCTGCAGCAGGACCATGGCGCAGAGGAGACAGGAGCCTTTCCTCGCACACGTGTGCCGCCGCCCAGGACCGAGCACACTCGCACAGCCACTCACCCAGATCTGAAGCTTGATTCTCTTCTCGTTCTTGAACACGGTCTTCACTTTGAAGTCGATGCCCACGGTGCTGACGAAGGCGGACGTGAAGGAGTCGTCGGCGTAGCGGAACAGGAAGGAGGTCTTGCCCACGCTGCTGTTGCCGATGATGAGCAGCTTGAACATGTAATCAAAGTTCTGGTCGGAGGAGTCTTTCTGGCCCGACCGGGCGTCCTGAGCGGTGGCCATCTGTGGGGGACAGGGAGGGGTCAGCTCGCTGCAGACAACAGCAGCAGCGCCCACTTATCTGGGCGGTGAGAGGTCAGGCCTGGGGACGGGCATGGCTCTGTCCCTGGCTCTCGGGCCCCTGCAAGGTGGGCGGGACCACAGCGGCGCTGGCCCCAGCCTGAGCACCAAGGGGACGCCTGTGGGCGACATGGGAAGCAAAAATGTGAGGGCGGCTGGGCACAGGGGCTCCGATCCCCACCCCCCGACATTCCACCCCTCCCGCCACGAAGGCAGCACACAGTCCAAGCACAGGAGCTGCTTCCCAAGGACCACGGACCAGAGGCTCCGGGCTCTGGGCAAGCACACCTGGCCTCGCTGTTTCGTCTACTCCTGTCGCATCGCGCCAGCGGCCGGACACACGGCAGCTCTCCCACACTGAGAGTAACGACGACAGCCAGATCCTGCGGCTCACACGCGTGCGGGCCTGTCGCTGCCTTACCCTCACAGCTGCCCGGGGCCGGGCCTCTCGTCTCCACAGTAACCAGAGAACAGAGGTCAGCGCACGGTGCAGCGTGCTGTTTCCCTGACACGCTCGGAGGCGTGTGGCAGGCCCTGAATCCTGCCTCCAGTGAGGACGGGGCTGCCACCTGGGAAAGACGGAGGGGGAGGCTGTGCTCTGGGAGGGGCATCAACGAGGAACCCCACCTGGACCAGGCCTGCCCCCGCCGCCCGCCCCCCGCATGCTTCTGTTTGTTATTGTAAGTCCGCACCTCACTCCCCTCTCCCACGTGAAGGGGAGAAATTGTGAGCTCACTTGGGACACGTGGGAACGTCACGCTCGTATAGAGCAGACGTGCCGAGCACCGGCCCCACACGGAGAAGGGTCTGTTGTTAATCACACGTGCCTTACTCGGAGGCTGTTACTTCTCTCTGTTTTTAATGATCGTCCTAACATCCACTAGTAAGTCCTAGCTCAGAGGGTGGACAGAGGCCGGCGCCTTGCTGAGAACAAAGACGAGGCAGTAGAGAGAACCACAGGTGCTCACTGAGCGAGTGTACTGACGCCCTACAACTCATACAGACATTTCCCACATTTTCATGGAAAAACAGAGCTAAAATCTGGAAACATGAATAGGCATGAAGGAACCTTCCACACAGCAAGCCAGATTTCATAAAAGATATAGAGAAGATAACTCTTCAAATCCCATTCATCTTTAATTAATTTCCAACAAAAGCACCACAGAGTAAAACGAGTGGAGAGGGCAGTGCCACCTCCCTCGCTCAGTCCCCTTCCCAGCACCCAGGCTCGGGAGACTCTGCCCTGCCCTTCCCACGAGGGGCAGGAGGGAGCCAGCTTCCGAAGCAGCCTCTGTCATGGCTAAACACCTGCAATGCTGTACATTTCTTTCTTGGGTTTCGGTGAACATTCCCTCCTGTAGCTTCTGCCCGTGTGTTCCAGATTCTGCCAGTGGTTCCTCTCTCATCGGAGGGACCCCGGTGTCTCAGAAACCAAGCACGGCCCCAAAGCATCATCTGCTCCTGCTGGGTGGTCCCAGCTGCGAGGCTCACACGGACACCTCTCCAGGGTCAAAGGCCCGCGTGCGGTTGGCACAGAGGAGAGTGTGCGGTTCTGTCCTAACACGCGTGACCGATTGTGAAGATTCCTGAAAGGCTCAATACTTTTTCACACACATTGTCACACATGGGTCTCCCCCATCTCGGCCCTTCCTTGGGCAATTTATTTTAAATGGAAATGCCAATCTTTATATTGACTCCATTCTTTTGTTTGCTTTGATCTGTGATTTAATTCTGATCATTTTATGTCCTCTCATAAAAAATAGTAGTTATCCATTCCATCTGTGTGTCATTTATAAGTTTGATCAATACGAAGTTAATATATTCATTGAAGACCCTGATCGAAATGCAAATCAGATAGAAGACAAAAAAAAATGAATTTGTCACGGTGTTGAATTTATATATCCATGCATGCGACCTCTCCAGTGGAGGTCTTCTCTGAGGAGCTGGCTGTCTTGGTGCAAATCCTGCGCTCTGGGCGCTGAGCTTTGCAAAGGTCTGCACACTGGATGCCAGCTGCCCAGATAAGCCGAGTTCTGGAAACTCTCCCCCCCGCCCCCGGCGGAGAGGCGGGGCCCTCTGCGGGCTCGGCTGTGGTGTGACCCCTTGTAACTCCCTGTCAGACATGAGCAGGTCCACCCAGTAAGAAGAAGGCACTGTGTCCTTTTTTTTTTTATTAATTAATTTCAGAGAGGAAGGGAGAGGGAGAGAGAGAGGAACATCAATGATGAGAATCACTGATTGGCTGCCTCCTGCACACCTCTGACTGGGGATCGAGTCTGCAACCCGGGCATGTGCTCTTGACTAGAATCAAACCCAGAACCCCTTCGTCCACAGGCTGATGCTCTATCCGCTGAGCCACACCAGCTAGGGCAGGCAGCATGTTCCTCAGAGCAGAGCCAGGTCCTGCTCAGCCAGCTGTGGAAGGTGGCCTTGACCTTCTCCATCAGCCATTTTGAAAATCACACAGCTGTCCTCTGCCTCCCTCTCACCATGAGGAAATACCAGAGCTGCAGGCGCTAAATCTACACTGAACAGCGAGATGAAGAATGTCTCTCGGAAGAGTCCCTTCCCGACAACAAAGAATGAGACATAATGGACACACCCAGCACTATTCATATAAGGAAAACCTCTCTCAAAAACATTTAGCAAAATACTCTAAAAATTTCCACTGAGGGGAAACCAAATTTTAATATTAGTATAAGTGTTTCCCAAGAAATAGTTATCATTCAATACTTAAAAAATATTAAATGTTATTTTTAAATACTTAAGCTCTCAAAAAATGCCTCCAGAGATTTGCTAAAAAGATTCCTTCCACCGAAACCAGTTTGGCTCAGTGGATAGAGCGTCGGTCTGAGGACTGAAAGGTCCCAGGTTCGATTCTGGTCAGGGCATATATCTTGGTTGTGGGCACATCCCCAGTAGGAGGTGTGCAGGAGGCAGCTGATCGATGTCTCTTTCTCATCGATGTTTCTAACTCTCTATCCCTTTCTCTCTGTAGGAAATCAATAAAATATATATTTTTTAAAAAAAGATTCCTTCCAAGATTTGACTTTGGGTGGTTAACTCATCCAAATATATTAAGAGTATGAATATTCAAGCTACACACTGGCAGAAAATATTTTAAATATATTTAAAGAACTAATTTCAAAATTATAAAGCTCTCCTGCAACTAAACAATAAAAAGACACCCCCGACAGGATACGTCAGGAAAGGAGACACACTGATGGTCAGGAAACAGATGGAAATATGCAAAATGTCACTCATCATCCAGAAAATGCAAATTCATGTCACAGGTCGACACCACAGAACACCACGAGGGGGGCGACATTAGGAAGGCCATGGACACTGTCAACGCTGTCGAGGCTGTGGGGCCACCAGGATATTCACATTGCTGGTGGGAAGGTCAAGCGGGAAGGTCAAGATAAACAGGGCTCCAGGTTTCACTGTTCTTACACAGTTGAACATGCACTTAGCCTTGACACCAGCAATTCCACGTCTAGGCATTTACCCAACATATATGAAAACCCCATGTTACAGTGCAATAATGTTTACAGTCTTCATCATGCTAGCCTCAAATGGGAAACTACCTCAAGTCCATCAACGGAATGGATTTAAAGAGTATGGCAGATTGATACAACCGTATAATACACATCAATGGAACGGAGTGAATTATTGATAAATGCAACAACATTGGATTCTCGAGACTCTATTCTGAATAAAATAAGCTGGACTTGAGAGTACCTGCTGTATGCTGTGCAGTATTTTGATATTGCATGTTTTATAGAACTACATAAAGTTATAGAACTGATTTAAGTGAAAAAAGTTAAGACTATTGTGTTAGTGGATTAACTGAAAAAAAAAGAACATGAATGAAGAAAGTTTGGGGGTTGATTGGAGATGTTCTATATCTTTAGAGGGGTGTGTATTACAAAAGTGTATCCATTTACCAACGTTCATCAAAGTGCCCAGGAAGATTTTTGTATTTCAATGTAATATGAATATCTCAAAAAATATAAATGAACAAATGAGAAATGTTGAAGATCTGTGTCATTCCAAATAAATCGAAAAGGTGGAATCTTCACAGTCAGGAGACCCACTATAATGGTGCCTCTAGCCCAGGATTGGGGAACCTTCCTTCTGCCAAGGGCCAGATATTTATAACATCATTCACGGGCCATATAGAATTATCAACTTAAAGTGAACTGCTATAGCGGGTCAGACATTCAATTAACTCACCCCTAATGCCTTGGCAGGGCCAGACCAAATGAGTTCACGGGCCTCATATGGCCTGAGAGTCGGACATTCCCCACCCCTGCTCTAGAACCTTGGAACCCAGTTAACAAATGAAAAGGGGGAAATGTTTCACACGCACGGCATTTATTTCATGCGAGTAAGTTGAGTATCCTTGGTGTCAGAACAATCACAGGAAAACCCATCCCTGAGCATGAAAATATCGTTCCTTCCTGGCATATGATGGCGAGGAAAGGAATTTCTAGTTCCAGTTTAAGCTTAAAATGGCAGGGAAGTTGTGGTTACGCATGTAATGAACCCAGACCTTCTTGGACTGAGATGTGGAACTGGAATGTCATTTTCACACCAGAGAGGTTATTTTTGCTCAAATGGAGGAGGTTAACTCCCCTTTCTATGCTCACAGAGGAAAGGTGGGCACTTCAGAAATTTGCTCAAATGGAGGAGGAACATTTCTCCAAAGTCAACCAGGTTTTTCTCCGTTTCTGTAAGGGACGGGAACTAAATTTCCATTTCTTATAAAGATAAAGGGATCATCATTGAGGCCAGACAGGGTCAGAAGTTCAACAGTAATGAGCTGCAGGAGTGCTATGTACTTTTCATGGTCAAAGGAAACAATGAGTTTGTTCATCAGTTTTTCTATACATATGACTGTATTTAATAGCGAGTATGGCTTTTCACCTCAACTTCCTCTTCAGCCTGCATCTATATTCTTTCTTCAATCCTCCTCATTTTTAGCCTCTTTTATTTTTATTTTGTTTTGAAACCCTGTTTCCTATATCGGGTAGATGTTTTCCTTTGAAATTTGCCAAATAGTCAGAAGGCCCTGCGTTGATGAGATGACCTAAAAAGCTTGTGGATAACAAAA